>CANJKZ010001154.1:12500-555000 GCA_947471745.1 Closterium sp. Naga37s-1
AGAAAGGCTCTCGGTGGCATCACATGTTGTGGAGCATGTTCCCCTCGTTTGCCCCACGTGCGCATGGCATGGCTGCGAAGGGGAGGGGCGCGACGGGGCCTGCTAGGGGCGTAATTGGCTGGTGCGGCTGGCTGGCGCGGCTGCGCTCAGGGAGGGTGCACTGGTCGGCACGCAGGTTGCCTCGGGCTAGGGCAGGTGACGCGCCGCCAAGGGCAGCGGTGGTAAAATTGCATATGTAGATTGAAACGTACGTATATCAATGTTATCTTGTGTCCTGTTGCTGATCCTAGCTATCTATACATGGCAAGCCATGCTACATTGTCGTACGGTACCTGGCACGGAAGAGCTTATTTAGCAACTGCACTAACGTACAGAATTATCCCCTTGTACCTTTCCGCCTTGCAAACAACTCTAATGCACACATCCTGACCCAACTCAGCCTTTCCCGCTGCCCGCTCACTTCCTCTTTCTTTTAGGAGCAACAGTCTTGGGGAACGTGAGGGGCAGCCGCAAAACAGCGACAGTCTCCACGCCGGCAGCAGCACCTCCCCTTGAACTCTCGCACCCCATCTCCCTCAAATGCTTCATCAATATGGGTGCAGCCATCTTAAGGTCAGCTGCGAGCGCAACGAGAGGCAGGCGGAAGGCTGTGGCGTGCAGAGCGATGGCAGCAATGTAGCTGATGAGCAGCTGCTTGAGGCGCAATGGGAACTTATACCTCTTGCCACCTACGTTGTGCTGGTCCTCCGCTTCCGCACGAAATATCTGAGGCAGGCGGGCAGCCGTCAGAATGGGCATGCCATACTCCTTTGAGATAAGCTCAGGCGAGGGCAGGGAGGATGAGGAGGAGGGGTGGGAGGAGGCAAGTGTGCGCAAGGCACTGGCGTGCAGGACGGCTTCGGGCATGTGCAGCATGAGCACGAGGAAGTGGATGTGCAGCAGCAGCCGTGCGTAGTGCGCCTTGGATTCCCCCGTCTTGGTCTGCGTGGTGGAATAAAGGGACACACGGAGAAAAGTGAGGACCAGGTGCATGGGATGGCGTAAGCAATGAAGTTAGCAACAAACGAATGCTAGAGGGAGCATGAGCAACCACCACTTGGCATGACACCAGCCACCACCTCTCACGGCACCATGTTGCAGATCACAGCATCACGCCATCTCACCAGCAGAAGCCCCAGTCGCTCCTTCACAAACGTGGGCAGCGCATTCAACAGCTGCAGTGCCGCCTGTTTCGTCTTAAATTCCATTCCAATCCCTTCTTTGTCCTCCTCCTCATCACCCCCCCCTTCCCCTCCTCCCGCTCGTTTCTCGCCTTGAACAAGGCCCTTGGCCTTCTGGTTCTTCCGCATCTCAGCCTGCAGGGCAGCGGCGGCCAGCAGCACAGCGACGTCTGTGCACTCCCACTCCTCGCGCGGCACCAGGTACGCCAGCGGGTATGCCTCCTCCACCTGCGTGGCTGCAGGGTTGTGTGGAGGCAGGTAGCTCGCCGCGCTCTGCTGCGCGTCCAGGTCCTGCTGAGTGAGCGCGAGCGGCGCCGCGGCGGCGGATCGCACAAGGTGGCCCAGGGCGTCGCTGGCCTTGAGCGACTCGCCGCTCACCTGCCCCCGCTCCGCTGCTGCCACCTGCACCGTGCCGTCAATAGGACAGACGACGGGTTGCACGGGCAACGCACCACGAGCGCTTTAAGCGACGCACATGGAACAAGGATCATCAAACAACGAAGCCAGGTTGACCTGAGGGAGAGAAAGAGCAGAGGAATAATGAACAGCGTTCGGCAGCAACGGAGACTCACCCTGCTCTTGCTCTTCTTGCTACCGAACGTCGCGGTGAGCAGTCGTCGCTTGCGCATGTCCTCCTGGTACTTGGCCAGACTCGAGCTCCCGCCAGACACGGGCTCCGCCGTCACCACGCTCGCTGTGCGCTCGTCCGCCGCGCCCACGGCGCCTCCCGTGTGGCGCTCCGCGTCGTACGCCACCGCTTTCACGCGCGCCTCCATGCGCACAACCTGCCCGCACGGGCGGGAAAGAAACACGCAGCCATGAAATCAAGCTGGGGGCCACATGCGAGGGCGGGGAAGGCTGCACATGATGGTTTCAGTTATCGAGTTCTCCCTCGCAGCCTCTCCTACGCTCTCGCTAAAGAAACCTCACGCAGCCGCGGGTTAGAGGCGAGTGTCTTTGGCGATAAGTGGAGGTGCAAAGCCCGACGCCACACACACCTTAGGCGCGGCGAGGGGCAGCAGGTGCAGCTCCTTGCTTTTCCGCTTAAACACGCCCAGCACCAGCGACGTGCCCAGCTGCCCCGCCGCAGCCGCGCCGCTCACGCCCCCCTCGCCGTCGTCATGCGTGCGCCCCACTAACCACGTCGCATCCGTCTCCCCCAGCAGCACCTGCCGCACGCCGCCCGCCCGCGACGCCGCGCCCTGCAGCACCCGCAGCTGCACCTTCTGCCTGCCTCCCGCCGACTCTCCGAGGCTAGAACTCGTCGCAGCATGGAGACTGAGAGCGCCGTCGGTGACTGTAGCGGAAGGGACAATGGCGGATGCCTCCACCGAAGACGCGGAGATAAATGCTGGAATGGCCCCTAGAGGTAAATGCGCGACAAAAGGTGGAAGCTCCACCGGTTGACCCTGCTCCACTCGAAGAGTGAAGGACGTGCGCTGCTGGTCTGGATCCATCGAATAGGTAACAGAAACCGCGAAATAAGTTGTTCACTTGGAACTTCAGTGGCCCCCAAGGTTGGGTGGAAGCACTTTTCCAGAACCCTGAACCTAAACCCAGCACATGTGAAGGTGCTGAAGTGCTTCTGACCTCGGAACACCACTGCATGGTACAGTTCGGTTCCTTACGTTTTCCTGAACTGTGCACTTCTCCAAGACTTCCAGGTCTAGAATGTCTTAGAGCCTTACTTATTTATTTATTGCCATCAATAGACGAACCATATTCCTTAAGGATTCTAGGAAACGATTGTCTTTTATAATCCGCAATCTGCCCTCTTGGGCATAAAATAAACTGTTAATTTGCGAAACGAACCAGGTGTTCTAAGAATTTTCCAAAATGTGAACGTTCTTCTATTCATGAATGTGTGTATTATATTAGTCTAAAAATATAAGGGAACATCTGGTATCAACGTGTATCTGACTGTGGGTGGAGATAAAGTACGAGGTGTGGCTGGATCAATGCCATGTCACCATTCTCCAAACCAGACTTCGTTGCAGCCTACAAGTCAGGCCCACTTTCGCCCTTTCGTGCGTGGCGTTGCGACGAAAGGATGGATGGCTGACGCTCTGCCTTATCCGTGAGGCTCTTGCGAAAGAAAAGGGAGACACGTGTCATCATTCAAAGACAGAACTTTCCGTGCTTGGGGAGAGTCTTCGGGACAACTTCAGCTGCAATCCAATTTAGCCAGCGCGGTTAGCAAATGCGATCCCCAGTGGAAGAAGCTGAGGGGTCGTTATCTGCCCGAGGTCAGAAAAAAATAAACCCCATCTGGATGGCATGCGATTAGGGGAGCCCCAACCCTAAACACGGGGAGCCCCAACCCTAAACACGGGCAGCCGCATGATTCTGCCCGAAAATATCGCATTTGCAAACACGCACTGGGAAAATTGGATCGCAGTTCGAATTGACCGAGAGTCTTCTGGATCTCATGTTGGTGTGGTTCGTCTGCTCGTTGTGGGGCATGGGTGAGGTAGGAAACGGAGCACTTGACTCAGCACCGCAGCGGAGCAAAACCTGTGTGGTCGCGAGCGCTTTCCACACCTGATTGGTCGAACACAGGCTTTGACGGGTGGTTTTCCCCGCTGTATTCAGCTCCACCTTCCTCTCTTGATGTTTGTTTTCGTTTTCCGGGAACCCTGGATCTTAATATTTCCTTTATAAGTACCCCGTTAAAGGCCTCAGCAGGTGATACCTTTCTTCTCATCAAACCTGTGGGGGTCTGAAATTTTTATGAATTGAAGCTAATCGTGGTTTAACTTGGAAAGGCTGACCTTTCAAGGGTATCAATCTAGACTCTCCTCGCCCAGCGGTTCTCTCGCATCCGCTCCCGCTGGCAATCCCCCGGCCAGTCACTTGGCCCCTCCACCTGCTTCCCGCATCTAGAGAGACTAGCTCACCGTGCTGTTGTGCTCTGATTTGAACCAAATCCTCCTTCCAAGCACCACTGTTGTGCCACTACATTGAACCTCACCTTTTGGAAACGTTGCTGGTCACGGACTGATTGAGGGCAGTCCCGTAACCTTTCTGCACCTAGCTGCACGGTACCCGGGACTCAAACCATCAGGCAAACACGATACCCAAGTCTGCTGCGGCAGCTGTGGGCTCTGTGGAGGTGAAGGCTGCGTAAGGTCAGGCGCCATGGAGACCACTGCGAGCTTGGCAGCGCGCCCGCTTCCCTTACTTGGAACAGTTGAGCCCCGTGCAGGTGGCCGATTCAGTAGCCTCGATGCACTTTCTGCTCGGCGGATTACCATTGCCACTCGCACGAGTCTGCCGGGTAGGCCGTGGCACGGCAGCTGCAGAGTGCGCGCCGAAGTCCCTGCTGACGCCAGCGGCGGGAGCAGCGGCTCTGTTGCGGAGAGTAGCCAGTCGGTGAGGTCCTCGGGCAATGAGCGCTCGGCTTTGGCGGAGCGCAACGAGCGACTGATGCGCATGCAGAAGGAGCTGCTGGATCAGGTAAGGCCCGCCGTGCAAGTCTAGTATGCAAATTGCACCTACGCACTCGTATTTTTTTTTTTATTTGGTTGTGTCACTCTTTGCTCCTTCTCCCTGACACCAGCAATTAATTTGTTCTCGCTGACGCTCCCCTTTTGCGTGTTCTCGGGCAGCTGGAGGAGCGGCGTAAGCTACACGCCGCGTTATTGCAGTCGCTGGACACGCCAGCTGCCACCATAAAGGCGTTCAACGAGTCGGATCGCGGGGGTCTCCCACCCGTGTCTCGCCAGGACCTTCAGCCCGCATCACCAGCTCGCCTCGCCCGTCCCCCTCCTGCGTCACCCCCGTCGCTTCCGCCAAGGGCTGCGCCTGCACCCGTCGCCCCCACTGCTACTGCTAGTGCCCGCGCACCCCCTGCTTCGCCTAAACCCGCACCCGTTGCTTCGCCAACCCCCGCAGCAGTAGCCAGCAGCAAAGCGCTGTCGCTCCCGGTCAAGGCGCCCTCCTCATCGACCCCGTTGCGCCCGCCTGTCGCCCGCACGTCCCCCGCTGCCAAGCCCGCGACGTCTCCCGTCGCTATTCCTTCCAGAATGCCACCTCCCGTCTCTCCTCCCGCCTCTACCCCCCCTCCTCCCGCTGCCCGGCCTTCGCCTTCTCCTGTCGCTGCCGGCCCCCCTGCCGCAACCAAACCGCGCGCCACCCCTGCTGCTTCACCATCCTCGCCGGCCACACGGCCTCCACCCCGCTCCCCTGCCCCCACCCCGAATCAACCCGCAGCACCTTCAGCACCTTCCCTTCCACCTTTCGTCAGTGCTGTTACAGCTGCACGAGCGGCGCCCAAGGTTGCTGCACCTGCCGCGCCCCTCGCCGTTCCTAAGCCAAGACCGTCCGCTCCTCCCATCGCCCTGCCTCGCGCCGCGCCGCCTCCTCCAAAGCCTGTAGCGCCGCCCGCGCCAGCGGCGGTTACGCCTTCGGCACCCCCGGCAGAGGTGAAGGCGGAACCGCTGGCAGGGCCGAATGTGATGAACGTGGTGATGGTGGCGAGCGAGTGCGCGCCCTGGTCCAAGACCGGCGGCCTCGGGGACGTCGTCGGCGCGCTGCCCAAGGCCCTGGCGCGCAGAGGCCACCGCGTCATGGTGAGTGCGGGCGGTGGGGGGAAGGGGTTTTCGGAAGAGTTGGGGGTAGGGCGAAGGGGGAACGGAAAAGTGAGATAGGATGTTTCGCAGGGGAATCACAATAAAAAGACTGCTGGTGACTATGCGAAGGGTATGTTGGCCGTGCCGTGAATGTTCAGACGACCAAAAGGGTAAATAATCGAGCATGATGCGCGGTTGTGAAGATGCAGGACCTCTAACGTGCGGTGGTGTGCGTGTGCGTGCGTGGCAGGTGGTGGTGCCTCGCTACGGCAACTACGAGGGGCTGGAGAGCACAAACGTTCGCAAGAGATTCAACGTCGCAGGCCAGGTGCTCATTGCCCCCCATGCCTTGCTGTGCCCACGCGCATGCGCACGCGATTCCATGCGCATGCTATGCCATGCCGTGTCTAAGCATGCGTATGCACGTCGTTGTGTTGGTCGAAGCGTGTGAGGTATCATAACCTCAGCCCGCGGGTACCGTCTGTGCGCGCGGTCGCCCCGTGCAACAATGCAAGCACCCACCACATTGTCGATTGCGATCGTGTGAGTGTGCTGCCTATGGTCGATTCTGATGCGATTGTCTGTGTGCGTGTGGTGGCGGCATGCGTGTGCGTGTGGTGGTGGCAGGACATGGAGGTGCTGTACCAGCACAAGTACGTGGACGGCGTTGACTTCGTCTTCATCGACCACAACTGGTTCCACCACCTCAACCAAAACATCTACGGCGGCTCGCGCGAGGTATCGTGTTACCACCCGCCCCGCACGTCCCCATTGCTTGTGTTGCGGCACGCATTCCTTGCTGCTCCGGGCGGCACATCACTCGTGTGTGCGCGGCCCTTTCCACTGCTGCCGTGTGTCCTCACCGCCATCCCCTCCTTGTGTGCGGATCTCTGCCTTTGTGTGGGGGAAGGGGGGCTTTGCGTATGCGTGCATGTGGGTGCGCTTGTTTGCCTGTGCATGCGAGCTGTTTGCGAGTGTATGTCGTGCATGTGCGTTGTGTGTACTTGTGCCTGTTGTACGTGCTGTGTGTTGTGTGTGCACGCCCCTTCAACCGCAATCAACAGGAGGTGACCAAGAGAATGATTCTTCTCTGCAAGGCAGCCATCGAGGTATGACCCCTGCACCACTCCCTTCCGCACCTCCTTCCATTACCACCTTCCTCGCCCCATGTCCCTTGTTGGCCCAGGTCAATGACCCCCTCCCCCCTCGCTACTCTAACCTCCCTGCACGTGTGGCTGCAGGCGCCGTGGCACGTGCCATGCGGGGGGGTGTGCTACGGGGACGGCAACCTGGTGTTTGTGGCGAATGACTGGCACACAGCACTGCTGCCGGTGTACCTGCAGGGGTACTACCGCGACCACGGCATGATGGAGTTCACGCGCTCCGTGCTGGTCATCCACAACATGGCCCACCAGGGTCGCGGGCCCGTCGCCGAGTTCCCCTGGCTGGGCCTGCCGGAGCACTACATAGAGCGCTTCCGCCTGTACGACCCGGTGGGCGGCGAGCACATGAACATCTTCATGGCCGGCATCATCAGCGCCCAGCGCCTCGTCGCCGTCAGCCGCGGGTACGCCTGGGAGGTGCAGACGCAGATGGGCGGGTGGGGGCTGGATGGCGTGCTGCGCGAGCATGCAGGCAAGCTGCGGGGCGTGGTGAACGGCATAGACACGGTGGAGTGGGGGCCTGAGAGCGACGTGCACCTGGTGGACGACAATGACGGGCGCTACGGGTACATGCACTACAACATCGACACTCTCGAGGAGGGCAAGGCCGCCTGCAAGGCTGCCCTGCAGCGCGAGCTGGGGCTGCCTGTGCGCGCTGACGTGCCGCTGCTGGGGTTCATAGGGCGGCTGGACTACCAGAAGGGCGTGGACATCATCGCCGAGGCCATGCCGTGGCTCACCCAGCAGGACGTGCAGCTCGTCATGCTGGGTACCGGCCGCGAGGACCTGGAGAACGTGCTGCGGGAGATGGAGGGCAAGCACAAGGACAAGGTGCGCGGGTGGGTGGGCTTCTCCGTCAAGATGGCCCACCGCATCACCGCCGGCTGTGACATCCTGCTCATGCCCTCGCGCTTTGAGCCCTGCGGCCTCAACCAGCTCTATGCCATGCGCTACGGCACCGTGCCCGTGGTGCACGCGGTGGGCGGGCTGAGAGACACGGTGACGGCCTTTGACCCCTTCAACGACTCAGGGCTGGGGTGGACGTTTGACCACGCGGAGGTGGGTGGGCTGGTGCACGCGCTGGGCAACGCCATCTACACGTACCGCGACTACCGTGACTCGTGGCGGCGCCTGCAGCGCAGAGGCATGGCGCAGGACCTGAGCTGGGACGCTGCTGCTGTGCAGTACGAGGAAATCCTCGTAGAGGCCAAGTACACGTGGTAGCCACGCACAGGGCGGGACGGGTGCGTGTGCTGCCAGGGGGACGTGGCTTGTGAGGAAGTGGTTGCTTGGGAGTGACATGGAATGCACCAGGATGAATTGCTTTGGGGATTTTGTTGCTCCAGTTGTGGAAAGAGCTTGTGCTCTTTCCTCTTTGTTTTACGGTACATTGACGATCCTGTCATCCAAGTGCTCATTGAAGTGCATTGCCTGCATGCTGCATCAGCCAGGCTCGTAGTGCTTGTGCACGTGCAGAGAAGCCTTATATGTTGGACTCGCTTTCTTGTTGATGCCCGTTTGTATCATCATATTGACATTGAAGTATGGTACCAGTATAAATTGTAATGTGTTTTTTATGCTGAAAAAATCATGTACTAAAATGAGTGTGAAGTGAATTCAGGAGCCCAAAAGATGAGTGGGCTATTCAGCAGTCCAGTCATCCCTGGCAGGGTTGGTGTGAGCGTTGTTGTTGAAGAGCAGAGGTGCAGGCACTGCATGGTGCTCCACCACTTGCACTGGCACCTCCGGCTTGGCGTCCAGCCTTATGAACCCCTTCCCCGTCTGCTCACCCCCCCACCCACACACAGGGAAGACATGCATACAGGGAAGGCATGCATATAGGTAAGGCACACACACACACACACACACACACACACACACACACAATGAAGAGGCACACACAGGATGGTAGTACACCCACGGGATGGTAGTTCACGCACGCAATGTATGGAACGCACACACAGGTATTTCAACACAAAAAAGGTATGGGAGGAAGCAACTAAATGTGTCTGAAAGGGCAAACATTAGGGAGAGGGGAGGGAACATAGGTAACAGTGGGATCATAGGGTGGCGGAGGGAAGCATGAAGAGAGGGGCAAGGCGAAGAAGCAGTAGGGGCGTACCGGGCAGTGTGGGCCGTCATATTGCAGGTGTTGGTAGTAGGAGGTGGCTTGGTGGTGCTCAGGGTCATGCACCTCTGGCGTGCCACTGGGACACACCGGCTGCCATGCCCCATGCACCGCACGGAGGCGCACCGGGGACACGCACATACAGGCAAGGGGAAGAGGCACGAGCATGGGAGGACGAGGGGAGGGAGGGGGGGTGAGAAGGGGAGAGGAAGGGCGGAGGTGCAGTGGCAGCGGTGGTGGAAGGGATGCAGGGCAGGCATAGCGAAGTGCATGTTGGAGATACATGTCGCGTGTGCCGCCTCAGCATGCCGCCATGGATGACTCAACCACTCCCACTGCCGCTGCGTCACCACATTCCCCGCGCCATGCCCCTACATCCCCCCCAGCGCACCCACCTCCGCGTGCGCCACGAGGTGCGCCAGCGCGCGCCTCTCCGGCAGGTCCACCGCCACCGCGTCGTCCGCGCCGAACACCCCCTCGCCCTCGCCCGCCTCGCTGCGACTGGGCTTGGCCGCGCGCCGTGGCGCCTGCGCCTGGAAGTACTGCTCCACCTGCGCGCGGGGCACGCCCCGCCAGCGCATGCCCACGCGGAAGGGGGAAAGGGGTCGCGTGGAGGAATGGGCGAGAGCGTGGAGGTGGTAGGACCACGGGGATACGTTTGTACGGGGGCGCCGTGGCTGGCCATGCGCGGCTTGCGAGGACTCATGGTTCGGACAGCCGCAAGGAGGGAGACGCGACGCAAAACCGGCGGCCAGATTCATGTGCGCGCACGTGACGGTGGTGGGTGGAGCGCAAGGCGCCTGCATGAGGCGGCGACACGCCGCGCCGCGCTCACCTTGGCCGTGGCCGCTGCCTGCTGCTCCGGCGGCAGCACCTCGTCGCTGCGCGATGGCTTCACGCCGCTCACCGGCCACATCGCGAATCCCGCAGCGGGCTTGCTCGACCGTGCCGGTGCAGCGGGAGGTAGGGAACGAGAGCGTGAGTCGCGGAGCGGCGGAATTAGAGAAAATGGCGGGGTAGCGTTCTAGCGGTGATTTGGAAGGCACAGCCTGGGATGCGATCTGAGCAGCTCAAGCTGAGACGATTTCGAGGTGTGCGTGTGAGGGTGTCTCCTGCCAGTGAGTGACAAGCAACACTAGGTTCCCGAAACTTCCATCGCGCTCGGGATCTGACAGTTTCAATGGCCTGTTCTTGCCTAGGTATGCTACTATTAACGTGTTATTTCTACAGCTCATAGCAAGCAATATGATCATTCCATCTATAAACTGGAGCCACGAATTCGTCTTTTCCACATAGCGAGAGGGGAGTGGAGGGGCAAGGGTGAACGAAGCCAAACAGTGCAGGTTCACACTCGTTTTGAGACACAGAAGGAGGCACAGGGCTCCTGGGGCAGCACTCGCAGCAGGTGTGGGCCGGCAGGGGAGTGGCTGATGGTGTCGGGATTGATCTGGGGCAGGTGCAGCACGGGTGGCCGCACAAAGCCCGACTTCACCGGCAGGCAGTGCAGCGACAGCAGGTGCTTGGCCCCGCGCCCCAAGGGCAGGCGCAGAAAGCCCTTGCGCCGCCCCGCTATCATCCAGTCGTCCCCACTCACCCGCACCTCAAACTCCACCTCCTCGCCCTCCCCTCCCTCCCACGCCTCCTGCTGGGGGGTAAGAGCGGGGCGCCGTGGGGAAAGACAGGCCCAGTAGTCAGTGGTGTTATGGCAGGTCACACATAACCCCTCAACCAGCAGCAGTGCAGCTCCATGGGCATGAAACACAGGAAGCTTTCAACTCGCAGGCGAGCAACCAGAGAGAAAGTCACAGAGTTTGAAAGGCAAGGGGGGAGTGAGCAGCGTACCTGGTGCGAGGGCGGCAGGAGGAGGCCGTCTATGAGGCGTTCAATGCGCCACTCCAGCACCAGCACACACCCCACCCGCGGGGCGATGCTCACTGCACTGGCTGGCGTGAGCAGCCCCACCGCCAGCACTCGGTCCGTGACAGGCATCTGCAGCACCACTGCATGCCGGTACACTGGCACCACACCCCCGCTCACCCCCCTCCCCTCCTCCCCCTCCACCACCGCCTGTCCTCCCCCATCTTCTCTCTGCCCCACGCCCACGTCGTCTGCGCCACCTCCCAAGCGTGCCCCCTCGCCTCCTCTCGTGCGCGCCCACAGCGGTGTGGCGACGGGCGTGTGGGCGCCGTGCAGGCGCTCGCCCTGCACCTCGTAGTGCACGCGCAGCTCACTCACGCCCTCCATGCCCCCCTCCCTCTCGCCCTCCTCTCCACCCGCCTGCCCGTCAGGCACTTGAAGGCGCGCCGCTGCAGCGAGGCAATGAGGAGCAGGGAGGGAGAAAGGCAGGCGGGGAGGGGTTGAGCATGCGATAGCAAGGTGGTGGCACGGAGTTGCGTGTGGTGTGGCCCTGATGCACACATGGCCACACACACTCGAGTAGGGGGAGCCGCGAGCACAGAGAGCAACCGGTTCCTACACGCACTGGGGGAAAGGGGTGGGACAATTGCGCGCAACAGAGAGCTAAGAGACAAGGGGAGAATGACGCGGAAGGGGGAAGCAAGGGGGAGGGAATATGTGCAGGACAACGCAAACGAAACCATTGCAGTGCAGAGTTAGACAAGGCGGCAAGGAGGCAGAGAAAGAGACGGAGAGAGGAGAGAGGAACAATGCAAACGAAAACAGTACTGGAGCGCAAGGGTATTGGAGGGCAACGAGTGAGAGGGAGTGAGCATGCACCTGTTCTTGGAGCAGCCTTAGAGGCAGCAGCGGGCGCTTCCCCCGGTGGTCGCAGTGAGAGTGTGAAGAGCAGCGTGCCTGAGAGCAGCGGCCCCACGTCCAGCAGTGGAGCGGGGGCGGACGGGCTCAGGGCAGAGGCGGCGGCAGCAGAGGTGGTGAAGGCGGCAGCAGCGGCGGTGGAGAGGAGGGAGAAGCCGGGCTGCAGGCGCAGCGATGCGGAGGCGATGCGCAGCGTGCAGCGCAGGTTGGAGTGCAGGGACATCTGTGGGGCGTGGAGCACGGGGGGCAGCGCAGCGAAGTGGAAGGGGAGGGTTCAGCGGTGCAAGGCACGGATCGGCAAGTAACACAGCATTGCACCGAATCCAGTGCACGCTCAAGTGAGAGACAAGGTAATGAAGTGAGGCAGAGCAGGATGAGGGGTGAGGAGTGACCTGGAGCAGCATTCTGGCGCCATCGGCCCCTCTGCTGACGACTCTGGTGGCCACGTGGAAGGGCTCCACGAACTGGAACGTCAACACCCTGTGAGCGCACATGCACCGCCACACACACGTGCACACATGGTGAGAGGAGCGCGGAGAGAGCACGTGAACGACACACAGGCAGAAGCAGGTGGATTACGACGGAGATTGGTTGGGCAAGAAAGCGACAAGCATTGGAGCGCAGCGAGAAGGAGAGAGTGTGGTGGGAGGACATACTTTTCAAAGACACGGCTGCGAGGCGTGCCATACTCCACCACACATCGCACCACACGCACTGCCACCACTGACGCCGCCCCCGCCTGCCCCCTCGCCCCGCCTGTTCCCGTGGCCTGCTGCGGTGCACTGTCCCCTGACGGGCTGCCGTCCCTGCTGCTCCTGCTGCTCACGCTGCCGATGCTGCTGCTGTTCCAGTCCGTGGAGGAGAAAGATGCTGATGATGACATGCCCTCCACTCCCCCTGCCTGCTGCCGCTGCTGGGAGCTGGTGGGGGAGGAGGAAGGCGAGGAGGCAGCAGGCACGAGCACAGGGGGCGAGGGGCGGTCGCGGAAGGCGCAGGCCTGCACCCACACGACAGTGGGGGAGTCAGCGCACCACGACGGCAGGTGCAGCGACCCCGCCACCATCGCCACTGCCTCGCTGCCCCCCTCCGGCACCTCTCCGTCGCCCGCCTTGTCCTTGCCCGGCTGGCGCAGCGCCGACGGGTATGCGGGCGGCAAGCGCTGGCACTCGACGGTCTGGTTGGGCGGCAGCAGCAGGCCGGGCCCGCCTGCTAGTCTGAGCAGCGAGCCGGCGAGGGAGTAGGAGAGCGGGTGCAGCAGCAGCCCCAGCCACTGCGGCTCGCCCAGCAGCAGTGGCTGATCCACCACTGGCGCCATGTCCAACAGATGGCGCGATGGTGACACCTGCGCTCACACACACACACACAGGATACGGGCCGTGGCAAGCAGGAACCCCATGGCAATATCATCAACATTGCATTGCACGTCATAGGAAGGGCAGGAGGAAGCAAGAGGGCATGGGCAGTGCAGGCAGCAGCAGCAGCGGGGGGAGCAGTGGCACCTTGAGCACGGTGCGCAGAGTGCGCTCGGACGTGAGGTAGTCCTCTGCCTCGGGTGGGCCGCCCTTGATGGTGGCGGAGCTGGAGCGGAAGCGCACGCGCCCACAGTGCCCCATGAGCATGCCCAGCACGTACACGCCCTGCCGCTTCGCCACCGCCACCACCTGCACCGTGTTGGCCCCCGGCTGCAGCACCACTGGCGCTGGCTCACTCTTCATCTGCACCCCCCCGCCCACCCCACACACACATGCACGTGTGGCAGGGCACGGTTGCAAACAGTCATCAAATTAGCAGCGAAGTTTTGTTGTGAACGCAATGCGAGGCAAGGGATTGGGAATTGAGAACCTTGAGCAATGAAATGGGTGGGTGCGCAGAGTGGGCGTGTGTGCTTGGTGTGATTCGTTGGGGTGGGGATAGCGAGGCTTACCCTGATGCCATCCTCTGCTGTGAAGAGAGGCGGGGTGACGAGGGAGAGCACGAGAGAGTCCAGTGCGAGGGGGGCAGGCATGGAGCTCCAGACAGCGAGGGACAGCGACACCACGTCCCCCTCGCCCAGCTCCAACGCCTTGCTGCCCGCCCTGCCTGCTGGGGACGCTGGCGCAGCGGCAGCAGGCGAGGTAGCAGGCGATGCAGAAGCCGCGGGAGTGTGGGGGGCGAGGGAGAAGGAGAGGAGGGAGGAGACGTCGACAGAGACGGGTTCTTCCAGTCGCGAGCGCGCCACCTCGACCATCTGGCGCTGCACCTTGCTGCGCTCGTCCGCGGGCACGAGGGAGGGCCCCAGTGACAGCAGCTTGGTGCAGGAGCCCAGGAAGGCGGGCAGGTCGCGCATGAGCAGCTGGCAGTGCGAGAGGCGCGGGAAGAGGTCCAGCAGCAGGTGGTGCCAGCGCGCTGCGCTGTACGCGGCGTTCTGCTTCTCGTACACCTTGAGCGCCAGGTCAAAGCGCCCCGCCGCCTCGTGCAGACTGCCCACCTCCGCGTCCAGGGCCACAGCATGGCGCAGCCACAGCGAGCGCGCGTAGCAGTCCGCTGCTGACCGCGTCAACTCCAGATAAAAGTCCTGCTCGCATGCACACATGCATGCACGCGCGGTATCGCAACCAGTGCACGAGTGTGAAGGCATGAAGTTTTAAGGAGCTAGTAATATGAAACAGCAACTCCCTTCCTGTCATATGTGCCACGCACTGTGGTGCATGCAGAGAGTGAGTGTGCTGGTGAGTGCAGCGGCGAGCAGGCAGCAGGGCACGGACCTCAAAGTGTTCGCGCGAGGAGAGAGCGCGCTTGAGCATGCCCGAGGTGACAAAGGCCTCCAGCGCGCTGGCAGCCGCCACCTGCACCTGCGCCAGCGACAGCATCTTCGCCCCCGCGCCCCCTGGCGGCGTGCCCGGCCGCTGCTTTGGCGGCGTGCTGCTGTCCGGCCTGGGAGGGGAGGAGGGAGGAGGGAAGGAAAGGCAGGGCAGTGGGCTTGAGGTGTGTGGGTGCAGCAAGCATGCCAAGAGGAAGGCGAGCGAGAAAGAGCGAGAGGAGAGCAGGGCGAGCAGGGAGCGGACCTGGAGGGGTCAGTGGGGCGCGAGGGCGAGGAGTCGGGCCAGAGCCCCCCGGGCATGCCGGCAGTGAGCGAGGCCTTGCGGCGGTTGGCCTCCTGCACCAGGCTGCACGGCCCCACCCCGCACAGCCTCGCCTCCCCCCTCGCTGCCCCCGCCCCCTGCATCTCCTGAATCACTGCCTGTAGGAGGGGGGGATGGGGAGGTGAAGGCCGGAGAGGAGGGAGGGGAAGGTGAGGGCATGCAGGGAGGTGATGGACGAGCACTGTTGAAAGTGACGGTAAGATGGAACGAGGCAGGGCACGGTGTAGAGTGGTGTGCAGCAGGTGCGGTGCAGAAAAGCGGAGGCGCGGGGGGGGTGTGACCTCGCGGGCCTTGACTCGTGGGTCGGACTCCGAGGGCGCTGACGGCCACACCGCTGGCGCTGGCCACGCACTCAGCCCCAATGCCGCCCTGCCACCCACAAGAGGGGGGGGTGGGGGGAAGAGGGGGGGGGGGGAGAGGGGGGGAAAGAGGGTAGAGATAAGGTTGGGTTGGCATGAGTGAGGGAGGATGCATGCAGCAGTGGGGGCAGAGATGCAGAGAGGGAAGGCTTTGCACACAGCTGACCAGCATGCATGCCCGGGGCCTATGCTGGCCCCGCATGTATGCACATGTGAGGCTGTGGCTGCTGTGCCGCAGACACTCTGCGTGCATGTGCATGCTCATGTGTGCCGGGTCTGCCCCTGTTAGGTTCGCAGTGTTTCCTTTGGTTCATTCATTCAAATAGAAAAGTGCAGGGGCGAGAGTGAGAGAGAGAGGGGCGAGGCGGTGAGGGCGCACATGTTGCAGGGCGTGACACGGATGGACTTGCCAAAGCCCACGAGGTCGCCCAGGCGCATCAACTGCCACACACAGCACGGCGTGGGGGAGACACACAGCAGGGGGGCAAGGCACACGTGAGCAAGGCGTGCGGCAGAGTTAGGGGCACATGCGTGCAGATACAGAGGGGAGGCGGGAGCGGTGTGGGAGGGAGGGTCAACATGAATGAACCAACTGAGCGTAGGAGTATGGGGGAAAAAGTAAGAACAGGGCAAACGAAACCCCATGCGGCATTGACAGAGGCATGGGGGAAGCGGGCGTGGGGTGGAAGAAATGAGTGCGCAGTCGGTGTCGTGAAGATGGTGCAATGGTGCAGGCAGGGCGAGGGGGAGGTGGGGGGCGGGGAGTGGAGGAGAGGCGGCGTGCCTTGGAGCGGGCGAGGGAGATGAGGTCGCCCTGCAGGCGGAAGAAGTCCTTCTCCGTGTAGTGCCCTGGGGACCGCGGGGCAAAGCGCTCCGCACACACCGTCGTCACCAGCGTGCATGCCGACAGCACCCACACCTCCCTCATGCAGAACGGCAACTCTCGCTGCCCGGGACAAGCGGGGGAGGGGGGAGAGAGGGGTTGATGCGCATGTACACACGCAGCGACTGTGAGGGGGGGAAGTGGCTTCGGGCAAGGAAAAAAAAAAGCGGTTGTGCTGGTGCGAGGGGTGAGAGTGCGAGGTAGTGTAGGGTGATGGACGGTGTATGGTTGGTCAGTGCAGGGGGAGGCATGCAGCACCTGGCGGGCAGCGAGCTCCTTGGAGAAGTCGAGGATGAACGCGTACGCCCTGTCCGCCACCACTGCTGGCCGCCCCATGGCGAACAGCAGCTGCGGGGGGCGTGATGGGGTTGGGGGGAACGAGTGGGAAGGTGTCGCAAGGCACAAGTGTGTGCTGCGAGTGCGAACGAAAAGGATGAGGCTGAAATGCTGGCGCGCGGTGGTGCATGTGGCGTGATATGGGGCCAGAAGGGAGTGCAGTGGGGTTGGCGTGGAGTGGAAGGGCGGAGCATACAGCGGCGCGGCGGGCAAAGAGGTACTGGCGGAAGTCGAACTGCTTGATGGTCTCCTCGTGGGCAAACATCTTCATGGGCTTGCGCCCTGCGTCCAGCAGCGCCGCCCGCTCATCCCCCACGTCCAACCCCCCAAACTCCCGCACCTTGCTGTCCGCCCGCCGCACTGCACCGCACCGCACCACACACACCACACCATACAGCACGCACACACGTCAGGGCACGGGAGCGCATGGAAGAGATATTGCAAGGTGGTGGGTTGGTTGGGCTGTGGTGTGTGTAAGCAAGGCATGGTGGTGTGGTGCAATTAGTATGGCTAGGTGCGAGGTGGCATGGGGTGGGGGGACAGCGTGTGTGTGGGGGGCGCGGACCTGTGTCGAGGTAGACCTGCTCCATCTCGTCATAGTCCCTCAACGCATCGTCCCTCAACTGCGCCATCTCCGCCATCAGCGCCAAACTCTCCTGCCATCATCACACGCACACACACAGGTGGGGGAAGGGAAGACGAGGGAGGGAAGATGAGGATGAGAGAGGAAGATGGGGGCAAGAGAAAGCAACACTTGGAAATGTGGAGAAGCAAGAACCGCTTCTATCCATAATGCACTGCCTGCTCCCAAGGTTGCAACAGGGCAACTGTGGAGGCAGCACCCAGCATGGGGGCAGCATGGGGCAGGCAGGGGCGCACCTTATCAGTGTAGTAGGCGCAGAAGTTAAAGGAGGGCGAGAGGCGCTGGTCGAGCAGGCGGCGCACGGCCTCAGAGTAGTGCAGCGTGCGCGCGTCCACACTGGCTCGGATGCACTCCACCACCTTGCCCTCCACCTCCATGTAGTTGGGCTCCGCTGCACTCAGATCCAGCCGCACACACCTGCTCCCACGCTCGCCCCCACCACCCCCATGCACCCGGGGGAAGGGGGAGGGGGAGGAAATGAGCATGGGAGTGGGATTTAAGGAGGCGTGCAAGGGTGCAGAGAAGACTCAAGCTGCCAGGGCGAAGCAGGGAGCAGGACTGTGCAGAGAGGGGCATCAGTGAGGGGCATGCAGCGAGGGGGCAGGAGGGGAGGGGCACCTGTCGCGGCGGAAGTGGTCTTCAATGCGCGCAAACACCTTGCGCGCCTGCTTGCCCGCGGGGTCGTTGGGCCCTGCGCGCATCACGTGCACGATCAGCCACTCGCCCTGCTCCGCCTTCACCAGCGCCTGCAGCCGCGCGCGCAGACTCACCCGGTACTCGTCCGGATCCTGGCGCGCGGGGCACGGGAAGTGGGCGAGGGGAAGAAGGGGGGTGGGGGAGGGTAGTGCGGAGGAGCAGGAGGTGGAGGGCAGTGCGGTGTGGGTGGGGCGCGCAGGACGAGGATGCGCGTGGTGAGAGTGAGAACGATGGAGTGGGGGGGCGTTGAATGAAGGTGTGAAGGCAACACACGTGAGCACGGCGAGAGATGCCTCATGGACCAGCACGCTGCATGGCAACCCGCGTTGACGACGCGGGGCACAACGGGTGCGTGTTGGGCGGGGACGACGCAGAAGGAGGGGCGAGAGAGAGAGAGCAGGGGCGGGGGCCGGGGGAGCGGGGGGCGTACATGGCAGGCGAGGAGGACGAGCGTGGCGAAGGGGTGGCGGAACCAGTGCGGGTTGTTCTTGACGGGCGGGCGGCTGCGCAGCTTGGGCTCGGACGTCAGCACGTACTCCAGCGGCAGCCGGTCCAGGTCCACTGCCTTGCGCGCGCGGTTGTGCAGCTGTAGCTTCTTCAGCGGTAGGCGCGACTCGAAGCTCTGGCGCACCGACGGCCACACGTTCCACTCGTCCTCGACTGCCGCGCCACAGTGGCGGGGGAGGGGCGGAGGGTGGGGTGGGGGGAGGCGCAAGGGGGTTGGGGGTGAGATCACAGGATGTCATCGAGTGGAACGGCGGGGTGGGGTCGAGGTAGACGCGGGGAAAAGGCATGGAGCAGGGATGCGCGCGGGATGGACACGAGGCGGAAGCAGGAGAATGGGCGGAAGCAGCAGAAGTGGGTGAGCAGGGCAGTCGCCGCAATGCCCGCGACGAGCGGTGTTCGCCCCGTTGCTAGCGCGCGGCGGCACAAGGTGAGTCGCCTCGCCGCATGCGACGCATGTCGTGGACTAGCAAGAGGAAGGCGCGAGCGTGCGGAGCAGGAGGGGCGTGCGATGATCACTTGCGACGATGATCTTCTCGCCCGACTCCATCGACAGCGCCGACGACTGGTCCTCCGCGTGCGACGCCATGGCCGCCGCGTGGTGGTGACACTACGCCTCGGTAAATGCAGCCCGAAATAGCTAGCTAGAAGGGATCGCCGAAGCGCGCAGCGACATAGCTAATAGGTCCGACGTGCTTTTTCTGGCAATGATGCGAGCAACGACTCACCAACAGCAATCCTGGTCTCGCTACAGCATGCTCTGTTGCTGATCGCAGTAACAGTGCGAGGGGTTATGCCAATAACCGAATTGAAACACGAACCCATCCGTTGCAGTGTGCCTCACTGTAAGGTGTTAATTGCATAACGTACTAACCTTTATCGTTTTCCCTGCTGTTGTTTCATCATGTGTAGGCTACATTAGCAACAAACCGAGATCCGCTAGCACTTTATTTTACATGGTGCGAAAAACGTTACAGCATATCTTCCTATCAGCAAGAGCTGTGGACAGGCAGCCATGGAATCTGATATGCAAGCATGTGAGGAGAATTGACAGGCATTGCCCACTGTGAGTATGGACAGCGCGGGTTGCCCCATGCCAACTCAAAACACATATTGTACCACCGCCACATCACAGTAGTTAGCAATGATGCTACCTCATTGGCGTTTGGCCGATGCAAGTAATCAACAGGGATGGGCTTCTCAGGGTTTAGAGTGTCATGCTGCTACCTCTCACCCGCAACACTTGCCACTCGAGCCTTTCAGGGTCTTGCGTGTTAGCGTCCAGCTCGCACCATCTTCTTGCTATACGGCCTCTAACGCCACCGCCACACTGCCCACTCATCCTGCTCCCCTTGTCTCTACCAGCTCTCCCAGCGGCCTCCCCTCCATCCTAGGTCTTGAACCACCCCGCACACCGCACTATCCTCCCATAAG
Source organism: Closterium sp. Naga37s-1 (assembly GCA_947471745.1). Lineage (NCBI taxonomy): Eukaryota > Viridiplantae > Streptophyta > Zygnematophyceae > Desmidiales > Closteriaceae > Closterium > Closterium sp. Naga37s-1. Next base: position 32,335 of record CANJKZ010001154.1, read on the forward strand.
CCCTAACCCCGCTCATCTCCAGGTGTCCTTTCATCCCCTGCGCATTTTTTGCGATCCACTACAGACCCTCGCTTTCCCTGTCTTATCTTTCCTCGCCCTCCTCCGTCGCCACGTCAGCAGCCGCCATGGCCAGAAAGTCCTCTGCCGCCTGTCGCACGCTCTTCACCTTCTTCCCCGCCCTCTCCGCCTCGCCCCCACCCACACCTCCCTCCTCCCCCTCTCCCCCCGTCCCTTCCCCGCCACCATCCCCTCCGCGCGGCCGTCGTTTCTTCCCTGCTTCGCGCACCAGCCGCCGTTGCTCGGGTGTCAGGTCCGGGATCGCGTGCACGATGAACCGGTTCGCCGCCGCTACGTTCAGCGACGACGTCGGCGCGCCCACCGCGCCGTCGCCGGCGCCGCCGGCGGTGTCGGCGAGGCGCACCTTGTGGACGTAGGAGTCGATGCGCGCCATGTCCTTCGCGACGCCGTGCTCGCTGGGCGCCATCCCGTACGACCGCAGCACGAGGCAGAACAGCGACGCCGCCGCGTGCGCCGTCACCAGATGCGTCTTGGCGCGGTCCATGGGCGCGAGGTCCGCCGCGAGCGCGCGCGACGAGCAGCGGTCGACGATGGGCGTTAGGCTCGTCTCCAGCTGCGACACCGCCGCCTCCGCCGCACCCAGCGCGTCGAGGGCTTGGCGGGAGAGAAGAGTGGAGGAGACGTCGGAAGGCGACGCCATGGCTTTTGGCTTCAAAGAAGACGGGATGGGGATGGCAACTGTTGGGCACTGGTGGTGTCGAGGCAGCACGTTGTACCACTCGCACTTGCAGCAGCAAGGTTTGGAATGATTTGTACCTGTTAGTAATAAAACCGTTGCACTATAGTCCTTTTCTTGGACAAACTAGATGCGTTGAACACAAGATCATGTATTCGTAATTTCTCGATTTGAGCCAGATTTGTTAATATGTTATTGCTCCAAAAACCACACCACAAAAGAAACCGCCTAGCCCTTTTGAGACACAAACAAGGTCTAGGCATGAAAACAAGCGGGGTACAGAGGGGGGGGGAAGAGGGAAAGAGGGCAGGGAGGGGGTTACACACATGCACACACACGCTGAAAATTGGAACACATATCTCCTGCTTCATCTGTCAGAGCCGGCAAGCTTCATCTACCATAGGCTGCCACAGTGGCTGTCACCCGCGGCCTTCAAAGATGTCCGGTCGGTGCGCTGCAGCATGCGCACCGCGCTGGCGCTGGCGCTGGGAGCGAGGGGAGGTGGACGAGGCAGACGGCGTGGCGGGGGCAGTGGAGGCGGGCGGGTTGGAGGCGGGGTTGGTGGCAGGGAAGGCGTCACATGGCGGTACCACAGCCTCTCGAGACACCACCACCGATGGCACCATCACTCCACTCCCACCGCCGCTCTTGCTCCCTGCGCTGCCACCCATGCCCTGCCCCACACCACCTTCTCCGCTGCCCTTGTCCACTCCCGCAGCCCCACCCACTCTCTGAGTGGCAGCAGCTGCAGCAGCAGCAGCGGCGGCAGCGACAGCAGCGGCGGCGGCAGGAGAGACATCCGAGAGGCGCGGGGGACTGGGGTTGGTCTTTGTAGTGGCTGCAGACAGGGCAGCAGCAGGGGCAGCTGCAGCGACCGGCTTAGAGGCAGAGGCGGCAGACAGAGAGTGTTGCTTGCTATGCTGCTTCTTGTGGTGGCGCTGCTGCTGCTTGCGGCTGTGCGCCAGTGGCAGGTGGTTGCGTGCAGCGAGAGTGATGCCCACGCCCACGCACACTCCCACTGTCACCATCGCCACCTGTGCGCCCACACCCCCTCCTCTCCCCAGCACCATGCGGAACCCGCCCCAGATGGCCCCTGCGGCGCGCTGGCAGGACGGCAGCAGCACGCGCTGTACCAGAGACCCCAGCAGCGCCGTGGGGCCGGGAGGGGTCGCGGAGGGGCGAGAGGGCGCAGCCATGGCGGCGGCAGCAGACCTGCCTGGCCTGCCTGCTGCTGTTGACATGTATGGGCTTGTGTTGCTCGTCAGCCCACTGCTCCTGCCACCACCACCAGCAGCAGCGGCCGCACTGCAGCACATGCAAGCGGTGCTGCTGTCATCCCCGTGCGTGCCCTGCCAGCTCACCGACCCGCCTCCTCTCACCCCAGTTACCTCACTCCCCCACGACTGCTCCTCCCTCTCACTGCCACTCGCATCACCCCGCATGCACCCCGCACACGTGCCCCCGTGCCCAGTCCCCTCCGACCACCACCCCTCCTCTCCGCTCACCATGGAGCGCACCTGCCTCCCGGCATCCCCTCCGTCGCTGCCCTGCTGCATGTGCGCCAGTTTACCTCCGCGCGCCTGCCCCGGGCGCGTGGCGCCCTTGCCGTGCGCCTGGTCCACCTCGCCGTCGTCGTGCGCGGGCGACGACGTGGACGAGGCGGTGCCGAACTGCGCGCCGAGCAGCCGCGACGACGACATGCTCGACGACGAGTCCGCCGGCCCGTGCTGCGACTGCTGCCCGCGCCGCTGCTGCTGCTGCTGCTGCTGCTGCACCGGAATTTGATGCTGAGAGTGCGCGCGTGCCTCCGCGCGCCTGCCCTGCTGCTGCTGCGCCACCGCTTTGGCCTGCGGGGTCGTCTGCTGTTGCGGCGGGTCGTGCGCGGGGCGGCGGGGCGCAGGCAGTGGAGTGGCGAGGGAGGCGGGCGGGTGGTTCTGCAGCTGCTGGTGGTGGAACGTGTGGTACAGCGGCGGCAGGGGCCCGGGCGCCGTGGGGTGCGTGTACGGCGGCAGACTGAGGTCCGTGCGCGGCGCTGACGTGTCGCCGATGAAGCCCAGAAGCTCTTGAACCACCTGCTTGCGGTCACCCCGCGGGGGGAGAAGGGGAAGAGGGGGGGAAGGCGGAGAGATGGGGAAGGGAGATCAGCGCTGCGCTGACTATGATGCAAAGCACAGCCCAGAGAAGCGGATGACGTGCCGCATGCGCCTCCCCCGATGCTCGCAACAGCACTCACGCCACTCCCGCCGCATCCCCGCGTGACCTTGCTTGCGTCTCGCCGCACACACCCAACTCTCCCCTCACCTGCCACTCGCGGCCCTGGTGCGCCAGCAGGTGTTGCAGCAGCTCCTGCCGCTTCGCCTCCACCGCCATCAGCGCCAACTCGCGCTCCGCCGGACTCACGTCCTGCTCCGGACGACGCGGAGAAAAGGGAACGTTGAGAGGCCATGTGAGGGACGCGCATTGGGCACGGCGAGGGACCGTGGGAGAGAAGAAACGCTGGCCGCGACGAGATGCGCGAGAGAGGAGGCGGAAGGCGAGGCGGAAAGATGGACTCTGAGTTTTAAAGCGCGCGACACGGAGCGGAAAGGGAGGGCGTACCTGCAGCGATTCCAGGTGCGCCTCGAGCTCCTCCAGCGCGTTGCGCACGGCGACGAGGCTCCGCGCCTCCGCGTTCTTCTCCAGCGCCAGCCCCTCGTGGCGCAGCGACGCGCCGTCATGGCGGAGATCCCCGCCGATGGCGCTCATGGGCTGCGGGCCGTCCTCCACCTCCAGTAACGGCGCGTCGCTGCACCACGCAGTACACAGCCCACCGAATCGCACACAGTTGCATCATTATCGCACATGCTCATGTATCGTCCATGTATCGTTCAAACGCTCAATCGCATGCACGCAGGACGCAGCTGCATAGACTGCACGCTCCCACGTCCAAATCTCGGGACCAGTGAGGGAATGTCAGAAGCGACTGAAAGAGGAGACAAAGAGGCGACAGTGACATGACAGCATCGTGAAAAGGGCACGAGCGACAGGAGGAATGCTGCACGCTGCAGTGCCCCATCATTGTCGCCATAGGGCGTGCAGGGGCGATGACGATCGAATATGGCGTTGGGACGTAAGAAATGGAGGCGTGAGGGCGTCAGACGAGCGAGAGCATGCAAAGGAAGCAGTGTATCGGAGCGAGCAGCGCGAGACATGTGGAAGGCACCGTTACCTGCGCCGGTTATTGGCGGAGTAAAAGTCATCGCGAATAGCTCGCTCGATAGCGTTGGTTATTCCTCCATGCAGCTCCGATACGCGCTGCATGACACGCGATAAGTCACTTGATCTCGCACTTCCACCAGCCATGGTGGTTCACACTAATTCTGCCTTGCAATGCGCTGTCCTGTGGACCTCTATCGCTAGCTTCACTACAGCTTCAGATGGAACTGCTTGGGGGAGCGAAGTACAGGTGAGCTCGCGGGGGAAGCGCAGAACCTCTCGGATCCGCCATCCAGCAGTGTGGCGCTGGGGGTTGGGGGTCAAGTTGGTTTTGGCGCTCACACGACGGGCAGATCTTCCATCCAAACCAGCATTTGTGCGCTCCTGGTGAAAAACAACCGCACCTGTTACCCTCCTTGGTACGGCAGTGTTGCGAAACCCAGGAAAGCTCTGGCGATGGTTCACGAACGCATGAGCCTCATCAACCAGGGCAGGTGCTTTCGAATATTTTTTTTGGGCAGAATGGTGTTGCCCTGGGCTCGTTGCTCGGAACATCAGCAGTCGACGAAACCTGCGGGGCAAATCTGACAAGGTTGAGGGCGGGAAGAGTTTTTGAACGGGTGTGAATCGCTCGTTGATGGATTTGAATACGAAACAAAAGTGTATGATGGGCCGACACGGGTGAGGGCGGGAAGGGAAGAAAACCGTACTCTGTCCTTGCTCTGTGCTGGTGCTGGGCCGGTTTGCCCTTCCCCTCCATCTGTGCCTTCGTTGAGTTTTGGAGCTCTCTTTGGATCAGTCCTTGGTTGATTGAGCTCACAGCTGCTTTGTGTGGGATAAGCTAGTCCAGCAACTTTGATACAAGAGTTGAGAAACCAAACACAGAGAGCTGATTGATTATTCTCACAAATTAACCAATCCTTAAACAGCCACGTTCAACAATACATTTCGACAAACTAGAAAATTGGGCAGGAGAGGAATGCTTCCGTAATCCTTTGCTGTATTCTGTACAATTAGGGAACAATAAGCTAACGTCAGCAGTCAGATTATAGTTCAGCTTTATGCCTAAGGTGAGTTAAGAGTTATGAAGTTAGTAGTATGCTACGGTAGGTATAAGTTGCTATTGTGAAGGCTTTCTGGTCACCACCACTCCTTGCACAACGAGATGGGTTGTCAGGAAAGCAGGGACCAGTTGTGATGTCACCAAAACGCCTCCCTCACTTCCACTGCTGCCACCTCCATTCTTCGCACTGTTTGTCAGCCCGCTCCTTACGGCACTTTCTGATGCTGTGCCAAAAATGCTGAACCCCGCAGTTGCACCTGCACTAGGTTCACCTGGTGGACCAGTCGGTTCTGTCCAAGTATAGGGTCGCATCAAAGCTGGATCAAATGGGACGTTGGGGGGGATGCGGGAGATGCGGAGAGGACAGCCAAAAGACCACGCGGCTTCGTGCAGGCCGAGCACAGCGCGACACAAGCTGACGAAGTCTGACGACGCCGCAGCGAATTCGTCTCCTTCATCGCCCAGTAGCGCTGTGGACATGCGCTCGTCTGTCAGCTCGCGTCCCCCCGCCAGCGCCGCTGCCTGCAGCCATTCGCCCAGCTCCTCCAGGCGTCGCGAGCAGAAGTGGGCGAACTTGGCTTCGCGGTTGGCGTCGAAGCTGCCTCTGAGCGCGCGGTCCTTTTCCTTGAGCGCCAAGAACTTGGAGAGCTTCATGGCGCAGCGCTCGTCGTTGCTGAGCAGGCGGCTGAAACCCGCGCGCACGAAGTCCTCCGCCTCGAAGTCCGTGAAGAGCACGCAGCTCGCGATGTTCAGCACGCAGTCCAGCAGCGACGCGCACTCGCTGCGATGCCGCCCCCGCCGCCGACTATGCTGGTAGTTGTGGCAGCTCTCCGCGTCGCTACCCGCCCCACTGCCATCGTCCGCGTGGTGCGCCGCTTTTCCTCCCACCATCTCCAGCACTAAATGATCAGTTCTATAACCCTGCCGTGAAAGGCGGCGGGACACGTTCCCGCAATAGGCCTCCATGCACTCCGCCACACGATGCACCTGCGACACGAACAGTTCCAACAGCCACGCCTCGTTCGCCTGCCGAGCCCCGTCCACGCAACGCCCTCCCGCGGTAAGCCGAACACCCTCTGGCAGATCTTTCCCCACGCTGCTGGACGACCATCCGAAGTCACACAACGAAACTAGGCTCATAGCACGGGTGGCAAGGGCTGCCGGAGGCGCGTCTACGCTGCTGAGGCCGGCAGCGGCGTCGTCCATGCACGACACCTGCAGCTGCACGAGGGAGTCCGTCAGGCGACGCCGTGTGATGCATAGCTGCGACTGCACCCGCTCCAGCTCCCGGCTTAGCTCGTCCACCTGCTCCCGCAGTGCCTGGTTCTCTTCCCGCCGACTACCGCTACTGCTTCTACTGCTGCTGCTACACCGTCCGCTGGGCCTGCTGCTGTCATTGCTGCTGCCTCTGAAGCTTCCGCTGCTGCTGTTTTGCCCTGACGCCTTGCTCCTTCGTCTACTCCGTCTCCGGCTCCTGCCTCTGCTCCGCTGCTCCGCAACCACGATCCCATCGACGCCCTTAACCTCTCCGCTTCGCCCTTTCCGCCCCTCCCTCTCGTCACTGCTCGTGCATCTCTCCCGCACGTCTGCGTCCCGCACAGTCTCAGTAATGTCGCATCCGCAATGCGGGCACCGCACTGCTCCAGCTAATCCCACACGGTAAACCGCATCGGAGTCTAACGTAGGATTCATTCTATCTATCGCTAGTGCTGCCGCTGCTGCTCGAGCAGCTAGCTTCTTGGAGAACATCGCTTGGTCCTTAATCTGGGCTGTGTGCGCTCCGCCGCCGGGCAGCTCCCCATCGCCATCCTCTCTGAGTGTGCCCACAAGTCCCTCCCATTGGCTGTTCACTGCCTGAAGCTCCTCCGCATGGCGCGTCACTATCTGGTTCAAAGTCTCTCTTAGCGCTTGTATCTCTAGCTCCTTCTCCTCCCGCTGCTCTACTAGTATCCGTTGTAAGTACGCTACTTCGCCTTCTAGCTTGGATCTAATGGGCTTCGAGTCCATCGTGGCCATGCCGCCCCGTTGCATGGCCTTAACGCCTTGTGTGCGGGAGAACGTAGTTTGATCCTATAAGCATTGGTTTGCCTCCGCGCATAGGCCGCGACGGTACTAGTGAAAAGCGGTCTACTACTAGAACGTTATCCTAAAGTAGCTGAGCTGTTGCAGCACGCCTGTTGCAACGAAGGCACGGCTACCATGGGCCGAACACAAACGCCAGAATGTAGTGAAGCCAGTGATGTTATTGAGGCATCAGCTCGTCAAGAAGTTCCTTGGCGCCAAATCTGGTGAGTTGCAAAAGGTGTGTGAGACGCCATTGGTCTGGTAGGAGTGGTTGGGGGGTCTGGAGTGGATAGAGGGTTGTCTCGTGTCAACTGCTCTCTTCAGTTTCGACTTGAGAGACACAGCTGATGTGACGCACACGACATTGGAGGGAATCAAGTCAGGCAGCCGAGTCGCTCACTGTTTCAGTGAGCAGCGCGCTCCGCAATGAATTTCCCACCCACCCGCGATGTTTCTGTACTCGATAGGAGGGTAAGCGATATCAACCTATAAATAGAACCATCCACGGCCTTCGTCGTGCAGGCAATCTTGGCGACATCTGTGTTTGCGACAGACGGATAGCTCAACGGCCTCTGGCAGTGCGTATCGCACTCTGACAGCTCAGCACATTGGGCTCTCCAGGGCGTCCCCGCCGCGCTGGGGGGACCGCTGGGGGACGAGCAATCTCCACAAAGGTGCGTGCAAAGCCCAGGGTAACCTTCGGTGTGACCAGTAGCCCACTTCGCGAAAGCATAGAAGTTGTGTAACCCTTCGCTGAACACGAATTTGGCTGGGGTTGGGCACACATGACAGGACGTTTCTGTGTTTCCCAACGACAGCCGAAACAGAGGGGATTGTTACGGATTCTCTTTTGGCTCTGTGAGGCCCACCCTGGAACTAAAAACAATGCAATTGTCATTTACCTATACTACCCTTTTTGGCCCAACGTCCAATGCATTCGTTTCAAAACCTTTGCCCACGTAATTCAAGGGGCACTTCTCATCATATTGCCCAGCTCATACGTCCGCGCCACCTTCTTCCCTGCTTTCTTGGGCTTGAGGTAGAAGCCTCGAGACAGATCACAAATGAGGTGAACATACTGAGAATGGCCTCCACAATCTAGATTCGCTTATCATCGTCGAGGCGAATCCACATCTCCCAGGCTGCAAGGATAAGCAACGTAGCTTGTATAGAACGTTCAGCGTACAAAATCCTGCGTTTATTAGGAACCGAAGAGTCTCGTTCTGCATTCAGAACTCGTTGCGGCTCAGACAATGGGCTTTACTAGCACATTATAGGTTTTCTGATCTCCGGCCATCGAATCCGTCGCTCGGCAGTGGTGACTTCCTCACATTCGCAAGCATACTCCAATCTGCTCATCTTCAAGAACCCTGCACATGGCCTCGTTTTCTGCAGGGTGGCAGAGTTACAACTTCAAAGCAGGTCTCCGCAGCAGATTCGCCCGCGCGCTCGCTCAAAAGGATTTCAGCAAAGTGTCGAGACCACCAGTGAATGCTGTTCGTCCGAATGCCTCGTTTTCTGAAGGCGTCGCGACTAAAGATGTGAGGATCAACGACAACACCGGTCTGAGCGTTCGAATATTTCTGCCAGCTTGCGCCATTCAACCAGGCAAAATAAATGAATTCGGGTGGATGATGCGTCGCATGGGTACAGCGAGCGAGTGGTTTCCACCGCCCGGCGACGCCAACGAGCAGTTCTGGCAGGGTGCCAACGGCGACGCCGCCGGGGCGGGCAACGGAAACGGAGCGGCGGACGAGGAGCAGGAGGGTGCAGCGGGCAGCGGCGGGCCGTACACTGGGTACGTGCCGAATCCGACGGGCACGAACCACCAACTGCCGGTGATCGTGCAATTCCACGAGGGCGCGTTCGTGACCGGCAGCAAGGACTCCGCCTGCAACGACACCTTCTGCCGACGACTCGCACGGGTACCGCCTTCCGCCCTCACTGCTTCCTCGCTCCTCCGTGACTGTCATTGCTGCACATGAAGGCCAGTGCGTGTGCCGCTGCCTAGATTCGGGGTAGCGCGTGCTGAGCGGAGGCCACGGGATCTGTCCGTACGCGCGAGCGAACAGACATGCCTCACGACCTAACCACGCGAATTCAAGTTTCTCATTTTCCACCCTGATCGTCTCAGTCCATGCCGTAGCCCGGATCCCTCATCGTGCATCTCATTCGCTTCAAATCTCATGTTCCGTTTCCCCCCAATCCTCTGGCCTCGCCTCTCCGCGCGGCGGGCGCGTGCGCGCGCAGGTGTGCAACGCGATCGTGGTGGCGGTGGGGTACCGGCTAGCGCCAGAGCACAAGTGTCCGGCGGCGTACGACGATGGGTACGAGGTGCTCAAGTGGCTGTCGCGACAGGCCATCCTCGCTGACGCCGAGGCCGACGTGCGCTCCTCGCACGCGCAGGTGACCGGGGGAAGGGGTGAGAGCGTGGGTGTGTGCATGGAACGTGTGGCGCGAGTCTGAAAGCCGAGGGAGGTCGATGAGAGGAAGTGGGAAGTGGCAGCTTCGGCTCACGTCAAATGCCATGACATTGTCTTCACTCCTTCCCTTTTTTTTGAGAGGTATCCATCTCACTTCGCCGCCACCCCGCCCCCGTTTGTCCTCTCCCTCCCTCATGCGCGGTTGTTGACTGCCTCATGTGGGTGCACGCATGCGCGTGTGGGTGGGGGAATGTTGGGGTGTGTGCCTGCATTGTGCTCCGGCACGCCTCTCCGTGTGTGTGTGTGTGTGCGTGCGCACGTGTGTGCAGCAGGGCGGGGAAGTGGGAGCGGGCGATGAGATGAGGGGGTTGACAACGCGGCTGGTGCAGGAGCTACCAGACCCGTGGCTCGCCGCACACGCTGATGTGCACAGGTGCGCGCCAGCATGTGCATCGACCCACCAAGCGACTCATTTCATCCGTTCTCGTGTAACCTCTCGTTTTCTCCTCAACACCACGCACACCTCTCGTTCAACGCCCGTTATTCGCCACCACATATGGATCATGCATGGCCTCGCGTCATTGCTCAGCTTCTTGTGCCTTCCACCCGTCTGCCCCCTCCTCAGGTGCATTCTCCTGGGTGTGAGTGCGGGTGCCAACGTGGCAGACCAGGTGGCACGGCGCTGCGTCACACCGCACGGGGTGAACGAGCTGCAGCCACTCGTGGTGCTCGGGCAGGTAGGAGGACCAGTGTGTGCACAGGCCAGGGACAGATGGGCTTGGTAACGCAGGCACACTCTGGGCGGATGCTGTTGCCTTCACCTCCTCCGTGCCACACTAATGTTACCATTTCCCCCCTGCCACCTGTCCCATGTGGCGCCATGCAGGTGCTGCTGTACCCTCTGTTTGCGGGGTCCATGCCGACGCCGAGTGAGATGAAGGCGCGAGACGCCTACTTCTTTGACAAGCCCACGTGCGAGCTCGTCTTCCGCCTCTTCCTGCCCGACGATGACTTCTCTCTGGACCACCCGGCGGTGAACCCGCTGCTGCGCGAGCACCTGCCTCCGGGCATGCCGCCGACGCTGCTGGTGGTGGCGGACCACGACATCCTCACCGACCGCGCCATCGCCTACTCCGTCTTCCTCAAAAACTTCGGCATCGACGTGCAGGTAGGCGCTGCTCCGCATGCACGGCACGGGAATGTTGTTGGGGTGGGAGAGGGGGGAAGAGGGGAGTGGGGAGGTGGGGGAAGAGGGGAAGACGAAGCGGGTGGTGGGTGTGGATGTAGGGGGGAGGGGTTGTGCGGGCATCTGCGGTGTGTGTGGCCTTGCAGCAGCATGTGGGCTGATGTTCTAGTGCAAAGCTGCTTGCTGGCCATGCTTGATTCCAGCATTCAATGGTGCCCGGTGCTGCTGCTGCGGTGTGCTGTACATGTGTGTGTGATGCAGGTGAACAGCTACAAGGACGTGGTGCATGGGTTTGCAACATACGAGGGCATGGTGAACACGCCACAGGCAGAGGCATGTGCAGAGGACATAGCGATGTGGATCACCAAGCACGTCTCCACGCGCTCCGATGCTACGGAGATGTCGTACTGAAACCACTCAGCCACACTGTACCATGCCTCCCTGCTCCACATCCCTGCATCCTTCTCAACTCATACCCTCCACCCCCTTCGCCTGCCCAGTGTCCTCCCAGTTCTCACCTACCCTGCAAGGCTGCATTTCTAATCTCTCCTGCTCCGCATGTTCCAATATGCACACCTACACTCACGCACTTAAGTCGTCCAACTGATTAGTATGTCAGCTTCTAGTGTTCGTCCAACTGAGTTGTGGGGCCCACCTGGTCCTGTACAGCAAGGGACACAGTGTTGCTGCCTTGTGGGCTGCCACGCCTGCACTTATACCGAAGTCGTTATGGTCATGCCATATGTGTTGTTTGTGTTCGCTCGGTCATGTGGAAAGATCAGAAGCATCACTCCTTGCTCTAGATCCCACAGGGCGTATCGTACTGACCGATGGAGCTTTATGAGCAAAGCAACTGATGGTGAAAGGGATTGTGCTAAATGATAATGTCCGTCCACCAATCATTTGGTAGTTTGAGAATGTAGGACAGCAGGGTTTTCACAAATGTGAGAGCGGTTAGGCCCATGTCTAGTTGATCAGGATGCTGAAAGATTATAGATACGTATAATATATAGCATCATAAGATTGTTACACATATTGAAATTGCTTGCGCTGACAAGTGTCGAGCAGAACGACCATACTTTGAGATGAGGTGCTCTGACGTGGTCGTATTTTTGCTGTCCACATGGCATCCTCAATCCACCTGGCCACTCTTGTTCGCTCCAAAAAAATTGCGTCGCGTGCACAAGATGTCGTTTCACCGTACGATGTCATCGCTACGTCAATCACTCCGACCATCACCGTCCATACCGCACCCCCAGATTGATGCTGCCGATCGAATCCAAGGTTGGAGGTGCTGCAGGTCTGCCCGCGCGCAGTGCAGCAGAGCACGCACGGCTCAGCAGCAGCACACGGGGTGCGTGCTCTCCCATCGCGTTGTCCTTGCTGCTTGCTTCTCCGCTCACGCCTCCTCACTCTGTCATCCGCATTTTATCGCGTGGCGGGAATGCGCAATCTGCTTCCGTCATCTATTCCGTCTCCACAATAGTCCACCGGGAGTGCGTCGACCACGCGAATGGCTGCTTCGACTATGCGATACCGTCTCTAAGTCGCGGGTCGTCTGAGTAACCCAAGGCGTCTCGCCGCACTTGGAGGTGTTTGAGCTCAAGTCTAAATGATTCAGCTGGGTCTATTTGAGGAGGCTACCTGCCGCATCCCGGTCGTCTCACCTGGTGCGCCAGCGCGCATACGCGGGGTCGCTGTAAATATTAGGATCCCGGCCTTCTCTCGTCTGTCGGCTTCGAGGCACGTCCTACAGAGTGGTTCCGCGGCGAGGTCGCCGTTTACGTGTCCACGGCATGGGTCGTCCGGGAGTTCTTGCTGCACACGGAAGTTAACAGCCAGGGCCTTCCACCGTTCTAAGGAGGAGGCGGAGGCTAGCTTTGAGGACAGCACGAGTCTGTTGGACGCAGCACTTAGCGGCGAGAAGCAAGCGGACCCATGTGACAGACCGTTGTCCGCCATTCCCCTTGACCGGACCGAGACCTCGCATAGAGCAGGGAACAGTAGTCACAGACCTATCGCCCGATTTCCCAGCCACGCACATACACTGTTTCCTGCCTTCTTTCCTCTCTTCCTTACTCCCCAGCTTAGGTCATCAGTAGCGTCCGCGGTCTCCCCCAGGACGGGAGCTATTACCAGCGATCAGGCCCCTTTGAACCAGTTGCATTCTGTGCCGCTCATTTTGGGATTCAAGGGCCTTGAGCCGGGTGACTCAACCAGGAGGACCGGAGAAGAGCCTTGCTCGTCGCCGAAGCTGGTTCCAGGTACTCCGGGCCCAGGCTTGTCCACGTGGACAGGAGCTGTGGGCCTTCTGTCCGTCTTATCTGGCCAGCTAACTGGGAACTTCTACCGTCTTATTGGCGCCAGTGCGTCCGTTTCCACGCCCACCGTCACCCGCTTGCCTCTCGCGCGCCCGTCGCCGCCCTCCAAGGTCAGGTTCATGGACACGGGAGCTTCTCCCCCCGCGACAGTCACGGCGGCCGATATTGGCGATGCGGACCGGCTACAGGAGTGGTTGGAGGCGCGGTTGCCGGGCGGCAAGGCGGTGCTGGAGCGGTGGGGCAGTGAGCGGGGCACGAAGCGCGTGGCGAATCTGTGGCAGGAGCTGGTGGACGGCGAGGTGTGCCTCGTGGACTCGCGCCCGCCGCTGCGCAAGGTGAGCGTGGCGAGCGTGCACGTGCGGCACGCGCGTACAGGCAAGGTGCTGCTGGAGGCGATGCAGGAGATGGGGGACGGAACGGTGCGCGCGAGGAACCGCCCGCTGTCGGAGAAGATGCGGCCCGCGGAGAACCCCCTGGACGCGTGCCGGCGCGGTATTCTCGAGGAGCTGGGCGAGGACCTCGGGGCGAGCCACCGCGTGTCGGTGCTGGCGGACACGCTGCGGCGGCAGGTGGAGGAGCGCGAGTCGTTCTCGTACCCCGGGCTGCGGTCGCAGTACGAGATTCACGTGGTGGAGGCCGTGGTGGAGGGCCTGCCGGAGGCGAGCTTCTGTACTGTGGAGAACGAGGGGCAGGCGAAGAGCAGCAGTAAGGTGCACCGGTGCGCCGCTGTCAGCGGCGAGGGGCCCTGCATGTGGGCTGGCAGTGACAGCGGCGAGCCTAGGCCCAGGCCGTGCGGGCGTGGGGCAGGAGCAGGTGCAGGGGGCATGAGCAAGGGGGCTGCAGGGCAGGGGGTGAATGGAGGGGCGTGTTCCAGTGAGGGCGAGGGGCTGGGCAGTGGAAGTGATGGTGAGCAGCGTGTGCTGGGCGTGAAGAGGCACTTCTGGGTGTGGACGGACAGAAAGTGACAGCCATGCCATGCCATGCCATGCCATGCCATGCCATGCCATGCCATGCCATGCCATGCCATGCCATGCCATGCATTGTGTACAGAGTTTTCCTTTCTTTCTAGGCTGGTCTTTGTAGTCCCTCTGCCTGATACTGCTTTGTTTTGCAGTACATTAATATGTACTGTAGCTGCCTCTGCTGAAAGTTGTATTTCCTGTGGATCCAAGTACGGTAAACCTGCTTCCTGCACAATTTTAGAGCCAGAGCAGAAGCTAGAAGAGAGGGCTTTGCACTACTGTAGAAACCATGTCACTAATTACACACAACTATCTGAAAATGAATGGGGCGGTAGGTACGGTATCATTTGACGTGGTGGTCAAGCAAGGCAGGTCCACATACCACCGCACACAGGGCAGCCCTGCGACCAGCGTGCAGGCCACCACTCAGAAGCCAGGCTGCTGCCTGCACTGCCTATTCCTGCTGCCCCGCCCCCCTCCCCAGCACCATTGCTCCCCGCCCCTGTTGTGCCTGCCTGTGCCTGCACGGACTGAGGCACTGCCATGGTGGTTGTCTGCCGCCCACACCGCACACACTGCCAGGGGCGAGCAAGGGAGAGGCACACAGGGATGCATGGCAACAGAAGGCCAGCAAGGTGGAGTAATGTGGGCAGATGAGGAGAGGGAGAGGTGTAAGGTCCAGCAGCAGGGAGCGGTGGTGTGCGGTGCAGGGGGCCCATGGCTCACCTTGTACCATTGTGCAGTACCGCCCCAGCGCCATGTGCTGGCCACCACGTCCCTGCGCCCGCCCTGCAGCCCCAGGAAGCCCCCCAGCCCCGCACTGCACGCCAGCCCCACCGCCGCATCCCTCTCCGCTGCCCGCCGCTTCCGCGGCCACACTCCCACTCGCCCTGCCCCCGCCCCGCCTGCCAGCAGCGACGCCTCCCTGCCCCACACGCCCCCCTCCATGCTCCTCCCCCTCATGCCCCGCCTCCTCCTCGCTCCCTCCGCCACCCTCCATGCCCTCGCCATTCTCCTCCTCCCCATTGCACCCCATACCTCTCTCCCCACCCGCTTCCTCGCCCGTCTGTCCTCTCTCCACCCATCCTCCCGCTCGCTCCCTGCCCTCTCGTCCCCACCCCCCTCGCCCGCAGCCCCCTGCACCCTCCTCCGCTTGCCATGTCTGCTGAACCCAGAGGGACTCGCTCCCCTCTTGCCGTGCGCCCCTGCACCATCCCCCTGCACCCTCCACTCTCCTCCCCTCCCCCTCCACCCCTCCTCCTCCTCATCCCCCTCTTCTCCCTCCTCCTCCTCCTCCTCCCCCTCCCACATGCCCTCCTCCCCCCCCCCCCCCCCTTCGTCCTCATCATCCTCCCACCAGTCGCTCTCGCCGCCCGCCAGCTGAGTGCAGGGCGGCACGGAGGCCCAGGGGGGCGGCAGGGAGGGGCGGGGGAGGGTGTCCTCGGCGGGCGCATGCAGCTCCAGCTCGCGCATCAGCAGCGCCGCTGCATCCGCTCCCCGCGGCCGCGGCAACGACTGGTGCAGGAGGGGCGACAGGGGGTGGGGAGGGTGGGGGGAATGAGGGGAGAGACGGTGGGTGTGGGTGGGGAAAGGTGTCTAGAAAGCGATGGTGAAGTGCAGAGAGAGCAAGCAGTGAGAAAGTGGATAGCAGGGAGTCGTGGGTGACAAGGATTGGCGTGTGGGGGGGGAGAAGGCCCGGAGGCGAGGGCAGTGTGAGAGAGAGCATGCAAGAGCAGGAGAGCATGGGAGGAGGAGGGAGGACGTGCACCTGCATCTGCGGAGAGAGCCAGGCCTCTATGGCCTCAGGAGGCACGGAGATAGAGCCCTGTGGGTAGTGCAGCCGCGCCACCATGCCACTCCCACTGCTGCCTCCCCCCCCTCCACTGCCTCCCGCCGCCACCCCACCGCTGCTGCCTGCTGTGGCTGCAGCTGTGCCAGGTGTGGGAGCAGCGGGCACGTGGGTGGGCGGCATGGTGGCGGGCAGTGGTGCTGTCTTCTTGCAGAGCTCCGAGCACACCACAAACAGTGCCTTCACCTGCTCACACACACACACACGAGGGCGGAGGAGAGAGGTGGGGGGAAGGAGCAGCATGGACGCATTTCCCACATGCTCACCTCATTCCAACACACCTTGTACCGCTCCTTGCAGAATCCTCTTCACCCTTACACCCATCCACTCCAGCCCACCTGTTGCTCTGACTCTCCCCTTCCTCCCTCCCTGCTCACCTCCTCCGGGGTGTACCCGAGCCCGCCATTGCCATGCCCCAGCCGCACGTGCCGGTCCTCCATCGACCGCCCCAGCCCTGCCCGCATGCCCCCCCCTGCGCCCTCCGCGCCCCCTCCCACCCCCACGCCCATCCCTCCGGCAGCGCCGGCAGCGGCGCCGGCCTTAGAGGCGAAGGGGGGCGGGCTGCGGCGGCGGAAGACAAGGCAGAAGAACATGAGCTGGCACAGGCGGTGCAGGAAATGTGGGTCCGCTAGCAACCGCACTGCTGGCAGCCCCGAGAAGGCCGAAGGGGACGCCGACGGCAGGTGAGGCGCTGCTGCAGGGGGGTGTACAGCACCTGCTGCTGGGGCGCCCGCTGATGCTCCTGCTGATGCAGATGTTGCTGCGCCGGCACTACCAGCACTGGCAGCGGCAGCAGCGGATCCAGAAGCAGTAGCTGCAGTGGCTGCTGTGGCAGGTGCGGCGGCTGGTGGCGCAGCAGCGGGCGGGGGGGTGGGGACAGAGGAGGCGGAGGCGTGTGCGTGGGCGGTGAGGGTCTTGAAGAATGAGAAGTAGCGGCGCAGGCGCGTGAGGAAGTGCGATACCAGGTCCAACACCGAATCCACGTACGCCTGCACGGGGAGAGGAGGGCAGGCGAGGCCAGGAGAGGGCCATGGGCGAGGGTTGCTGATTGGTGGAACACATGAATGTGCATGTGGGTCAGGAGGTCAGGGATGTGGAAAGCACATGGCGCCACACAGAGCATGGCATGAGATGGCATGGCAAGAGTGTGACGAGGTGAGGGCCTTACATGGATGGTGGGGATGAGCGCAGGGTCGACGGACATGGCATCGTTGCCGAGCTGGGAGAAGGTCTCAGCGGAGGCGGTCCAGGGCGAGGGGATGAGCGTGGCGGGGTTCACGAGCGCCGACTCTATGGCGCCCCCCAGCACCTCCAGCAGCACGCGCGCCTGCACGTCCAGCATCACTGCGCGCACGTCCGCTCCCCCCACGCCCTCCAACACGCGGCACTTGAGACGGTCCAGCTCCTGGTGGGTGCAGCAGGAAGGCGTGCATGTGGCGATGGCGCAGGGACAAGGGGACGGCGGGGTTTGGTTGAGGGTGGGTTGATGGGACGGGGTGCACGGGTGATGGTGGCTCAATGCACGAGGGATGGAAACTGAGGATGCGAAATAGATTGCGGCACAAGGAGATAACGAGGCAAGGATGGAAAGGGAGAGGAGTGAAAAATGTGGGGAAGTGTGGTGGGGGAGTGGAGGGCGGGAGAGGGGGGGTGCTGACAGTGAAGTAGTGCAGGCGCAGCGAGGCATCGGGCAGCGCATGGAAGTCCGCGTCCAGATGGGCCAGCAGCGACGTGCTGCGCACTGCACCACACCACACCGCACAGCACAGCACAGCACAGCACATGTGAAAGGACGGGACGGGCACATGGTGAGACAAGCATTTGGGCAGAGACATGTGCCGATCATGGCAAGCAGCTTGTTGGTGAATTGAATAGCCCACCTGGCGATTGCGGTGCGCCTGCAGTGGCAGAGGCGGCAGCATCCCACCACGACACGCCACTCACCCACGCCCACTGCACTCTGATAGGCTCACACGGCAATGGGAAGGCACGCAGCGAGGGAGAGGGATTGGGAACGGTGCAGAGGAGCTACAGCATGCAGCAACACATGCACATAGGCATCCCTGCCTCACCTGTCAGCCACATGTCGCTCCCATGATGCAACCCCCTCTCGCCCCTCCCTCCCTGCCTTCCTCTCCTTCGCCACACCCTCCCCTCCCACTTGTCCGTCCGCTGCCCCATTCTCCCCCATGCCATCCGCGCGACTGGCCTCCATCCCCACAGCAGCAGGTGTCACAGGCCGTGAGGGCGCACGAGTGTCAGTGGCAGGGGGGGCAGCAGCGGGCGCAAGGGGCACGTGGGGCACCTGGGATATGCGCACGGAAACCTGCTGCTGCTGCATGGGGGTGGTCCAAGCAGTGGCGATGCAGCACGCCGAGGGGGAGAAGGCGAGCGGGGGCGGCGTGGAGAGCGGGAGGGGGGAATGCGGTGGGGGGTGCACAACGGAGAGCAGGTGGAGGGAGGGGTTGGCGAGGAGAATGATGGCGGAGCAGGGCACGTGCGAGGAAGAGGGCATGGAGGGGGGGAACGCCGAGGGCCAGGTGGGAGGTGAAAGAGGGTCGTTAGGCGAGGCAGTGATGCGTGCATGGCCAGTGGCACCAGTGACAGCAGCGGGTGTATGGACGTCATGGGATGCAGCAGTCACGTCACATGGAGCCCCGTCAACCGCTGCACTGGTGCCATCCACCTGCTGCTGCAGCCGAGGTGTGAACGCGCTGTGCCAGCTCACTGCGAGCTCAGCGCCTGTGGGAGAGAGCTGGAGGGCAATGGCAGGCATAGCGTGCGAGGGCGTGGGGGCTGGAACAAGGGCAGGTGAGGCCGCAGGCAAGGCCGCAGGCAGCGCAGCAGCGATTGGTGATGCTGATGATGACGGTGCGGGGGCGGCAGCAGCAGTGCTCCCTGTGGGTGCAGTGCAAGGAGTGCCTCTGGCAGGGCGGTGAAGGGCAGAGGGCAGGAGAGCAAGGTCAGGGGAGGAGGAGGCGAGGTGCCAGGTGAAGGTGGGGGGGCAGGGGAGGGCGGAGTGCGGTGCAGGTGTGGCGTGGGCGGCTGCTAGGGCGTCGAAGATAGGGTGCACTGGGGGAGGCGCTGACTGCTGGCGCAGGTGCCAGCGCTGCACGGTGAGAGAGAGCGTGCAGAGCGCGGAGGGAGCAGTGCTGGTGGGCGCTGACAGAGGAGCGGCGTGCGAGAGAGGCGGTGCTGACGCGGCTGCTGGTGGCGCATGCAGTGAGGAGCCGTGGACTTGCTTGGCTGCACCGGTACAGGAAGCACGGAAGAGGGTGGGGTGTGCGGCAAGGGAAGGGGTGGAGGTTGATGAATGAGGGAGTGTGGGGTGAGAAAGGTTATGCATGGAAGGGTTGTGGCGGCATGAGTGGGCTATGCCACACAGTCATTGCGCACACGAGAGCAATTACGCAAGTAGGGAAGTTGGAGGAGGGAGAGCAGGGTCAAGAATTCACCCTTGAATGAGTGAGGCGAAGGGAAGCACTCACCAACGGCCACTGCCACAATCACCGTTGCCACACAGTCCCCTTCCTCCTTCCCACCTCCCCCATTGCTATCCACCACCACTGCCAACACCTCCCTCCTCTCTCTCCCACTCTCCTCCCCTCCTCCACCACTCTCCCCAACTGCCATTCCCCCCTCCCCCCCAAGTCCCAGTTCCGCCACCAACCTGCCCTCCAGCCACACCCCTCCCCCGTCCCTCCCCCCATCCCCCATCCCTTTCCCCCCCAATCCCCCCGCCTGCGCCCCCCTGAGCAGCAAAGCTGCAGCGATGGGGTTTAGGGCTGGGGACGAGAAGGGCGAGGGGGAGAAAATGCTGATGGGGGAGGCGAGGGGAGCGGAGGAGGGGGAAGGGGGAGTGTGGATATGGAAGAGCAGGCAGGAGGAGGGTGAGGCGCTGGGGACGAGAGCGAGGGTGAGCGAGTGGGCGGGGCCTGCAATGCTGACATGCGCTGAGAGCACACCACCAGGGGGCAGGGGGAGAGAGGCGGGGGGGGAGGAGAGCCAGAGGGGCTGGGGGGAGGCGGGGGGAGGGGAGGGGGACGGGGCGGAAGAGGGGAGCGAGGAAGAGGAAGGGAGTCCTGGGTGGGGTGTCTGTGGTGTCTGTGCGCTGTGGGTGGGTGGCGAGGAGGAGGAGGAAGGCGGGAGGTGCGAGGTGGAGCGCCAGAGCAGCAGCAGCGTGTTGGGCTGCAGCACGAGCGCCATGCACGGCAGAGAGCAGCGCGGCCAGTGCGCTGACAGAGGGGGGAGAGAGGGGAGCAGAGGAAAGGACCGGGTGGGAGATGGAAGGGGAGTGAGGGGAGAGAGGGACACGTGCCATACACGAGAAGCCACGAGACAACACGGCATGCAGCAAGGCATGCAACAAGGGCATTGGCAAGCGCAGAGGAGGGAGGGTGGCAGGGCAGGCAGGAGAAGGCATGGCGGTGTACCGGGGGAGAGGGCACGGGGCTGGAAGAAGCGGTCGTGGAACGACCCCGGCTGCACTGATGCTGGCGCCTGCAGCGGCGGCCACGTGTACTGTTTTCATTGGGTCGTGGCAGGGTAGGTGTCACGCAAAGGGAAGGAAGAGGTTATTGGGGGGCGAGCGAGGGGGTTGTTTGCTCGGCGAGAGCAATGACACAAGGCAATGAAGGCTCCCTGCTTGTCCACCCCTGCCTGCCCATCCACCCACTCCCATCACGCTTGCTCTCCCCGCACAACCCACTCCTCCCAATCACTTCCTCAATTCCCCCATTCCGTCAACCCCCTCCCCCTTCACCCCAGTGGTCGTACGAGAGGCGGGGCGGAGAGCCATTGCATGGCAGCGACGGGCGCGTCCAGGTGCCAGTGCGCCTGCGCCTCCCACCGGTTCACACACCGTGCCACGTTCGCCGCTCCCTGCCACACGCAGCACAGGCGGGATGAGCACGGGGGGTGGGCAGGGGTGCAGCCGGGGCAACGGAGGGGGAGACGAGAGGGATGGGAGGGATGGGAGAGATGAGCAAGGCAGAAGCCGTCCAGAGGCGTGCATGGCGTGTGTGAGACGGGTGATATGGTAGCGCCACAGAGCCATGCGTGCATGCGCGTTTGTGGGTGACCACGGCATGGAAGGGCATGTGTGTGTGTGTGTGCGTGCGTGCGTGCGTGCGTGCGTGCGTGCGTGCGTGCGTGCGTGCGTGCGTGCGTGTTGTGTGTGTGTGTGTGTGTGTGTGTGTGTGTGTGGCTGTGACAGTGACGTACCGTGCAAGGCTGCGCCCACACGGACACATGCGAGGGTGCAGAGAGCACAGCGAGTGCACGGTCGCACGAGGGGGGCGACCACGCCACTGCTGTCACCTCACGCCCCGGCATGTCTGGCACGATGGAGGGTGGGGGGTGGGGCCGTGTGGGGTGGAAGGGACGACAGAAGGGAGTGGCGGGAACAGATGTGGGGTGGCCATGAGGAGGCACAGGAGATGCAAGAGGCATGCACGGGTTGGATGCATGGGGAGACAGTGGCTCGTGCATGCTGCATGGCGTATGGTGGGAAGGGAAGGTGAGGGTGAGAGGCATGGATGATGGCAGGAAAGCATGAGCGGTGACATGTGACATGGAACCCCACACAGCACAGCATGTGCACACAGCCGCAGGCGGAGAGGCAGGGCGGCAAGTGGATGTGCTGGGCAGGAAAGCGGCAACAAGACATGTGCAGCTAGTCAGCCAGGAGTGGGAGAGGGAGAGGCGCGAGCAAGGTGGGGGGTGGGAGGCTGACCTGCGGGGAGCTTGAGCATGCAGTGGTGCAGCGGGCGGTCTGGGTCCAGCAAGGCCACCGGCACAAACACAGGTGGCGCTCCTGGTGGGGCTCTGCGGGTGGACAGGGGGAGGCAGGGGGAAGAGGGGAGGGAGTGGGGCGAGGGGAGGCAGGGGGAAGAGGAGAGGGAGGGGAAATACAGGTTGAGAGATATGGGTGGGTGATGAGAAAAGGAACAGTGGAGGGGAATGGAGAGACGAAGAGTGCGTGGAGTGTGAGGGGAGAGGGATATGGCGAGGTGAGAGGTGAGGAGTGATGCAGCATTTACTTGATGTTGGGCTGTGCAGGCGCTGTTGGGAAGGCAATGAGGTTGGACTTGGGACACCATGCCATGGGGCTGCTCACACCGCACATGGACACACACACACACTCACATGCACACACACACGCACATGCGCACACACACTCACACAGACACACACACGCACATGCACACACACACGCGCATGCGCACACACACAAGAGAGACAAGGGAAGCAAGGAAATTTACAGCGAGAGAAGTGGGAGATGGGTGAAGTGCAAGGCACGGATGCATGGTGGCAAGTTGTGAGCGAGCAGCATTGGGGAACGGGAAGGAGGGTGGGAGGGAGCAGTGTGCATGGAGGTGTGGGCGTGGCTGTACCATGTGAAGGTGGAGCGTTGCACGTTGTCCCCCCATTGCAGCACAGCACCACCTCCCGTGTGTGCTGAGGCCCGGCGAGTGCGTGCATGGGCAGCCAGCAGCGCGGGCACACTGAGAGCTATCTCCACCACCACTGCATCCGCCTCCGACCCCGCCTGCTCTTCCTCCTCCTTCTCCCCCTCCTGCTGCTCCTCTTTCGCCTCCTCCTTCTCCTTTTCCTCCTTGTCCTCCTTCTCCTCCTTTTCCTCCTTGTCCTCCTTCTCCTCCTCCTCCTTCTCATCTTTCTCCCCTTTCTCGTCCTTCTCCTTCTCCTTCACCTCCTCTTTCTCCTTCTCCTCCTCCTTCACCTCCTCTTTCTCCTTCTCCTCCTCCTTCACCTCCTCTTTCTCCTTCTCCTCCTTCACCTCAGCCTTCTTCTCCTTCTCCTCCTCCTTTTCTTTTCCCCGATCGTCGTTCCCTGTCTCCACCATCGCTGTCTGCTCGTCCTTCTCTGCACTCACTTGGGTGTCGTGCCCATCCGTCCCTGCACGCCCCTCAGGTGCGTCTGCCCCTTCCACCCCATCCATCTGTGCAACACCACACACCCCTGCATCCTCCTCTTCTTTTCGCTCTTTCGGCTCCTCCTCTTGCTGCTGTTCTTCCTGTTTCTGCAACGATGGCTGTTCTTTCTCCTCTTGCTGCTTTTCTTGTTGCTCCAAAGGTTCCTGCTTCTTATCCTCTTGCTGCTTTTCCTGTGGCTGCAATGGTTGCCCTTGTGACTGCTGCTGCAACGCTTGCTGTTCCTTCTCTTCTTGTGGCTGTGCAGCCTGTGTCTGCTGCTGTTGTTGCCCATCTGCTTGCTTCTCAGCTGCTGCCACCTGCTCCGCCCCTCCTTTCTCCGCCTGCACCTGCACCCCACCCTCCTGCACCTGCTTCGCTCCAGCCTCATGCATTGCGCTCTGCTGCCTTACTTGCCCATCTCCCTGAGTTGCTGCCTCGTCTGGAGATGCCACGGCCAGTGGGGCACTCACCTCATGCACCGCACCTGCCTGCTCCACCGCACCCCCACCATGCATCTCCACTGCCGCCTCTACTGCTGTCTTCCCCTCCTCCACCTGCAACTGTGTGTCTGTTTGCCCAAGCAGCACCACACCAGAGACCTTCCCCGCTCCCTGCTCCTGACTCCTCTCCTCACCCACGCCATCCGCATCACCACCCTCCTTCACACGCGTGCCCTCCTCACCCCCTCCCCCGTGCGCGCTATCCCCTGCGGCCTCACGCACACCACTGCCCTCCCCAACGTGCGCCTCACGCGCCCCAGCATCCGTGCTCTGCCCCTGCACTCCCACCGCCTCCCCTCCCGCCGCCACCTTCGCCTGCTCTTCCTCCCCCTTGCCCTCCTCTTCCCTCTTGCCCTCTTCTTGCCCTCTACCCTCCTCTTTCCCCTTGCCCTCCCCTTCCCCCTTGCCCTCCCCTTCCCCCTTGCCCTCCCCTTCCCCCTTGCCCTCTCCTTCCCCCTTGCCCTCGCCTTCCCCCTTGCCCTCCTCACTCCCCTTTCCCTCCTCAACCCCCTTGCCTTCCTCACCCCGTTTTCCCTCTTCACCTCCTTTTCCCTCCTCACCCTCTTTTCCCTCCTCACCTCCTTTTCCCTCCTCACCTCCTTTTCCCTCCTCACCTCCTTTTCCCTCCTCACCCTCTTTTCCCTCCTCACCCCCTTTTCTCTCCTCACCCCCCTTACTCTCCTCACCTCCCTTGTTCGTCTCGCCACCACTGCCACCACCCTCGCCTGTGGCACCATCTGCTACCACGCCACGCTCCTCCTCGCCCCCGCCCTCCTCACCCGTCTCGCCCTGCCTTGCACCCTCGGTGCCTGCCTCACATGCCCCTGCGCCCTCCTCGCCTGCCTGCCCGCTCGCCATGCTCTTTGCCTCGCCTCCCTCAACCTTCTCTCCCTGCTCTGCCCCTGCACCCTCACTCGCTCCCTGCTCCACGCCTGCTACTCCACTCGCCTCACCCCCGTCACCACCCTCCTTCCCCACAGCATCTGCGGCTCCGTCGTCCGCCTTCCCCATCTCCTTGTCAACCCCTTCCTTCTCCTCGCCCCTTTCCTTCTCAGGCCCCGCCACCTCTTTCCTCTCGTCACACGCGCTTCCCTGCCCCTTCCCCTCGCCCTCCATCGTCCCCGCGTCCAAACTGACCTCCCTCTCTGCACCTCCCGTCTGCTTCTCCTCCTCGCTCCCCCCTGCCACGCCTGCACCACTCCCCTCATTACCACCCTTATCACCGCCCTCCTCCGCCCCACCACCCTCTGCCAAGCCCACCTCGCCCTTCCCCTCCACTGCACCCCCCTCCGTTTTCCCCTCTCCCTCCCCATCCGTCCCACCACCCTCACCCCCCTGCACCGCCCCCTCACCACACTCTTTGTCCGCACCGCCATCCTTCCCATCGCCTCCCTCCCCCTCTGGCCCCCCACCAGCCGCTTGCAGCCCCGCTCTCGCCGCATGCCCCCCTGCACCCACTCCCTCCTCACTCACCCCACCCACCCTATCCCCTGCACTCACCATTTCCCCGCCCTCTGCCTCCGCCCTCCCCTCCGCCCCCGCCCCCGCCCCCGCCTCTGCTCCCGCCCCCGCCCCTCCCACAGCCCCATCAGGCCCCTTCCCCTCCGCTCCTTCACCCCCCTGCACTGCTTCCCCCTCCACCCGAACCCCCACCGCTGCCGCCTCCTCGCCCACCTCCCCCTGCGCTCCCCCCTCCGCGGGCGTCATGCCAACACAGCTGTCGCCTGCCCGCCCCTCGTTTGCCTCCTTACTCTCCCCTTCGACCCTCTCTCCGCCCTCGGCCCCCCCTGGGCCCCCCTCATCCGCTCCAGCCGCTTCAACAGCGTCCCCCACCCCTTTTTCTTCATCCAACTCTGTCTCTCCTTCCCTTATCGCCCGCACGCCTGCTTCCCCTGCAGCATCGTCCCCTCCTGCACCACCTGCAGTCTCCGGCACATCATTGCTCGCCTCTCCTCCTTTCTCATTCTTCGCTTCCTCCCCCTCCTTCCCATCCTTCCCTTCCTCCTTCTCTTCACCCTGACCTTCCTCTGCCCCTTTTCCTTCCGCCATGTCCGTGCCCCCTGCCCCGCCATCGCGCACAGCACTGCCACCACGCCCGCTGTCGCCCTCCACCCGCGCTCCCGTTTCTCCCTCCTCGCACCCTCCCTGCCCCGCCTCCTCCTCACTGCTCTCAAGCGAAATCACCACGCCTTTCTTCCCCTCGCTGCTCTCCACCGATATCACCTCCGTAACTCCCTCCGGTTTCTCCCCCTCCCCAACAACCTCCTTCGCCTCGACATTCTCCGCGCCTTCCCTCGTCAGGTCCCCTGTGTCTTCGCCCGTGCCAACTCCCACGCCTTCTGCCCCTTCCGCCTCAGCTTCCCCGCCCGTTCCCGCCAGCAAAGACTGCGCTTCCGCTTTCCCGCCACTCTCGTCCGCGGGAATCACCTCACTCTTCCGCTTCCCGCCAGCGTCCTCCCCCTCCTCATCCATGCGCCCTTCCCCCCTGCTGCGATCCTCCGCTTCTCGCGACGGATCCCCTGCGACTTGCCCGCCGGCATCGACGCCGTTTCCCCCATTCACCGGTACCACCACTTGCGCCACTACCGCTTCCGCGCTCCCCGCGGACTGCGGAACCTCGTGCGCGCCAGCTGCTGCCGGATTAGCTGCTGCGGAACCTACTGCTGCATCCTCTTGTGCCACCGCGACCGCCGTCCCCACGCCCGATTCTTCCACTAACTCCGCATTTCCCGCTTGCGGAGCGGCAGGCACGCTGTCCGCCAATGGGCCGGCGGAAGGGGCAGCGGCGGCGTCACTTGCATCGCGGGAGTCGGCGGAGGGCACGGCAGGGTCCCCGCTGGCGGGTTCCATTCCACGGCGCGGTGCTTGGAGGCGGTCGACGCACTAGGGGGAACACCGCGACGGAGAGCGGAAGCTCGGGGTCCGAAACTCGACGTGCTACGGCATGGTGGAGTCTAGAACCTGCGACTTGCGCTGCTGATTTGATTGGCTGACTTTATGATGAATGCTTTGGGATAAAACAATTTCCCATTCATTTGTGATCTCGTCTGTGCAAGTCGAGAAAAAGTACAGTAAATCGACCACATGTGACCATAGGTTGAGTGCGGATGCAGTGAAACGGCTAATCTGAAAACGAAAGACGTTATACAGAAGCATAGGGCAACCCCACAGCAGCAGTTTTCCTCGGAGCCCATGCACCACCTCCACGTGTTCGATCGCAGCACATCCAGTCCACTCCACGAGTCGCCATGGACTCTCACGGCCCGATAGGCGACTCGCCTCGACGCTTCAGTTTGAAATACTTCACGCAGCCACCATAGTCGGGAATTTTCGCTGGGTCTACGAGTCACGACGACTTGCTCGCCTTGCTCGTTCGTCCCATCGCTCCCTGTCTCGATAGCTCTCTTACTCTAAGTCCGCTCTTGGTGCATCCACTCCCGCGGCACCGGTGACTGTTGCCTGTCGCGCGAGCATCGCCCAGCATGTGGGGCATTGAGTGGTCTCTCAACCGAGTTCTCAACTTCGTCGTGCCGCCGCTCGGCCTGCTGCTGCTACTCGCATGGGCGCCCGTGCTCTTCGCGCTCAACTATGCGGTCCGCCTCGTCCGTTCCTTCTTTTCCATGAGCGCCGCCCGGGATAAGACCGTGCTCGTAACAGGGGCGTCGTCGGGTATCGGTGAGGTGCGACGTTGCTGAAGTCGCTAAGCGTCATCTTTCTAGTGGTGCTATGGGACTGAGTAGTCATTATGCTTACCTTGTTCTTCTGCCTCGCCCCCTACCACCGTGCAGCATATTGCGTATGAGTTCGCCCGCCGCGGCTCTCGCCTGGTGCTGTGTGCCCAGAGGGAGGGACGGCTGCGCGAGGTGGCCCGGCGGTGCGGCAACATGGGCGCGGCGGACGTGGCAATCGTGGCGGGGGACGTGTCCAAGGAGGACGACTGCCGGCGCATGGTGGACGCTGCTATCACCAACTTCAGAAGCTGTCAGCATCCCTCCTCGCTGCTGCTCACGCTTTGTACTCCGCGATGGATTCATCTCACACTGTCTCTGTTTCACATCCTGTGATGCATCATGCAGTGGATTATCTGGTGTGCAATGCGGGGATCGGCCATGCCTGCCTCTTTAAGGATGCTCAAAGCATAGAGGGGATGAGACAAGTCATGGTCAGTTGCACCGTGATAGTCAGGGGATTTTTTGTGCTGAAGTTTTCTAGTTTCTGTCAAGATTGATGTTGCGTTTCTCTTGCAGGATGTGGATTTTTTTGGCAGTATGTGGATCACTCTGCATGCCCTGCCCTACCTGCGAAGGGCTCGAGGCCAGATCCTTGTGAATGCCTCCATTGGCGCTTTCCTGCCCATGCCTCGCTTCAGTATCTACAATGTGAGTGCATTCAAGGGTCGCAAGGTGGAAAATGTTGCAGTACAGTTCTGATCTGTGTATGCTGCCATTTTCCTGCAGGCTTCTAAGGCAGGATTAACTCAGTTCTTTGATACGCTTCGGACAGAACCAGTTGGGGCAGATGTTGGCATTACAATTGGGTTTCCCGGTGCTACAGCATCTGAGCTAGCAGCTGGAAAGGTGCTGGATGAGCAAGGCAGAATGGTGGTGGATCAAGATCGGCGTGATGTAAGCACTTCTTTGCTGTTTTCCTGTGGTGAGGTTTTTACAGTAACTGAATCTTGGCCCCTTCTTTGGTGTGGCAGGCGCTCTTAGGGCCCCAGCCCATGCTCCGTCCTGATACAGTGGCCAAAGCACTGGTTGATGGAGCATGTTGTGGTGCCCGCTATGTCCTTATACCTACATGGTTTTCAGCAGCTCTGCTGTTTCGCCTGTTCGCACCAGAAGCCTTGGACTTGTCCTTGCAGATGATGATGCTTCCTCTCATGAAAGGGGCTACTCCGATCGCCAAAGGCTTTATGGACGTTACTAAGGGTAGGCAGTATTTGTATCACCCTCCTGCAACCAGCCAGGAGGAAGCAGAAGCTGCTGTGTACAGGAAAGGAGAGTGACTTTGGTGTTAGTAGCGGAGGAGAAAGTAGCATCTACTGTTGTACTAGGCAACAAAGTTGTGAACACTGAAATCCCGCTAGCCTAAATTTGGGATTCTGCTACAATCAAAACTGATGACTTGGTTTCACATACACCTGATCTAATTCCCACACGGACATGTTGATCATGCCCAATCCGCCAATTTTATCTGAACACAAAGCACACAGTAGAGCAAACGTCTCACGTCAGTGCTGCAACAACTGTTAGGACGAAGGCCGAGAAGTTGAAGAAATTACAAATAGTGACACCCCTCCCACCTGCTGGTCACAGCCAAAATCTTCACCGTGACTCTGGTGGGTAAAACGTTACCAAAAGTATCAATTCTTTCTGCTCCGATTCGTTTAAATCGATATTAACGTCTGGCGTCAGCCTACACTGGTAACCAAAATGATGTAACCAGCCCCATCGTATTATTATTCTCAGCATCGTGGCCAAAAGCGACTTGGGATAGACTTCATACCTCTGCACAAGTTCTGTCGGCAGCTGCCGTTCAGAGGTTAAGCTCCACGGGCAGTTTATCGATGCAGTCAAACCACGGCCCCTTGTTCTGCTCCGCCTTCAATGTCCGCAACGCGCGCCACACCGCACTGTTGCATTTGAATCCGCTGCCGAACGCGATCTGCCACACGCGGTCACCCCGTCGCACGCGTCCCTTAGCTTCAGCATACGACAGCTCGTACCAAATGGAGGAGGATGAGGTGTTGCCGAAGCGATAGAGGGTCATCCGCGAGGGCTCTAGCTGGTGCTTCTTCAGCTGCAAGTTTTTCTCCAGCTCATCCAATACAGCTCTGCCGCCAGCGTGGATGCAGAAGTGTTCGAAGGCGAGCTTGAAGTCTGGGATGTACGGCTTCATCTTCACACGGAACAGCTTGCGAGCCATGAGCACGGCGAAGAAGAGCAGCTGCTCCGAAAGTGGCAGCACGAGCGGGCCGAGAGTTGTAATGTTAGTCTTGAGGGCATTCCCTGCAATAGCCATGAGATCGCTGGAAAGAGAGACCCCGATCTTTCCTTCGTCGTCCTCCTGCTGGTACACGCACCGGTAGCTCTTGTTATCCGCACCCATGTGCGTGCGGACCGTGTGAGTCAACTCATACTTCGAGCGGCGGCGATCTTTACTCTTGTTGGACAGAAGCATGGCGGCGCCGCCCATACGGAAGATGCAGTTGGGGATGAGCATCGAGCGATCCTTGCCGAAATACCACTCAGGCGTAAGAGTCTCCATGCTCATGACAACAGCATACGTGGAACCATGCACTTGGAGAAGATCCTTCGCGAGATCAACCGAGATCACACCAGCACTGCAGCCCATGCCACCGAGATTGAAGGACCGGATATCACCACGCATAGCGTACTTGTTGATGATGGCCGCGGACATAGACGGCGTTGGGCAAAACACGCTACAGTTCACCACGAGAACTCCAACATCACGGGGCTTCACGCCAGTCTTCTTAAAGAGCTCATCCAGGCACGCGAACATGACCATTTCTGCTTCCAAACGAGACCCGGCGAGAGATGGGTATGGAGGATTCTCGTGAAGCCCGGGAGGCAAACACGTGTCCTGGCCGAGCCCTGACCGTGTGACGATCTTGCGCTGGAACTCGAGACTCGCCTGGTCAAATACGCCTGATTCGCTCGAGTATTTCATGAAGGTCTCCAGCGAGACCTTGAGATGGTCAGGAGGGCGGTAACAAGCGAAATCGACGAGATACAGGGGGCGGGGACGGGAGAGAATGAACACCGTAGCGCCAAAAACAACTGCAGCACAGCACCCGACCACGCTGACCAGATTCAACTGCAAGTGCTGCCAGAGTTGGAGAAGATCGTCGGGCCGCATCCGAAGGACCTCAACACCGACGGAGATGAAGAGGGGAATGAGCAACAGGGGCACGCCATGAGTGATAAGGTAATGGTAACCCAGCTTCACATGGCTTAAATTAACACTCTGGAGAAAATCCGGCAGGACACGGCGATTAACTGGTATGGACACTGCATCAGGAGCGGGCTTGGCTGGCAACAAAGGCTGCTTCTGGTCGGGATTACGATTGGGGGCTTCCATCATGAGAAACTAACCCAAAAACGAGTTAGCTCCGCGTTTGTGAAGGGAACTCTAGCATACTGAAAGGGCTTACAGAAGGCGTAGATATGGATGGAACAGGACAGGAGCATCAGGGTGCTGCTGGCTGAATCCAACTTGAAACGGACGGATGCTGTCACGGGGCAAGGTGGATCGAGAAAGAAGGGCTGTAAGGGCGGGAAACCAGAGCGCAAGATAGAATGCCACGTGTAACGTAGATCTCAAGGTGGCTGGTCTGTGAAACAATGGGGGTTTCGCGGTCACAAACGAGGCTCGGCTGAGCGGGAATATCGCCTCCAAGCCGGAACTTGCGGTGGCTAACCACCTGCGACTCGTGTGGCGAGCCAGATTGACTGCTTTGGTGACGAGCAAACACGTTTGGTGACGAGTGAACACGAAGCCGTTCGAGCCTAACTTTCCGGCTCGAAACAGCCAGTGTGTCAGACGTGCTAGTTTGGTCGAATCGTGGAGCAAGCAAGAGGGTGAAATTTCCCTAGCAAAATCGGCAAGGTACACTGGTTACCGTACTGTTACTTATGCAACTCAAAACAGATCAAAGGTGCTCAACAAAACTAATAGCTAAGCCCACAAAGAGAGCCAGCCTCCAAACGTGTGTGCAAATTATTGGGTGAAAACAGAGAGGTTCCAATCTGTAAGGGAAAACACTCCTTTTATTACGGGATTGTACTGCATTGCGTACAACCTGAACTTTCGAATGTGCCAGCTTGATCAGTATTTTCTCTAACGACTATAATTTCCACTTACTCAACATGTAACAAACCTTGATCATATCAGGTTCCTGTTATGAGTTTTACTAAACAGAGTGCGCGGAAGATTTCTATAAAGAGAATGAATTACAGAATGCTCAAGAATGATAAAGGAGCACGCATTTATAGAGTCGAAACCGTGCTAGGCGAGGACCTCAGGACGTGGATGGGTTGGATGTGTCGCGATTGGTGCGGGGCGACTCGGCATTGGTTCGGTGCAGAAGTGTAGGCCGAGCCACCTGACACGAAGTGCTCGGGCTGTACCCGTTAAGGCAAGGCTACAGTAAGGAATTGGCAAATTCCTTACACTCTCCCACCTTCTAGATAAGGTCCCTTTATATGTAGACGAGTCTTGCAGTAGCGTGAAAACTGCAGATCTCGGTAAAAACGGATCTGACAGTGCAGAATGTGAAGAATGAGGAATGATTGAACTAGGAAAATGTTGGATACAAATATGAAACCCTAGAAACCTGCACCCCTTAGTATCTACCCCACTAGAGCCTACAAAGACTAAGTCATATATATCTGACACACCCCCATAGGCAAAGTGGGGGAGAACTAGGGGTCACAAGACCAGTCAAGCAAAGCAAGCTCAGGGTGGATCACAACGTCACCACACATTCCGAGCACCGGTTCAAAGGCCACAAGGCCAGTTCACATGCAGGATCACATATAAGGAAAACAAGCAAGAGCAGGTATTTTTAGATCTCAGTACAAGGAAGGTCAAGAAGTAAGCAAGTGAGGCCAAGTAGGCACAAGACCTAGCATCGTACAAAAGCGCTGATGATCACAAGGCTGAAGTGCCTTGGTAAAGATATCAGCAGTGTTGGCCTGAGAGGCCACGTAAGCAAGGCGCAGCTGACCACGCTGTTGCAGCTCACGAGCAAGGAAGTAGCGAAGAGCAATGTGCTTTGTTCTGTGCTCCAGTCTGTGCTCCCGACACAAGGCTATCATGGCCTTGTTGTCTACGTACAGAACTGGAGGAGAACGAGGCGGCTCTCCTAGGTCGGTCAGCAGGTAGGTGAGCCAGCATAACTCCTGTGCAGCCATGGCCCCTACGTAGATCTCGGCCTCACAGCTGGAGCCGAGAACAGAAGACGAGTGGGTAGACCGCCACGAAACAGAGCCGGAACCAAGGCTGAAGGTGTAACCCTGTGACGACCGCTGCGTAGCCAAGTCGTCAGCCCAAGAAGCGTCTGCGTGACCAGTGAGGACCACTGAACTCCGCCCTCCAAGCACGAGCCCCATGCCCGACGTACTGCACAAGTAGCGCAACACCCTCTTCGCGGCAGCCATATGCTCTGGTCGGTGTCTCCCAGGAGCAACATAGCGTGCCAAGATGCTAAGAGGGTATGCTAGGTCAAGACGAGTGCAGGTCATCAGGTACATGAGGCAGCCAACAAGCTCTGGGTATGGGCCACTCGGCTCTACGGACTCATCCGAAGGCAGAGCTGAGAGCGAGTGGCGAGTAGACAGAGGAGTGGCCTGAGGCGAGGAGTATGTGAAGTCGAAGCGCTGAAGGACCTGCTGCACCATGTGTGACTGAGTCAAGGTAATGGTGCGCTGTGCTCTGTCCCGGGTGATCTGCAAGCCAAGATAGCTGCGCAGTTCACCCAGGTCTGTGCACGCGTGTCTCTTCTGCAGCTCGGACTTCACGTGGGCGAGTCCAGCAGTGTCAGCAGTAGCAAAGACCAAGTCGTCGACGTACACGAGGATGTAAAACGGCGGCAGCGAGGTGTCGGTGCGTAGAAACAGCGACGGGTCGGCAGTAGAAGGAGCAAACCCAAGAGCCGCTAGCGTAGTCCTCAGTGTGTCGTGCCACTCGCGGGGACCTGGCGGAGACCGTAGACTGGCCGCCGGAGGCTCCACTGGGTACCAGGAGGAAACGACCGGGTGAAGCCAGGAGGGCGGCGCAGCCAGATCTCCTCGTGCAGGCTGCCCTGTAGGAAAGCAGTGCTGAAGTCAAGAGAGTGAAGCTCGAAGTCGCGCTGAGAGGCTATGTGCAGCAGCACCTGAAGAGTGGTCATCTTCGGGGTGGGGGAGAAGGTCTGAAAGTAGTCAACTCCCTGCCGCTGACTGAAGCCTCGAGCCACGTAACGTGCCTTGAAGACAGGCGGAGAACCCGGCGGCCGCTTCACCCTGAAAATCCACATGCCACTGACGATGTTCGCCCCAGGTGGGGGAACCTTGTCGACGTAGGTGCCTGTGGACTTCCAGGAAGCCATCTCTGCGTCCATGGCTGACTGCCACTGAGGGGAGTAGGGACCCTCTATCGCCTCTGCGTAAGAGCGCGGAGTCGGGATGTCTGGTGCATCCGTGTCTCCCTCAGGGGCAATCAGCATGGACAGGAGATGAGGGAAAGCAACAGCAAAACACTGGAACTCCTCCTGCCTGTCCTCAAGGACGTCCGTGCCAAGAGCACACTCACCCCCGACGGACGGAGGACAGACAGACTCAGACTCAGCAACAAGACTCGCGGCGTAGTCTAGACGACAGTGAGCAGCGAAGTCGACAAGCTCAGCAACTAAGGCAGACACAGCAGTGGACTCAAAAGAAGGGTCAGTGACAACAGTAGCCAGGAGACGCGTGACAGTAGGACTGACAGCACGAAGGGAGTCAGACTCCGGGTCAGCAAGAGCAGGTAGAGAGGACGCAGGAGGAGACGGCAAAGGGACACGCAGTGGAGCAGTGGAAGGACGCAGTGCCATCTGGTGCGTGGCCGGGACCGTAGGAGGACGCTGGCGTGGAACACGACGACTAGGGCGACCAGCACAAACAGGCGACGCAGGACGAGACTCAGGCTCACGACGCTCAGCAAGACCTCCAATAGGACCAGTGTAGGGAGGAGGAGCAGGCAGTGGGGAGGCGAGCTGTAACTGTGACTCGGACTGGACAGGCGGTGGACACTCTAAGGAAGGAGCAGGACCAGTAGAAGGCGGGAGACCAGGAACCTGCTGAAGGAGCGGAACGAAGTACGGCCGCGGCCGCGCAGCGCCTCCAGAACCAGCAGGGACAGCACCAGCACCCCCAGTGTCAGCACCAACGCTAGCAGCACCACCAGCTCCAGCAGCACCCCCAGTAGCTCCAGCAGCGCCAACTCCAGCACCCCCAGAAGTACTAGCTCCAGCAGCACCTCCAGCGCCAAGACCTCTCGCAACGCCAGCTCCAGCAGGACCACCGGAAGACGCAGCAGCACCAGCGCCAGTAGCACCTCCAGCAGCACCCACGCCAGCAGCACCTCCAGCTCCAGCACCACCAGCACCACCAGGTCCAGCAGCTCCAGTACCACCGGTACGAGCACCTCCGGGACCCGTGGCTCCAGAACCTCCAGCAGCCGCAAAACCTCCAGTACCGGTAGCACCACTAGCTGCAGCAGGACGACTCCAGCGGCGAGCAAACCACTCACGCAGCTCCTGGGGAGAGGGCAGCTCCCGCCAGGTTGAAGCACCCGAAGGACCTCCAGGCCCAGCACCACCAGGCTCCACTCGAGCAGGCCCAGCACCCTCAGGCTACGCACCCCCAGACTCAGCAACCCCAGGCTCAGCACCCCCAGACTCAGCAACCCCAGGCTCAGCACCCCCAGACTCAGCACCCCCAGGCTCCGCACGCTCAGGCTCAGCACCCCCAGCAGCACCAGAGTCAACAGCTACCTCGACAGGCTCGACTGCGTCTACCTGGGACACACCTGAGGGGGCAGGACCCTGAGGGGGGAGGGGGTCTACCGGGCGGGGACCTGGCGTGAGGAAGAGCGGCGGGGGGGGGGAGGAGGGCAGCGCGGTAGGGGAAGAGACGGTAGTACGGAACCGACTCGTCAAACGTGACGTCCTAGGAGGACAGAACACGGCGCGAGGTGGGGTGGTAAAACTGCCAACCAGGCGCGTCAGGGGGGGAAGCCAAGGAAGACGCAGGGAACAGCACGAGAGGACAGCTTGTCCGCAGACAAGTCTCGGACGAAAGCCCGAGATCCCCAGACACGGAACGCAGACGCATCGCCAACCTTCCCCGTCCACCGCAGGGTGGGGGAGGTCTCCGGCAAGGAGACCCGGGGCTGAAGGTTGATCTGCTGCGCCGCGTACTTTACCGCGAACGGCCACAGAAAATGGGGAGCAGCCGCATGGATCATGGACGTACGAGCGACGTCCATGACCATGCCAATGTGGCGCTCAGCAATCCCATTTTGCTGTGGAGAGGCCGGAAGCGTGAACGTCTGGCGGATGCCCCTCGCACGGCAGAAGGCTCGCAGAAGGTCGGAGGAAAACTCTCCACCTCTGTCGGAGTGCAGACGCAGAACAGGAAAGTCCGAGCCGAAACTCTCTCTGAGCTGGAGACGAGCAGCGCGGATCCAGTCGATCAACACCCCAGTGACCTCACCCTTGGTGCGCAAGGGGAAGACTGCGGTGTAACGCGAGTAGTCGTCAACCACCAAGAGGAAGTAACGCTCGTGACCCTGTCCACGGACGCGGGCTGGGCCCCACACGTCCATGTGAAGAGTCTGCAGCGGAGCCTCTGTCGACGGAAACTCGGAGGAGTGAGGAGCGGCGCGCTGCCACCCCTCGACGCAGGGAACGCATGTAGGGGCAGGCCCCAGAGGAAGGGGAGGGAGGGACCGGGGGAGACCAGAGACAAGGTAACGGGAGGCCATGCCTCGGAGACGAGGCAGGGAGGGGTGACCAAGGCGGTGGTGCCAGAGGAGGGTCTGGTGGGACAGGAGGCGACACGAGCAGGGGGCAGACTCAGGACCAGACCTGTACGCTGCAGCAAACAGCTGACCCGACGCAGCTACCTGACCAGACGCAGTATCCGGAGGATACTCGGTAGTCAGTGTGTACAGGCTCGACCCCGGCTGACGGGTAAACGTGGCCAAGTGTCGGCCCGTCCGAGCACACGTGCAGTGGGTCACCCGCTGACTCGCAGCAGTGAACTGGTCAACTCCCCCATCCTGCAGGTCAGCACCACTCACCAAGTTCGTAGAGAACGAAGGGGAGGTAAAGACCTGACAGGGAGCCAGACGGGGCCGCTGGACACGGTAGTACAGTGGAGAAGTGGGCAAGGATAGGACCCCCAGAGGGGTCTGCCAGGGAGACCGCAACCGGCCGACTGAGCGGCGTGAGGGTGGTGCGGTCTCGAAAGAAGGAGCGAGAAGCACCCGAGTCAAGGGTGAAGGTGTGCAAATCCTGAGCAGACGAGGTACCTGAGAGAGCAGACTCACCATCACCTGGAGCAGCAGACTCACTAGTACCTGGAGCAGCGGACTCGCGAGCACCTAGAGCAGCAGCTGCAATGCCCGGGTCAGGCGGAACACACAGGTAACAGTCACCCTCATCACTAGTAGACACAACATACATGGCAGCAAGAATAGCATCATAGTCAAGATCAAAGATAGCTACACCCGACCTGAGCAAATCACCCCAGCGAGGGATCTCAGAGGCGTCAGGGAACTGGAGACGCCAGGCGTCAGTCAGGCGGCCAAAGCAGCGCTGGGTGGTGTGCGGCCCGCCGCACGGCTCCCCAGTGCGGTCACCAGTACGCAGGACGTAGGCACAGGGACCAGCACCCCCAGACCGCTGACGCGCAGCGTACCACTCACGAAGCTGCTGGGGTGGCGGGGTCTCACGAGAGTGCTGCTGCTGCTGACGCTGCCCACCACCGAAGCCTCCCCTCGGCACAGAGCCACCCCGACCAGCGCCACCGCCACCGCCGCCACCGCCGCCTCCTCCACTCCCACCGCCACCGCCGCCGCCGCCCCCGCCTCCGCCACCAGAGCCCCCACCCCCGCCACCACTCCCACCGCCACCCCCACCCCCTCCGCCACCCCCACCGCCACCACCACCGCCCCCGCCCGCACCCCCAGCACCCTTGCCCCCCCTGCCCTTGCCGTTGCGGCGCCTCCCGCTAGGGGCAGACGCAGGGCCGACCGACTCGGTGCCAACGAGGTCGACAGCAGCAGCAGAGGCAACAGAGGGCAAAAGGGGGACGGGGGAACACCCCGCAAAGAAAGGGGCACGAGGGTCACCACGAGAGGCTCCTACAGCGACTATACTCTTCTCAGCTGCAAGGAGGCGCTCCTCGAGGAGGTCAACGGTGAGTGTGGTGGGGCAAATAGAGAGGAAGTGGTCCCTGACCGAGCGAAGGGAGTCAGGGAGTCGGGTGACTAGGTAGTAGAGGGTGATGTACATAAGGGGGGGGGTTCTTGGCGCAGAACTCAGCAGGAAGCGCAGCGCGGTAGTGGGTGTCACTAGTGCGGAGGTGCGTAATGAGGTCAGCGACTGTGGCAAAGGTGGCGAGGTCAGGGAACATGTACGGCAGCATGAGGCGACTAAGGGCAGCAGTGGCAGGGGAGGAGTAGCGTGCAACTACAGCGTCGTACAAGGTCTTAGCAGTCTTGTACTGGCTAAAGTGCGCGCGTTGAGTGGACGGCAGATGACTACGCACATCAAGACGGGCAGCAGCATCGCGTGTGGTCCACTGTGAGCGAACAGTACTGTCAGCATCGGCAGCAGGGGCAGTAGAGGCGCCAGACGTGAGATCGAACAGTGAGAGGTCGTGTTTGCTATCGCACTGCAGGAAAAGCTGCAGATCATCTATCCAGACCTCAAAGTCTACCGCTCGACCCTCAGCATCAAAGGTAAGAACGTTGGGACTAGCCATGACAGCAGCAGCAGCAGGCTAGCAGCAGTAGCAGCAGAAGCAGGTTAGCAGTAGCAGCAGCAGGAGGGGCGCGGCTCGGCGGTGCGCTTACCAGGGGCGGGTGGGTAGAAGCCCGCAAGTGGTGGGGCAGTTCCGAGGTGCGCCGGCAGGATCAGGGCCGCGAAAGGGCGGCAGAGGAGGGCCGCAACTCGGCTGCAGGGTAGGGCCGGGAAGGCGGCGATGGCTGCGAGGAACGGCGGCGGCCGCGACGAACGGCGGCGGCGGCTGTCACGACAGTGGCAGCGGCGGTTGTCTCAGCAGCAGCGGCGGCAGCTGTCACGGCAGGAGTGGCAGCGGCTGTCACGGCAGCAGCGACGGCGGCGAACGGCCGTGGCGGAAGCGGCAGCGGCAGCAGTCGCGACGGCAGCTGCTGTTGGGGCGGCGACGACGGGGCGGCAGGGCCGCGAAGGGCCGCGAAGGGCCGCGGAGAGGCCGCGAAGGGCCGAGAGGGGGGCCGCGAAGGGTCGCGACGAGGCCGCGAAGGGCCGTGAGGGGGGGCCGCGGAGGGCCGGAAAGAGGCCGCGAAGGGCCGTGAGGGGGCCGCGAAGGGCCGCGAAGGGGGGGCCGCGAAGGGCCTTAAGAGGGGCCGCGAGGGGCCGCTAAGGGGTCGCGACAGGGGCCGTGAAGGGGCCGCGAAGGGGGGCCGCTAAGGGGGGGCCGCGAAGGGGCCACTAAGGGGCCGTTAAGGGGCAGTTAAGGGGCAGGCCACTAAGGGGCCGCGAAATTTTAGGGCAGGACGCGAAGCGCGCTACGTGCAGGCTAATTTTTATTTTCGAAGGTGGGCCCTTAGGAAGAAACGGTCCCACTAGGGAACCCGCTCTATACCATGTGAAGAATGAGGAATGATTGAACTAGGAAAATGTTGG
Source organism: Closterium sp. Naga37s-1 (assembly GCA_947471745.1). Classification (NCBI taxonomy): domain Eukaryota; kingdom Viridiplantae; phylum Streptophyta; class Zygnematophyceae; order Desmidiales; family Closteriaceae; genus Closterium; species Closterium sp. Naga37s-1. The sequence continues at coordinate 71,029 of CANJKZ010001154.1, forward strand.
ATACAAATATGAAACCCTAGAAACCTGTACCCCTTAGTGTCTACCCCACTAGAGCCTACAAAGACTAAGTCATATATATCTGACACAGAATGCGTTGACCGCTGAGTTGACGCGAGGCTGAGCGCGTTGACCTGGCAAAGTTCAAAAGATGGAGTGTCAGCCGTTGATACTGCCGAGGTCGATCGGGCGGTTGAATTCGAATGTCGAGTTGAAAAGCCGTTGATGAATGAGAACCGTCGATGTGGTGGATCTCTGTCGGACGGTCAAGATGAACACGTCGTGGGCGGAAATGCTGACGCGTTGTCAGAAGTCGATGAAGCAGGACCCGTCGATGTCGTTGATGTGATCGCGAGCATCTGTCGTGCTGAATCTGTCAGACAAAATGTCAGAAAAAACTGACAAGTACAATGCGAGAGCACTTTCTCCCCCCTTTTGGAAAAGACTGCCACCCAAAAATCTCCGCGTGGCAGCACCGAATCACCCTACTGCCGCAGTATCTTCAGTTGTCAGCTGCTGCAGTCCCGAAAATGCTGCCGTTTGTCTTGTTGCAGTTTCGAAAATCCTCGCTGTAGCTTCTCCAGCTGTCGGCGCCCCTGGCAGTCTTGTCCAGACTCGCCGAGGCGTTTGTCGCTATTGTCCGAAAACTTCTGGGCAGCGGCGAAAAACAGCTGCTGCTCTTCCCCCTGACCACGCAATTTTTTTCCAAGGTTGAACTCGAAATGCCGATGACGTCAGCTGCATTGTCGGTGTTGTCGTGACCCGCCGAAAACCTCCGGGCAGGGGCGAAAACAGCAGTCGCCTTCTCCCCCCACCTGTTGCAAAATTCTCCCTCGAGTTGTCGCTGGTACCCCCGAGCAGTTTCCGAATTGTAGGGCTACACATTTGACGACGAGTTCCTTCGCGCGCTTAATCAAGCAACGCTGCAACTCGGCCGTCGGCACGGATACTGTCAGCGACTCCGCTGACTCCGTCAAGACTCTTTTTGGAACTGCTCGTTGCACCCGTAAATGTCGGAAATTTCCACACCACGTAAAGTCTTGGTCGCATGCAGGTTGCCCTCCGAAAGAACCGGTGTTTCTAGCGCGCCCACATGGTCACCATTTTTTTCGTGCGGTTAACCACCCAAGCTACCCACCAACAGGGGGTGCTTTTTCGGCGTGGAACCCAGTACTTATGGGTCTTCCGAGACTGATTTTCACGGACCCTAGCGCGCATCAACGCCGCAAATCTCGCAGCAGAACTCCCCCAGACTGCTTCGAAGTACACCAAAAAATGCTTAAACAGCTGGCCGCTTCGCTGCCCACCATGCCTATCGCATTTAAAACTCCGCAACTTCGGGAACTCCATCTTCGCTGCTACACCGCCGTTGGGTAGACCGTTGAATCTGGAGAAACACCGCCAGCTGCCACAATTTCTTCAGTCCCGACTTTTTCGGCAGGGGAAACGTTGCCGATGATCCGTTTTTGTCGGGGCCGAACAGTGTCTCACTACAAAATGTTTTTCTGTACGCCCTGCTGACGAACCAGCGCCACTCGCGCCTTTCTAACCAGCACAGGGCTAAACACAGGGCCCCACTTTAATCGTCCAGGACCAACAGGTCTTATAACGCCTTCGATGTACCTGGTGTGAGGTATGTGAAACGTTGGTAGACTTGGCCGGTAGGGAGCTCCTTCTGCTACCGCCGCTTAGCCGTGAGACTCGGCCTCAGCAAAAGTCGTCGCTGTAGGTCGTTTTTCTCGCCTCCTGAAGTCGGAACCCGTTTCTCTCGCCGGACCCGTATTAGTCGCAACTCCGTTTATTGCAGCCCGTAGAACCCCCGAAAATCGCGGGTCTAAACGCTGCGCCGAATCGTTGTTCCGTGGTGTACTGGGCTGTCTGCAAACACAGATACCTCTGGCCGGAGGAAACTGTGCCGCCTGAAGTGCAGAATCGGCTGTCACTGTTGCTTCCAAAAATTTCGCCGATTATCATTGTGCCAGAAACAGTAGTCACCCAAGCCGGAACAGTCTGGTCGTAGGCGGCCTTTTCCGAACTTTTCGGTGGTTTGAAGAACAACTTCCGTCCCACGCTGTGCCGCTCTGCCGAAAAACGCCCACGACGCACCCTCCTGCAGCAACACCTGCCGCACCCGGGCGGGACGACGGTAGACCCCCGCTTTCTTCGGGCAGTCGCCACGCCGCCTCTCCTCGCCGTCAGTTTTTCCGACGCAAATCACACATTGCGCCTGGCTGCTCGACCAGCAGTCATTTTCCACGTGCCGCTACCCGAAATCTCCGCGCACAGTGACGACGCGCCACTTGCCGAAGACTTCCACCAGCTCGTGCGCAACGTGACGAAGACGCCCATCGCCACTTGCCGCACGCAGTTAGCTCCGTAATTGTCGCGCGCAGCTGTCGACCACGTGCCAACGCAACTCGCACGACGATCTTGCTTCCGACAACTTCGGACGTGCGCCGACGACGAGCCTGCCGACGTCAGCCGCTACACAGCATTAACTCCGAAATCGCCGAAAATGACTACTGTTACTCACGCATTAATTGCGACGATAGCGGAAGCTGTCCGCCACCCGGGGGGAGGGAGGCCACGGTCCATCTCGACCGTCGAGGGCAAGGATCCGTCGGTGCCGCAGGAGCGCCTTGAAATTCATGGCCGCTAGGAGCAACTACCCGTTCTCCTGGCCGGCTCTTGCGCTGCTCCTGTCACCACGGCATCCTTCCCTGTCCCCTCCCCCCCCCCCCCGAGGGGTATTACACTCTAAAAAACGGGGAAGCTAGGAAAGTAGCTCTGATACCAAGTGTTATGAGTTTTACTAGACAAGGTGCGCGGAAGATTTCTATAAAGAGAATGAATTACAGAATGCTCAAGAATGATAAAGTAGCACGCATTTATAGGGTCGAAACCGTGCTAGGCGAAGACCTCGGGACGTGGATGGGTTGGATGTGTCGCGATTGGTGCGGGGCGACTCGGCATTGGTTCGGTGCGGAAGTGTAGGCCGAGCCACCTGACGCGAAGTGCTCGGGCTGTACCCGTTAAGGCAAGGCTACAGTAAGGAATTTGAGAAACTTAGAACGAGAATGAATTGACTAAGGAATGAAAGTGATACAAATATGAAACCCTAGAATTGTGTACCCCTTAGTATCTAACCCGCTACAGCCTACACAGGCTAGATCATATAAGTTTGACACACCCCCATAGGCAAAGTGGGGGAGAACAAGGGGTCACAAGACCAGGGTGCAAAGCAAGCTCAGGGTGGATCACAACGTCACCACACATTCTGAGCACAAGTTCAAGGCCACAAGGCCAGTTCACATGCATGAGTACACACATATATATAACGCTAAACAAGCAAGAGCAGGTATATATATATGTAACAGTACAAGCAAGGTCAAGAAGTGAGCAAGTGAGGCAAGGTAGGTACAAGACCTAACAGAGTACAGAAGCGCTGATGGTCACAAGGCGCAAGTGCCTTGGTGAAGATATCAGCAGTGTTGGCCTCAGAGGCCACGTAAGCAAGGCGCAGCTGACCGCGCTGCTGCAGCTCACGAGCAAGGAAGTAGCGAAGAGCGATGTGCTTCGTTCTGTGCTCCAGTCTGTGCTCCCGACACAAGGCCAGCATAGCCTTGTTGTCTACGTACAGAACTGGAGGAGAACGAGGCGGCTCTCCTAGGTCAGTCAGCAGGTAGGTGAGCTAGCGTAGCTCCTGTGCAGCCATGGCCCCTGCGTAGATCTCAGCCTCACAACTGGAGCCGAGAACAGAAGACGAGCGGGTAGACCGCCACGAAACAGAGCCGGAACCAAGGCTGAAGGTGTAACCCTGTGACGACCGCTGCGTAGCCTGGTCGTCAGCCCAAGAAGCGTCTGCGTGACCAGTGAGGACCACTGGGGACCACTGGACTCCGCCCTCCAAGCACAAGCCCCATGCCCAACGTACTGCACAAGTAGCGCAACACCCTCTTCGGTGCAGTCATAAGCTCTGGTCTGTGTCTCCCAGGAGCAACATAGCGTGCCAGAATGCTAAGAGGGTATGCAAGGTCAGGTCGAGTGCAGGTCATCAGGTACATGAGGCAGCCAACAAGCTCTGGGTACGGGCCACTCGACTCTACGGACTCATCCGAAGGCAGAGCTGAGAGCGAGTGGCGAGTAGACAGAGGAGTGGCCTGAGGCGAGGGTACGTGAAGCCGAAGCGCTGAAGGACCTGCTGCACCATGTGTGACTGAGTCAGGGTAATGGTGCGCTGTGCTCTGTCCTGGGTGATCTGCAAGCCAAGGTAGCTGCGCAGTTCACCCAGGTCTGTGCACGTGTGTCTCTTCTGCAGCTCGGACTTCACGTGGGCGAGTCCAGCAGTGTCAGCTGTGGCAAAGACCAAGTCGTCGACGTACACGAGGATGTAGAACGGCGGCAAAGAAGTGTCGGTGCGCAGAAACAGCGACGGGTCGGCAGTAGAAGGAGCAAACCCAAGAGCCGCACGTGTAGTCCTCAGTGTGTCGTGCCACTCACGAGGTGCCTGGCGGAGACCGTAGACTGGCCGCCGGAGGCTCCACTGGGTACCAGGAGGAAAAGACCCAGTGAAGCCAGGTGGGCGGCGCAGCCAGATCTCCTCGTGCAGGCTGCCCTGTAGGAAAGCAGTGCTGAAGTCAAGAGAGTGAAGCTCGTAGTCACGGTGAGCGGCTACCCGAAGAGTGGTCATCTTCGGGGTGGGAGAGAAGGTCTGAAAGTAGTCAACTCCCTGCCGCTGACTGAAGCCATGAGCCACGTAGCGCGCCTTGAAGACAGGCGGAGAACCCGGCGGCCGCTTCACCCTAAAAATCCACATGCCACTGACGATGTTCGCCCCAGGAGGGGGAACCTCGTCGACGTAGGTGCCTGTGGACTTCCAGGAAGCCATCTCTGCATCCATGGCTGCCTGCCACTGAGAGGAGTAGGGACCCTCTATCGCCTCCGCGTAAGAGCGCGGAGTCGGGATGTCTGGTGCATCCGGGTCTCCCTCAGGGGCAAGCAGCATGGACACGAGATGAGGTGAAGCAGCAGCAAAGCACTGGAACTCCTCCTGCCTGTCCTCAAGGACGTCCGTGCCAAGGGCACACTCACCCCCGACGGACGGAGGACAGACAGACTCAGACTCAGCGACAAGACTAGCAGCGTAGTCTAGGCGACAGCGAGCAGCGAAGTCGACAAGCTCAGAAACTAAGGCAGACGCAGCAGCGGACGCAAAGGAAGGGTCAGTGACGACAGTAGCAAGGAGACGCGTGACAGTAGGACTGGCAGCACGAAGGGAGTCCGACTCCGGGTCAGCAAGAACAGGAAGAGAGGACTCAGGAGGAGAAGGCAAAGGGGCACGCAGCGGAGCAGTGGAGGGACGCAGAGTCATCCGGTGCGTGCCGGGGACAGGGGGAGGACGCGGACGCGAACCACGACTACTAGTGCGAGCAGCACGGCCAGGCGACGCAGGACGAGACGCAGGCTCACGACGCTCAGCAAGACCTCCAGTAGGACCAGTGTAGGGAGAAGGAGCAGGCAGAGGAGAGGTAGGCTGTAACTGTGACTCGGACTGGACAGGCGGTGGACACTCTAAGGGAGGAGCCGGACTAGCAGAGGGCGGAAGACCAAGAACCTGCTCAAGGAGCGGAACGAAGTACGGCCGCGGCCGCTCAGCACCACCAACACCAGAAGGGACAGCACCAGCACCCCGAACGACAGCACCAGCGCCAGCAGCACCCCCAGCTCCAGCAGCGCCAACTCCAGTACCCTCAGAGGCACCAGCACCAGAGGCACCCTCAGCGCCAACACCCCCAGCAGCTCTAGCTCCAGCCGGACCACCAGAAGACGCAGCGGGTCCAGCTCCAGCACCCTCAGTAGCACCGACGCCCGCAGCACCACCAGCTCCAGTACGAGAAGCACCCGCAGGCCCAGCAGCTCCAGTACTCCCAGTACGAGCACCTCCGGGACCCGCGGCACCAGCACCCTCAGCAGCAGCAGAACCTCCAGCACTCGCAGCACCTCCAGCTCCAGCAGCTCGCCTCCAGTGCCGGGCAAACCACTCACGCAGCTCCTGTGGAGAGAGTAGCTCCCGCCGGGACGAAGCACCCGAAGAACCCCCAGGCCCAGCACCGCCAGACGCCACACGAGCAGGTCCAGTACCCTCAGACTCCGCACCCCCAGACGCAGCACCCCTAGGCTCAGCACCCCCAGACGCAGCACCCCCAGGCGTAGCACCCCCAGGCTCAACACCCCCAGGCGCAGCACCCCCAGAGTCAGCACCCCCAGGCTCAGCACCCCCAGAGTCAGCACCCCCAGACCCAGCACCCGCAGGCTCAGCACCCCTAGCAGCACCAGAGTCAACAGCTACCTCGACAGGGTCGACTGCGTCTACCTGAGACACACCTGAGGGGGCAGGACCCTGAGGGGGGAGGGGGTCTACCGGAGGGGGACCTGGCGTAAGGAAGAGCGGCGGGGGGGGGAGGGACGCAGTGCGGTAGGGGAAGAGACGGTAGTAGGGAACCGACTCGTCAAACATGACGTCCTGGGAGGACAGAACACGGCGCGAGGTGGGGTGGTAGAACTGCCAGCCCGGCGCGTCAGGGGGGGAAGCCAAGGAAGACGCAGGGAACAGCACGAGGGGACAACTTGTCCGTAGACAAGTCGCGGACAAACGCCCGAGATCCCCAGACACGGAACGCAGACGCATCGCCAACCTTCCCCGTCCACAGCAAAGCAGGGGAGGTCTCCGGCATGGAGACCCGGGGCTGAAGGTTGATCTGATGCGCCGCGTACCGAACCGCAAACGGCCACAGAAAATGGGGGGCAGCCGCATGGACCATGGACGTACGAGCGACGTCCATGACCATGCCAATGCGGTGCTCAGCAATCCCATTTTGCTGCGGAGAGTCCGGAAGCGTGAAGGTCTGGTGGATGCCTCGTGCACGACAGAAGGCTCGCAGAAGGTCAGAGGAGAACTCTCCGCCTCTGTCAGAGTGCAGACGCAGAACAGGAAAGTCCGAGCCGAAACTCTCTCTGAGCTGGAGACGAGCTGCGCGGATCCAGGCGATCAACACCTCAGTGACCTCACCCTTGCTGCGCAAGGGGAAGACTGCGGTGTAACGCGAGTAGTCGTCAACCACCAGCAGGAAGTAACGCTCGTGACCCTGTCCACGGACGCGGGCTGGGCCCCACACGTCCATGTGAAGCGTCTGCAGCGCAGCCTCTGTCGGAGGAAACTCGGAGGAGTGAGGAGCAGCGCGCTGCCGCCCCTCGACGCAGGGAACGCAGGTGGGGGCAGGCCCCGGAGGAAGGGGAGGGAGGGACCGGGGGAGACCAGAGACAAGGACACGGGAGGCCATGCCTTGAAGACGAGGCAGGGAGGGGTGACCATGGCGGTGGTGCCAGAGGAGAGTCTGGTGAGACAGGAGACGACACGAGCAGGGGGCAGACTCAGGACCAGACCTGGACGCCGCAGCAAACACCTGACCCGACGCGGCTACCTGAGCAGACTCAGCGACCGGAGGAGACTCAGTAGTCAGTGTGTACAGGCTCGACCCCGGCTGACGGGTAAACGTGGCCAAGTGATGGCCCGTCCGAGCACAGGTACAGTGGGTCACTCGCTGACTCGCAGGAGTGAACTGGTGAACCCCTCCATCCTGGAGGTCAGCACCACTCACCAAGTTCGTAGAGAACGAGGGGAGGTAAAGACCCGACAGGGTGCCAGAAGGGGCCGCCGGACACGGTAGAACAGTGGAGAAGTGGGCAAGGACAGGAGCCCCAGAGGGGTCTGCCAGGGAGACTGCCACTGGCCGACTAAGCAGCGTAAGCGTGGTGCGGTCTCGAAAGAAGGAGCGGGAAGCACCCGAGTCAAGGGTGAAGGTGTGGGTGGCCGGAGCCGACGCGGTACCTGAGAGCGCAGACTCACCAGCACCTGGGGCAGCAGGCTCACTGGCACCTAGAGCAGCAGCCTCACCAGCACCTAGAGCAGCAGCCTCAATGCCCGGGTCAGGCGGAAAACACCGGTAACAGTCACCCTCATCACTAATAGTCACAGCATACATTGCAGCAAGAATAGCATCATAATCAAGATCAAAGATCGCAACACCCGCCCTAAACAGCTCGCCCCAGCGAGGGATCTCAGTAGCGTCGGGGAACTGATGACGCCAAGCGTCCGTCAGGCGGCCGAAGCAGCGCTGGGTGGAGTGCGGACCCCCACACTGCTCACCCGTGCGGTCGCCTGTACGTAGAACGTAGGTACAGGGGCCAGCACCCCCACCCCGCTGACGAGCAGTGTACCACTCACGAAGCTGCTGGGGGGAAGGGGTCTTACGAGTGCGCTACTGCTGCTGCTGCTGGCGCTGACCACCCCCGGAGCCGACCCTCTGCGAAGAGCCGCCCCGACCAGCTCCACCTCCGCCGCCGCTACCTCCACCACCGCCTCCACCTCCACCACCGCCTCCACCTCCACCACCTCCGCTCGCACCGCCACCACCGCCGCCTCCTCCGCCTCCACTGCCGCCACTAGTGCCCCCACTCCCGCCACCACTCCCACCGCCACCCCCACCCCCTCCGCCGCCTCCACCGCCCCCGCCAGCTCCTCCAGCGCCCTTGCCCCCCTTGCCCTTGCCTGAGCGGCGTCTCCCGCTAGGGGCAGACGCCGCGCCGACCGACTCAAGACCAACGAGGTCGGCCGCAGCAGCAGAGGCAACAGAGGGCAAGAGGGGGGAGGGGGAGCAGCCCTCAAAGACAGGGGTACGAGGGTCACCACGAGAGGCTCCTACAGCGACTATACTCTTTTCTGCTGCTAGGAGGCGCTCCTCGAGGAGGTCAACGGTGAGGGTGGTGGGGCAAACAGAGAGGAAGTGGTCCCTGACCGAGCGAAGGGTGTCAGGGAGCCGGGTGACTATGTAGTAGAGGGTGATGTACATAGGGGGGGGGTTCTTGGCGCAGAACTCAGCAGGAAGCGCACCGCGGTAGCGAAGGTCACTAGTGCGAAGGTGCGTAATGAGGTCAGCGACTGTGGGAAAAGCGGCGAGGTCAGGGAAGAGGTACGGCAGTATGAGGCGGCTAAGGGCAGCAGTGGCAGGGGAAGAGTAGCGTGCAACGACAGCGTCGTACAAGGTCTTAGCACTCTTGTACTGACTAAAATGCGCGCGCTCAGCGGTCGGTAAGTGGCGGCGCACAGCAAGGCGAGCAGCAGCATCGCGCGTGGCCCACTGTGAGCGAACAGTGGCGTCAGCATCAGCAGCAGGGGCAGGAGAGGCACCAGAGGTGAGGTCAAACAGAGAGAGACCGTCTGCCCTATCGCACTGTAGGAAAAGCTGCAGATCATCTACCGAGACCTCAAAGTCAACAGCCCGACCCTCAGCGTCAAATGTGAGAACACTGGGGGTGGCCATGACAGCAGTAGACTGGCAGAGAGAGCAGCGGGGTAGGGCAGTGCAGTGGCAGAGGCGCTGCTCTTACCAGGCAGGTGGGGCGGGCCGAGGCAGGCCGGCAGGGACAGGGCCGCGACTGCAGGGACTGCGGTGTCTCGGCTGCGGCGGCGTGGCGGCTCGGCGGCTTGGCGGCTCGGCGGCTCGGCGGCTTGGCAGCTCGGCGGCTCGGCGGCTCGGCAGCTCGGCGGCTCGGCGGCTCGGCAGCTCCGCGGCACGGCGGCAAGGGCGGCTCGGCGGCTCGGCGGCTCGGCGGTGACGGCGGCTCGGCTGCTCGACGGGGCCGGGAAGGGCGGCTGAGGGGCCGAGGAAGGGCGGCAGGGCCGCGAAGGGCGGCGACGGGGCCGCAAGGGGCGGCAACGAGGCCGCTGAAGGGCGGCGACGAGGCCGCTGAGGGGCGGCGACGGGGCCGCTGAAGGGCGGCGACGAGGCCGCGAAAGGGCGGCGATGGGGCCGCGGAAGGGCGGCAATGGGGCCGCTGAAGGGCGGCGACGGGGCCGCGGAGGGGCGGCGACGTGGCCGCTGAAGGGCGGCGACGAGGCCGAGGGGAGGGGGGACGGCGACGGGGACGCTAAGGGCGGCTACGGGGTCGCGGCTCGGCGGCGACGGGGCCGAAAGGGGCGGCGACGGGGCCGTAAGGGGCGGCGACGGGGCCGTAAGGGGCGGCGATGGGGCCTTAAGGGGCGGCGACGGGGCCGTAAGGGGCGGTCGCGGGGCCGTGAGGGGCGGCGACGGGGCCGTAAGGGGCGGTCGCGGGGCCGTGAGGGGCGGCGACGGGGCCGTAAGGGGCGGTCGCGGGGCCGTGAGGGGCGGCGACGGGGCCGTAAGGGGCGGTCGCGGGGCCGTAAGAGGCGGTCGCGGGGCCGTAAGGGGCGGCGACGGGGCCGCTAAGGGGCCACGCGGGGCCTAGAGAGGGCAGCGACGGGGCCTGAGGGGCCGCTAAGAAGGGCGCGACGGGTCGCTAAGGGCGGGACACTAGGCGCGCTTCGGGCAGGGGCGGCACGCGCCCCGGGTAGGAAAAAAAAAATCTTGGTGGGCCCTAGGAACAGTTCCCACGAGGGAACCTGCTCGATACCATGAGAAACTTAGAACGAGAATGAATTGACTAAGGAATGAAAGTGATACAAATATGAAACCCTAGAATTGTGTACCCCTTAGTATCTAACCCGCTACAGCCTACACAGGCTAGATCATATAAGTTTGACAGAATTGGCAAATTCCTTACAGTTCCCGTCTAGCTATATTTTTTTATAAAGTAATTCGTAGTATTGTTGGTCCATTCCGTCACACCTTCTTTAATTGTTAATCATGCAAACTCCGTTAATTCGTAATACTTGGCATCTGAGCCATTTCTCTACGTTATCTCACTTTCCTGTGCAATTTTGTGACAAATGTGTTATTGATATAGTGAGCTGCAAAGCATTGGGCTGTGAATAACTAACTTCAACTTGTACAACTTTTATAGCGTTTGCAGTCACATGGTCGTGTGATAATTGCATGTAACCTCTTGGCAATTACGCGAAAGTTGTCAACCAAGCAGCATTCAGCGATTTGATGCATCAGCTAAATGATTTTTCATACCAGATTCTTGCCATCGACATTGAAATGGAACGGCTACATAAAGAAAACGCCAAGATTCGTCAGTCTGGTGAAGCATCTCAAAGTAGGAACACAACGGAACGTGTGAAATAGGGAAACAAGGGATACAAATAACAACCCTAAAAGTGTTGCACTCCCTAGGGTGCTACTCACTGTAGCCTAAGAACCTATGATAACATTTGACACACCCCCATAGGCTAAGTGAGTAGCTTCCACAGCAGCAGGGGCGCCCTCAGCAGCAGCTCCGCCCTCAACAGCTGTGGCGCTCTCAGCAGCCGTGGGGGCCTGGTGGTTTGGGTAGCGTTGGCTGCAGCAGCGGCCCAGCCAGCTGGGGGGCTCGTCGCGGTGGCCGCGACGTCGGCCCCTGCAAGTACCGGATCCTGACCGGCCCCGGTGCTGGCACTACCTGCTGGCGTCCTGACCACTTTGCACAGCGCTGCTACAACCGCCTCGACGGCCTCTACCGTGAACGTTTTGAGCCTGAGTCGGCTCCCTCGATCTGGCCCGGTCTGTTTCGTAGTGGTTACACTGTGTTTGATATGTCTATGGATGCTGTTTATTCTGTCACATATGGATCTCTTGGCTTGCGTGTATCTAGCTTAGGACCTTCGCCCGTTGCTAGTGTAGGTACTTGTGCTTTCAGTGTAGGTGCTTGTGTAGTCACTCGCCCAGCCGTGACGACTGCTGTTGCGTTGCTCTCCTTCACGCTGGACTCCTGCGCGTCTCAGTGCTTCTTCCGCGACCACACCACTGCCACACCTCTTTCGGCTCCAGTCCCAGTTGCCCTGGCTGATCCTACTTCAAGACCAGCAGTTGCTCGCAGCTCGACCACTCTCCCGTGCCCAGCTGTCCCCTCTTGGTTTCCTCACTGGTCTCTACATCCCCTCGTTCTCTCGGAACTTGGTGGGTGCTGGATACCTTAAGGACCGGGGGATCACAATCACTTTTCCTGCGCACAAAGGACTGCTATCTGTACGGACTCTTCCACCGGGGCAGTTCTTGCCACGTTCACCAAAGAGCCCCACTCAGGTCTCTTCGTCCTGCACACCCTGCCCCTCACAGGTTGCTGTGTCCGATCAGGTTGCTGTGTCTGGTCTAGTTGCTGCGTCTTGCTCCTGTCGGTCCCTAGCCCACCTGACCGTCTTGTGGCACCACCGCCTTGGCCACCCGTCGCTCCCCCACCTCCGCAGCATAGTCACAGTCTAGTCTCAAGTCTCCCGCGCGTCTTTTCGTCGCTCCCTCCCTCGCTTGGTCTGATACCATCTCAAAGTAGGAACACAACAGAATGTGTGAAATAGGGAAACAAGGGATACAAATAGCAACCCTAAAAGTGTTGTACTCCCTAGAGTGCTACTCATTGTAGCCTAAGAACCTATAATAACATCTGACAAAGCATGCTAGGATTTTCATATCACATACGAGGTGGGACCAGCTAAGAAGTTAGCGACGATGTCTTGACGGCCTGACACGTTCCGTCAAAGAGGAAAAGAGGTCAGCGAAGGCAAACCCACGCACGGGAAAAATCCATAAACTTGGGGTCTTCTTCACATGTGCCAATGCTAACGACGGCGCCAACCGAAATTATTACGCGGTTTTGCTACTTCAAGGTCCTGCGGTGGAATGGTGGCACTGAAGTGTACAATCGATAGGAACGTTGACCGATGTGCCGCAAGTGAAACAAGGGACTTCAGCCCCTCCCTGTCAAATTACAAATATGCACGCTAGGCTATAGTGAGGCACATACTATGGGGTACAACACTTGAGGATTTTCTACTAGTATCTTAACTGTACTGGTCAATCATCATTCCGCTGCTTACCTTTCTGACATGGTATCATGCATGAGGCTTGTGCTCGGGGGATAGGGCTTGGTTGTGCTCACGGACACTCAGAGGCTTCGTTGGCCGACGACCAGGAGACTTACCAGTCTTTACAAGGCTACACTTTTAGTCTCCGCACTGGCTTTGTCTCGTGGAGGTCCACTCGCTCGGCTTCCGTGAGGCCGAGATCTACGCTGGGGCTATGGCTGCGCATGAGTTACGCTGACTGACCTACTTACTCACAGACTTAGGTGAGCGGCCTCGATCTCCTCCGGTTATGTACGCCGACAACAAGGCTATGATTGCATTGTGTCCGTTTTTAGAGATTGGAGCACAAAACGAAGAACATCGTCCTTCGTTACTTTCTCATGCGAGAGTTGCAGCAGCGTGGTGAGCTTTGCCTTTCTTACGTGGCCTAAGAGGCCAACACTGATGATATTTTCACCAAGGCCCTTGGGTCTGGTGATCATCAGCATTTTTGTATTGCGCTTGGCCTTGTGCCTACTCTGTCTCACTTGCTTATCTCTTGTACTTGCTGTACTCTGCCATATATATATTTATATCTGCTTGTGTACACTTGCTAGGTTGTGATCAGTATAATGCTTTTGTGAAAATAACAGTGCATGTGAACTGGCCTTGTGGCCACTTACTTGTGCTCGAACTGTGTGGTGAGCTTGAGATCCACCCTGAGATTTGCTTTGTTTCTTCTGTTGACTGGTCTTGTAACCGTTTGTTGTCCCCCACTTAGCCAATGGGTGTGTGTCAAATTACAAATTTGCAAGCTAGGTTATAGTGGGGCACATAGTATGAGGTACAACACTTTAGGGTTTCCTACTTGTAGCTAAGCAATACTAGTCAATCCTCATTCCGCTGTGTGAGAAATTAGGAGGTAGAGAAGTTTAGAATGAAGAAGAAGGGGGTTGCACTAGCAAGAATGAGGATACAAATAGCAAACCCTAGAAGGGTTGTACTCGCTATAGAGCACCCCACTACAGGCTAGAGCATAATATTCTGACACACCCCCATAGCCAAAGTGGGGTGTAATCAGCAAAGCAAAGCAGTACAAGCTCAGGGTGGATCACAATGTCACCACACATTCTGAGCACAAGTTCAAGAAGCAATAGTTTAAAGTTCACAATTATGAGCAAAGCTAGTGGTAGTCACAACGGGCAAGTGAGGAGGAGGAAAGAGACTATGAGAGGAGAGGAGGTAGTGGGCGGCAGCTGAAGCTGCTGGCACACGGCGCAACTGGAGCAACTGGCACACGGGCAACTGGAGCAACTGGCACACTGGCAACTGGAGCAACTGGCACACGGGCTACTGGAGTAACTAGCTCCGCGGCTAAAAGTAGCGGCAGACGAGCAACGGACTCACGGGCGACTGGAGCAACGGGCTCACGGGCGACTGGCGCAACGGGCTCACGGGCGACTGGCGCAACGGTCTCACGGGCGACTGGAGCTGCTGGCTTCACGGCGGCCACCCCCTTCAACCTCCCCAAACTATCCCACTCCCCCTGACACACACCCGCTGCTACACCGCTAGCTCCACTCCCCCTTCACCCCCCCTTAGTACCACTCCAACGGCTCCAACAAGTCCACCCCCCCTCAGCGGCAGCTGCAGCACAGGGAGACGGAGGAGGAGGAGGAGCAGGGAACGGCACACAGTGGCTTCACCCCCATACCCCTCACCCCCAAACCCTAATTCAGGAGAACGGGCTGTAGGAGGGGTGGGGCGCCAGTAGAAGCACGGGGGACAGCGGGGAGGGCAGGGGCAGCGAGGAAAGGGCCGCCCACGGGCCTGGCACAGCCGCCCGAACCGCGCGCAGGCGGCCCGAGCCGCGCGCGGGCCTGGCGCAGCCCGTACGGGCCCGTACAGGCTGCGCGCGGCCCGAGGCCACGACGGGCGACGGGGGGCGACGCGCGGGTCCCCGTCGCCCGTCGCAGCGCCTCCCGAGGGCGACGCGCCGAGTGATGGGGCAGAAGCCCGCCGCGCGCCTCGGGGCGCACAGCGGGCAGAGAACCGCCGCGCGCCACGGGGCGCACGGCGGGCAGAAAACCGCCGCGCGCCTCGGGGCGCACGGCGGGAAGAAAAACTGCCGCACGCCACGGGGCGTGCGGCACAGAGGGTAGCAGTGGAAGTTGCAGCGGAAGCAACGAGGTGGTGAGCCCACCCACAGGATCGATCCAAGGGGATCGACCTGCTCTGATACCATGTGAGAAATTAGGAGGTAGAGAAGTTTAGAATGAAGAAGAAGGGGGTTGCACTAGCAAGAATGAGGATACAAATAGCAAACCCTAGAAGGGTTGTACTCGCTATAGAGCACCCCACTACAGGCTAGAGCATAATATTCTGACACGCTGCTTACCTTTATCACACTACCAACCGAAACGCAGAGCATGTCTTCGGTGTGAACGCAATTTGCATATGGAAAAGTGGGCACAACCGTGCGGAAGCGTTTTGAGCACGCATCCGCCTCGAAACATGCTCGTATGCCAACATCTGTGGCCATCGCCTATTTAGTGGTGCGAGGCGACTGGAAAAGCGGGCTAAAATACCACATACAAAACAAAGTCTGTTAGGACCATCCAACCACCTTGAACGATGATGTCCGATTAGTAGATTATGTCATTACATTGTCGGTAAGTGCGTGTTCAGGTGGAAGAAACTGTTTGTGCGGTCACACCCATGGGCCCATGATTAACGGGGTCAATGCACCGAACTGCCCTTTCGTTGAGTGGTGATCTAAAAGGAGCAAGTCGAGTCACATAACAAAAGGCTGCAAGGAGGCGACGTCGGAAGAGCGATAAGAAGGAACAGGAAAATAGGAAGAGCTAGTAGTAGATGGGCCACCTACTGACTGCGCTCTTACACTCAAACCTAACCATCCCTGCAAAACCGTGGTTCATACTCGAATGAATAATGGGGCACATACTATGAGGTACAACACTTTAGGATTTCCTACTTGTATCTAAGCAGTACTAGTCAATCCTCATTCCGCTGCTTACCTTATCACATTACCAACCGAAACGCAGAGCATGTCTTCGGTGTGAACGCATTTCGAATATGGAAAAAGCGGGCTCAACTGTGCGGAAGCGTTTTGAGCACGCATCCGCCTCGAAACATGCTCGCATGCCAACATCTATGGCCGTCGCATATTTAGTGGTCCAAGGCGACTAGAAAAGCAGGCTAAAATACCACATACAAAACAAAGTCTGGCAGTGTGAGAGTACGACGGCTTATGCCAGCCATGCTTGCTTGCCTTTACTTTATTCTGCTATTTCTAGCATAGGATAATTTTATGCATGCATGAATTGCTTGATTTCTTAGGCTAGGTGCTCTCCTATATTTTATTATAGTTATAGCACCGAGCTAGGTTGCGTGCACCGAATTCTGGGGTTTTTTGTTGCCACCGAATTGCCTTCTACCGAATTCGGGAAGGGTCTGTTCGGGACGCTTCGCGACCCTCAGAACCTTCGCGTAATACCTGGTTACTAGGCCTTGTGTCGAGCCTATATATAGCCTCATGTTGTACCCAGGCGATTCATTCAATTCACATTCTCTTTTCTGAGCTCGATCCTAGATCCTCACAGGCAGGACCATCCAACCACCTTGAATGATGATGTCCGATTAGTAGATTATGTAATTACATTGTCGGTGAGTGCGTCTTCAAGTGGAAGAAATTGTTTGTGCGGTCACACCCATGGGCCCATGATTAACGGGGTCAATGCACCCAACAACCATTTCGTTGAGTGGTGATCTAAAAGCAGCAAGCCGAGTCACATAATTAAAGGCTGCAAGGAGGCGATGTCGGAAGAGCAATAAGAAGGAGCAGGAAAATAGGAAGAGCTAGTAGTAGCTGGGCCACCTACCGACTGCGCTCTTACACTCAAACCTAACCATCCCTGCCGAACCGTGGTTCATAATCGAACAAATAATGGGGATGAACATGAGGATCACGTTGTGCTGATCGAATGCTAGGTGAAGTAGGCACCACTGCTTTTTTGGGGGAAAAAAACAAAAACAAAAACAAAAACAAAAAACAAAACAAAACAATCGTGCGGATCGAGTGCGGCTACAGTTTTTGCTTCGGCATGTAGGTCTTAATGACGACGCTGGATGGCAATGACATGATTGGCTATCACGGTGCACTCCCCATATCGATTGGACGATGGGATCGTGCGGCGTCTTCAAGAACGTCAGCGTCAAGGCCATGATGCTCACACCCAATGTGAACTACGGAGCCCAACTTTGTGCCAGGCACTTGCATCATTCTGTAGATAACTTTTACCAAATCGGCATCGACAAACTCTGTGCAACTTTACCCGAAGAGCTGGTGCACATTGTTTTTGCAATTCCTCAGATTCGTTCGGATAATCTACTAGTGGGACTTCCACCTGAGAGCCATGGGTGCCGCAAAAGAATCTTCCGGTGGTAATCTGTGCTCCCCAAGTTCCGTTGGGTGTAGGTGCTTCTCCCAATATGAGGTTGACCCTTCTTCTTTAGGTGCCCAATCTAAAGCGGTTCCCAATTACCTGCCCACCCACTATTCCCCGCTGGTTGCACCCATCCTGTTTCGCAGAGGACCATTTGGAATCACGAGGTCCGCCCCTACCACTATGATCAGGTTACTGAGGTAGAAAGGTGCCTCTGATCCACCGCTTTTCATAGCGCCTTCCTCTACTCCATATGTTATTGTTTGTCCAAGCATACAAGCGGAGGCCGTGGGGACGAAAAGAGAGGTCGCTGAGGCCCGTACGTTTGAAATTCAAAATTTCTATATGATTTTATGATGCGACGAATGCAATCTTTTTGGCGCGAGGAGAATGACTCAGTCCCTATCGCCAGTAGTAAAAGGTAAGAAAAAAAAGGATAAGTTTCCATTATCGTTCTTAGCTTTCCCAATGAAGCTTTTGTCAGAATGTGTAGTTTGTCTGGCCTGCAGTGGGG
The DNA here is from genome assembly GCA_947471745.1 of Closterium sp. Naga37s-1. NCBI lineage: Eukaryota > Viridiplantae > Streptophyta > Zygnematophyceae > Desmidiales > Closteriaceae > Closterium > Closterium sp. Naga37s-1. Next base: position 88,805 of record CANJKZ010001154.1, read on the forward strand.
TACTCTATAATGAGTACGGCCCCTTAGGGTTTCCTATTTGTATCCACTTGCTTACTAGTCCAACTCCTCTTTTGCCTATTCTCTCTTGCCTAGCTAGCTAAACCCTAGCTATGGCTTCTTCATTCTAGCTACTGTTTCTGACATGGTATTAGAGCCTTTGCGCTCCTGGCCTGTGGGCCCACATGCTTCCGCTGCTGCTGTACTGTCTGTCGCGCGCCACGGGGCGCGCGACGTTTTTTTTTCATCCCGCCACGTGCTCTGGGCCCGTGGCGGTTTTCTGCCCGCCACGCACTCGGGGCGCGTGGCGGTTTCCTGCCCGCCATGTGCTCGGGGCGCGGGGCGGTTTCCTACCCGCCGCGCACCCTGGGCGCACGCGGCGGTTTCGCGTTCCGTCGCGGCGCCCCCCGTCGACCCGCGCGCCCGTCCCCGTCGACCTGCGCGCGGCACCCCGTCGCCCTTCGCGGCGGCCCCGTCGACCCGCACGCGGCTCCCCGTCGCCCTTCGCGGCGGCCCCGTCGACCCGCGCGCCGTCCCCGGGGACCCGCGCGCCCGTCCCCGTCGACCCGCGCGTCGCCCTGCGACCCCCTCCCCGCACACCTGAGTTCGCTTTCCGCACACCCGAGTTCGCTTCCCGCACGCTTGTGCTCGCTTCGCGCAGACCTGAGCTCGCTTACCGCACACTCAGTGTATGGGGGTGGTTGGTATGGGGGTGGTTGGTATGGGGGTGGCGGGTGTGTGAGCCGTCCCCTGCTCCTCCTCCTTCTCCGTCTCCCACTGCTGCAGCTGCCGCTGAGGGGGGTGGGTGTGTGGGAGCCGAGGGAGTGGCGCTAGGGGGGTGTCGTAGGAGTGGTACTAGGGGGGTGGAGTGTGAGCAGTGCTAGGGGAACAGCAGGGGGTGTGTGAAAGGGGTGTGTGACAGCTGGGGGAGGTTGAGTGGAGGCAGCCGTCTTGTCGTCCGCAGCCCCAATAGTCCTGAGGCTACAATCTCCGGTAGTCGCCAGACGCCCGTAGGTCAGTTGCTCCAGCCGCTCGGCGTAGCCGCGGAGCCAGTTACTCCTGAAGTCTGGGCCATTGCTTCGGTAGCCACTGAGCCAGCCGCTACAGTGTGTCTGCAGCTTCAGCCGTCGCCTCCCATCTTCTCGCCCCCACAGTCTCTCCTCCTCCTCGCTTGCCCTATGTGATAGCCTCTAGCTTTGCTTATATTTGTGAACTTTGAACTGCTGCTTGCTGTGCTGATCATACCCCACTTTGACTATGGAGGTGTGTCAGAATGTGTAGTTTGTCTAGCCTGCAGTGGGGTACTCTGTAGTGAGTACGGCCCCTTAGGGTTTCCTATTTGTATCCACCTGCTTGCTAGTCCAACTCCTCTTTTGCCTATTCTCTCTTGCCTAGCTAGCTAAACCCTAGCTATGGCTCCTTCATTCTAGCTACTGTTTCTGACAGCTTTTGTTGTAAAAGAATTTAGCTCCGTTGTGTTACAGTTGGCACAGTTCAATGTCAAACATCCTCACCTTGCTGTAAGAATGAAATTGAACTGCGGGAACGATGGTCGAGATTGAGCGAAGTTGTGTTCAAAATATGATTGATGCTTGTTCCTGCATTAAGTAACTCAACAAATGTGGCCTTATTTTTATAGAATCGAATTGTAAAATGACCCCCCGCTTTTGAGCGGACAGGCAATGGTCGAATTCAACCACTGAAACTCGGTGGTATCAACGGGCTAGTCATTCCAAGTTGTTTGTTTGTGTCATGGTGCACTCTATTTGTCGTGAAACTAAGCGAGCATTCATGTAGGTTGGCCCGATGCATTTATCAAGGTCCTCGTTTGACAGGCATGCTCGGCAGACGCATAGCCCTACGCGTTTGCACACATCCAGACCTGCATATGGACATATACAAACACATAGTGTACACACACATATACACACGCATATACATATTCATGTTCATACTTGCGCACACACGCACACGAATACACATGTACCTATATGCTCGCATGCAGACACACGTGGACACAGACGCACACACACACACATATACACACACACATACACATACACATACACATACACACACACACAAACACACACACATACACGCACACACAAGCGCGCACACGCACACGCGCGAACACGCGCACACATGCACACGCGTGCACATACACGCGTGCATATATATGCGTGCACACACATGCTTGCACACACACACACACGCACACACACGCACAAACACGCACACACACACACGCAGACACAGAAGCACGCGCACACACACACGCACACGCACACACACACGTACGCGCACACACACACGCACACGCACGCATACGCACACGCGCATGAGCGCGCACGTACACAAATATATACGGACATGCACATTAATGCGCATATACAAGCATACTCTCACTTGTTTTACACTAAATACAAGATCCGATGTATATAGTTTCGTCAGCTAATGTAACAAATAATGCTGAAAATATAATCTGGATTAGATGTTTAGATACTATTTGTGATAATGTATTATAGAACCTACTTGTGAAGTGTTTTGTTGGGATTGCCACACATTTGGGTTTTTGTTACTGGTGCAATGAATCGAGGTAGCGAGAATTGCACAAAGTGTCAAACGAGTACAAGATGTGAGCGAAGGCATGAGCGAACATTTATACGCGAAACATGCAAACAGTAACGCGGTGCGTGCGAGCTAGCTAGTGCTAGGCTGGCATCGAGGCTTGGGCTAGTCCCAAAGCGTAGGCCGACACGGCCGGGACAGCGGTGCATGGTTTGGTGAAACAGTGCGCCCGAAGCCGGCAAAGTCCCGTTAGCAGTAACAGACGAACAACGGTTGCTGCTGTACGCGATGTTGCAGGATGCGCTAAGGAATGTCGAGAAAATTCCTTACACTACCCCCCCCCCCCCCCCATCAGGAAGCCCCCTCCGCTACGCGAGTGCGTGTATATCGCGGAAACCCCGCCACTTCAGGTACACTTGCAGGGCAGGGTGGTTTTCAATGTTGGCCAGGGGCACCCAGCTATCTTCAGTTGGCGTGCGGTCCTTCCAGCAAACGAGAAACTTGATCCTCCTGATTCCCGTAGGGTGTCGAATCCGATGGCTCTGAATCTTTTCGGGCTCAATGATCGGCTCCGATGCAAGGCGAGTCATGGATGGCGGGCGGTGACCAGGCAGTTGGCTGGTGGTTGGGATGTAGGGGCGAAGCAGGCTGACGTGGAATGATGGGCTGATGTACCAGTCTGTCGGCAACAGTAAGTGGGCGGTCACTGGGGTTATCATGTGGCTAATTTGGAATGGTCCACAGTAGCGCGGTCGTAAATTTGGTACGACGGACAGTCTTAAGTTCTGTGTGTCGAGCAGTACGTAATCTCCTGACTGGTACGTGACTGGGCAGCGGTGGCGGTCAGCGTTGCGTTTAGCGATAACATTGGCTTTTTTAATTGCTTCGGCAGCTCTGGTGCGGGCAGCTTGCAGAATCTCGGCGAATTGCTGTGCACGTGGCGTGGGGTTGTCCAGCTCGGCGTCATGGGCACTGTTGGGTTTTGCCCGTAGTTCAGGTAAAACAGGGACTGCTGCGTCGTCGCTGACGTGGCGTTGTTGTAGGCGAACTCAATCAGCGCCAAATGCTGCTCCCAAGTTGTCGAGTCGTCGCACGTGGCCCGAATTAACTGCTCCATTGTCTGATTGGTCCGCTCTGTTTAACCGTCGGTCTCAGGGTGGTACGATGAGCTGAACTGTAGCCTGGTCCCAAACTTCTCCCAAAGGTTATTCTAGAAATTGCTAGTGAACTTCGTGTCGCGGTCGCTGATTATCGCGGCTGGTATCCCGTGTAGTCGAACGACAGCTGTGATGAACAGGCGAGCGGTTTCTTCGGCTGAGATCGATTTCTTGCATGCAGCAAAGTGAGCCATTTTCGTCAATCTGTCAACGACGACCATGACCGCGTCGTTACCCCCAGGGTTCGAAGGTAACCCTGTGACGAAATCCATGGTAACCTGCTGCCAGACGCGCTCGGGCGGTGGAATCGGCTGCAATTGAACCGCCTTCCTTTTTCGCGAGCTCTTCATCACCTGACACGTGAGGCACAAGCCCACGTGCTGTTGTACGTCAGACAACAGCTCCGGCCAGTAGTAGTACCGCTGCAGTTGCTGTCGCATTTTTTCTACCCCAAAATCTTCCGAGGTAATCCCGTCGTGTGCCTCCTGTAGTAGCAGCTCCCTCAGTAGTGAGTACGCGGGTACCCAGATGCGGTTGGTGCCTGTCTTTACATAATAGACTCCTTTAGCTTCTGCCAAATGCTGTGAATTTCCGGTCGTAATAAATGGGTCGGTACTGTATCCGTCGGTGAATAGGCCTGTTAATAGTGAGTTGGTATGGGCGAGTAGGATTGCGTGGAGTTGGGCGGTGGGGCGTGTGAGTGCGTCGGCGATATTTGATGTGCCATTTTTGTACGTGACTGTATAGTGGAAGTTGGACTCCAGATAGTCCAACCAGCGGATCTGTCTCGGGTTGAGATTCGGTTGGGCGCGAAGGTACTGTAGTGATCGGTGGTCTATCCGTATTGTCACGTCTGCTCCCGTGAGGTAACATCGCCACACCTTGAACGCGTGCACGATCGCCAACATCTCGCGTTCGTGTATCGGGTAGTTGCGTTCGGGCTGGTGAAGCTTGCGGGACTCGTACGCGATTGGTTGGAGTTCGTTCCCGAAGTCCTGCAACAGTACCGCTCCCACGGCGATGTCACTAGCATCGGTGACGAGCTCGAACGGACGGTGCGGATCTGCGATGTGAAGCACGGGCGGAGGGCCGAGAAAGTAGCTTGCTCTTTCTCCCCCCACGTGTACTCAACCCCCTTCCTCAGCAAGTCGGTCAACGGGGCAGTCAACTTCGCCATGTCGGGGACGAACCGGCGCACGTTGTTGACGAACCCCAAAAAACTCTACAACTCGGTCAAAATTGCCAGCGCGTGCCACGCTTGAATCGTTGCGATCTTCTTCGGGTCTATTTCCACTCCTTTAGCTGAGATGATATGTCCCAAAAACTCTAGTCTGTCCTGTAAAAACTCACACTTAGAGGCTTTAGTCAGTAGGCGGTTTTCACTCAGTATTTTTAAACTGCTTCGATGTCCTGTATATGCTGTGCTCTGTCTGGGTTGTAAATCAGTATGTCGTCGAGGTACACGATGACGCACTTATCTAAAAAGAAGGCGGAAGGCTTCGTTCATGGTCATTTGAAAAGTGGCGGGGGCGTTGGTCAATCCGAAGGGCATGACGGTGTATTCGAAGGATACGTAGCGTGTTCGGAAGGCAGTTTTTGGACAGTCGGGTGGGTTGACTCGATTCTGGTGGTAGCTTCCTCGAAGGTCGATTTTTGAGAAAACCTGGGCTGTTCACAGTTAGTCGATCAGTTCGTCTGCTCGCGAGATAGGGTAACGGGATTTGATGGTAAACCTGTTCAGTGCACGGTAGTCGATGCATATGCGAAAACCCCCGTCCCTTTTCGGTGTGAACAATATCGGTGCTGCGAAGGATGACGAACTCGGGCGAATAAACTCCTTTTCGAGCAGGTAATCCAGCTGCTTCCTCAGTTCGTCCAATTCGGGCTGGGTCAGTCGAAACTGTCGCTGTACTGTTGGCTGTGCCCCTTGTTCTAACTCTATCCTTTGGTCGTGTGGTTGCTCAGGTGGCAGTCCCGTCGGCAGGTCATCCGGAAATATCCCACTGTACCGCTTCAGGAGTGCTGCCAAATCATCCTGTACGTTGGCTAGCAGTTTCTGTAAATCCCCCCCTTTGTCTGCTGCCTCGGCTTCCCAAATGTCAACCGCGTACACGTAAGCTCCTACCGCTACGGCACGTTTCATCGTAAACGCGCTAACACACACTGACAAAGACTCAGGCGAGCCCCAGCGAGGAAAGGCGATGTTGTTATCATTCACTCGCACAGTACAGTCAACCGTCGTCCAATCGAGTCGCGGATTGTGTTGTCGCAGCCAATCACGACCGAGTAAAATGTCGGTTCCGTCGAGGGTTGTCGCGAGCATTTCCTGACTAAACGTAAAGTTACCCCCGCAATCCGAACCCGGTCTACGCGTTCCCGTATGGCCAGTGGCGTGCTGTCAACCAGTCTTGCGTCGATCTCAGGTAAGCACCTGTCCAGTGGCAGTCTCAGTTTTCGTGTTGTGGCAGTGTTGATCAGGCTATGGCTGGCTCCCCTGTCTACAAATATCTTAACTAAGTCCATCCCAATTTTCCCACTAAGCAGTATGGGGCTGTCTACCGTAGTACCCTCCTTATTCGGCCGGGTGTGGTCAATTGCGTGAACCGGCACAATCACTCGGTGAGGGTCGGTTGGGTCGGGCGAGTGGCATGACCTATCAGTAGAGGGCCCGTCTGCTACTTATTCCCAGCGTTTCCCTACTGCTTGGTCTGTTTCTGCTGCTCTGCTTCCCCCTTTCCCTTAGTGTTTTCCACGCATTCGCTCTTGCGGTGTCCCGACCGATTACACGCAAAGCAGCGCCCTTTGAACGGTGCGGCAGCGACATTCGCGGCAACGGCTCGTATCGTAGCGCCCTCGTTCGTCCCACAAGACCGATGTCTCCAGTTACTGCTGCTTCCGTGGGTCTCGGTCGGCGGAAGAAATCGAGTTTCTCCGCCATGGCGAGAATCTCGTGAAACTCAGTGACGCCGCAAAGCTGGATTTCCTTAGCGATGTCGTGCTTCAGGCCGCCGATGTAGCGATCGATACGCTCGCCCTCGTGCATATAACCCACTTGCTCGCATAGCGCCAGAGACCCACTGGTGTAATCTTGGACGGAACCGAGTTGGCGCCAAGTGCGGAGCTTTTGACGCGCCGCGATCGAAGCCGCAATTGGCTCAAATCGAGCGTGCAGACCTGCGTACCACGCATCCCACGTGCGATATTGGGGCACCTCCACAAAATACGACGGCGTCCAGGGTCCGGTTTGTCCTTCCCGTATCAAAGAGTCGCATAGTCGTTCGGCTTCGTGACGTTGACGCGCCGCCAGTCCATGGCGGGTCCTCGCAGCAGCGACACGACGTAGCGAATTTTTGCCGTATCCTCGGAGACGTAATTGGCGTCGAAAAACACGTTCATCGTGAACAACCACGCCTGAACGGTAGGACCACCCCCTTGACTCGGGTCAATGCATGGCGGACGCTGCGGCTTCAGCGGCATCGGTGACGGCAGTGCCGAAATCATGACGCGAGGCTGGCTTCGGGCCGCATTTGTCGCCTCGAGGTGTGTCGCACCGTGGTCGTCGTCTGCGTCATGGCGGACGACGCCATCACTAGCCGCACTCGCGGGTCGCCCAACACTTCCATCTTGCGATGCCTGTGGCGCGAGCTATTACGGAGTGCCCGGTGCTTGAGATTGTGATTGATGTGCTCGTGCGACGTCATTTTGCAGAGAAGTGCATTCTGCCGTCAGCGCCGCGATTTCTTCAGAGCTTTCGCGAAGTCGCTGCAGCGATTCGTTCAGACGCTCCTGCGTGAGGGTGGTGACGTAGATTTGCTCGTCTTATTCTAGGCGCAGTCGTGGCTGCACGCATTTACGAGAGAACACGAGGACAGCGGCTCCTAGGGGCTAAGGTGCGTGAGTCCGTTCGAGTGAAAAATCAAAAGTTGATTTCCTGGGGTGCGGAGATGCGCGGTCTGAAAAGAAAGAGGCTCCCAACTTTCGGAGTTCAGGTTGGGTCCGTCGACCTCGCCTTCCGAACGTCCTCCGCGTCGCCTTCGGGTTTCCCAACCCCAAACCTGCACCCAACCTTCGCGCGACTCCGCGACCTCGGCCTAGCTAGCTTTGCTATATTATGCCTAGGCTTCGTTGTTTGCTCAGTAGTTGTAATCACTTCTGCAATATTGCATTCTGCGCACTCTTCTTTCGTACAACTCATTACAACTCATAACATCAATGTTGTGGGATGCGCTAAGGAATGTCGAGAAAATTCCTTACAGTTTTGCTTGTTTGAGGGCATTCCGATGCAAAAGACACGCGCCCTTGTCGAAGCAAACCCGTGCGAAGCGTCACTTGCTGCGAGGTTCGTGCATTGCACTGTCAGTTGTGTGGAAGGGATCACGAGTCGCCTTTCCCAACGGCTACGAACGAACGTGTCTGTTCTGTTCGTCACCAAAGCTTTTCTCGCCTCCTGTTTTGGAGGGTGCTGCTACCTGGTCAGCACAAGCAACAAAGGCGGTTCCATGGCCCATCAAGAACCTCGAAGTGTCTCGCTTACCTCCTTTCCTGGACACGACTCAGCGAGATGCTGCTGGTATCCTCGCCTGACAGCCAATTCCTAATTCCGTCAGTCCCATGCATGATGAAGGGTCATACACTAAGCCGTTTGCTTAGACGTTTCGTATATTCAAGAGGGGCCTTCAGAGTCGCACAGACGACCATCTCGTTAGTCTTAATACTTTTAGTAACCCAGCAACTCATTTTTATGAGAGCAGAAGATATAAGCTTTAATTCAACTTTTGGTGGCATTCCCCTAGCTGCCAGTCCAGGTATGCGTCGAGGCTCTACTATCATCTGCCCATATCCTTGTTTAGGTATTTCTCATCACCTCCTTTTGTTTCCCTGCAGAGTTGTCAACAGGCGTCAGATACATTGCAAGACACAACAGTCTATATCGACAGCAGGTAAGAATGATGCCTTTACTCAAGATCCTCCACTTTCTCTTACTTTCGTCCTTCAGATTTGCATTTTTTTTCTTAACATGCCTCTTTTGGTTTACAGATCAGCGGACTCAATAACACACGTCCTGATATTCTCGAAGATGAGGAATCGCCTGGTGTCTCTGACCAACTCTTCCACCAGCTGGAATCAGGAAATGGTCGTGGGCTCAACAATTCCGTGTCCAGTCAACTTCCTATGAGATTGAGGGAGTGTTTCCTTGCCGCGAGAGCGTACTTAGCGGTAGCTGATGAGTTCCAGGACAACGCATTGACGGAACAGGTTGAGCAGGAACTAGAACGATGTGTTTTTCTTCTGGACAAGGTGTCTTCCGTTGTTCCGTCAGATAATCAGACGATTACAAGCATTGAAACGAAGCATCCGAAGAGCAAAAAGAAGCGTTCCAAGGACGGGAGATCTCCACAATCCAAGTGAGTTGAAAGAGGTTGGTGTTGTTTTGCGTTTTTATCTGTCTTTGCCTTTCTGACATTGGTCGCTCCAACAATTCAGGTTGAAACTGCGACTTGAGGCTGCCGAGCACCAGACGAAAAGCGTATTGCTTCAAAGCATGGTTTTCAGCCAGATTGCTTCTCGAGCAGTCCCTCAAACATTGCATTGCCTTTCTCTCCGATTAACACTTGCATGGACCAGCAACCGTGATAACTCCGAGCAAGTGGATACGAGGCTTCGTGATCCGTCGCTCTATCATTATGCAATTTTCTCCGACAATGTTATAGCTGTCGCAGTCGTCTTGAACTCAACGGCGATGAATGCTCAAGAGGTGATTCGCAGTTTCAATGCAGACTACGGCCTGTTCACTGGTATGCACAGTGCTCATCAAGGTTTCTGTTATCTCTCTCGCCGCAGCCGTTGAAGCATGTGTTTCATATTGTGACGGATCGAATGAACTACGCGGCTATGAAAGCATGGTTCACGCTGAATCCCCCAACAGGAGGGATGGCATGGGAGGTAAGAAATTGCATCTTTCGCAGCTGTTAGTTCACGGCCCTGAGACCGTGGTGCTAACTTCTACTCGTTTTCTCAATTGCAGGTACGGAGTTTACACGAGTACCCGTGGATCAACCCCTTGAACATCCCAGTGCTTCGCCAAATCGAGTCGGACGCTATGCGAGACTACTACTTTAGAACCGCGATGGGTCCTCGCGTTGCAGGAAATCCTGGGAAGGAAGACTACATTGACTTGAAGTATCGGAACCCGAAGTATTTGTCAATTCTCAACCACTTACGTTTCTACCTTCCAACGATATTTCCAGACTTGAGCAAAATTCTCTTCCTCGATGATGACGTGGTCGTTCAGAAAGACCTAACAGAAATTTGGGAGGTGAGCAAAGCTCCATTTCATCCTTGCGTAAAAGTATCGAGAACTACTAAAAAATGTTGGGTTTTCTTGCAGGTCCCTATGATTGGGAAGGTGAATCTAGCGGTAGAAACATGTGGCAAGGTCTTCCACCGGTTCAAAACCTACCTGAACTTTTCAAGTCCCCTCCTGAAGCAGTATGATCCTGAAGGATGCGGGTGGGCATACGGAATGAACCTTTTTGACCTTGATGCGTGGAGAGCCGGCAGTTACACAGAGAAGTATCACTACTGGCAACAGCAGGTGAGGTCGTAGTCTCGTCCTTGCAGTACAACAATCCAAAGACAAGCAGCTGACCTTCCCCTTCGTCTTGCAGAATGAGAATCGTACCCTCTGGAAGCTTGGAACCCTCCCGCCTGGGCTGTTGACATTCTACAATTCCACAGAACCTCTTGACAAGAAGTGGCAAGTACTTGGCTTGGGAAGCAAGAGTACCGTCAACCTGGAAAGCATCAAGAACGCAGCTGTGATTCACTTCAACGGCCATGCAAAACCGTGGCTGGAGTTGGCAATACCTGTATACCAGCACTTCTGGACTCGTTACGTGCCATACACCAACGAGTTTCTTCAACAATGCAATCTCCGGGAGCCTGCTTCAAATTCGTGACTGGCGTCCTTTGCCAGAGCAAAGCTATTCCCCAAAGTCGCGATGGATGGATGAGTAGAAAAAACCTTCGGCATGCTGCATGCTGCACCACCAAGACTCCATAACTATCCGCACGCTCCAGCCCAGGCACCAACGTCGAAGCCTTGCAACTGCAGAGCAACCCTCAAGCTCCTAGAAGCTCGGCAGCAGCTTGTACAGCAACAGCACGCCAGGTACTTCAAAAGCTCAAGCACTAATTTCTATCCGTGCATGACAACCATGTCTCACCTTCCTTCCCATGTGCATGCTTGCAGATCCTGCTGTTTGAACGACATTGGTGTGGAATTTCATTACTGAACTCTCTTACTGGTCCAAAAATTAGTGTATGCAAGCCCTATTGCATGTTGAATCACTGGTAATCATTACCACATTGTTCCATTTGTAACAATATGATAATGCAGTGAATCCATACAACAACTGACTGGTTCAAAACGTAGTCTTGTCTGACAACAGCAATATTTATGGACCTTGTCCCAGCCACTGGTACTGGTGAATACGGCAGGTGGTTATTTTTATACAATTCGGTTCAAAACTGTTGGCAATATTGTACCTATGCCCAGTGTCTGAAAAGGGTAAGGGAAAGCCCAGTCCAAACCGAGGAAGATTCATTGCCTGGCTGTACCAACGTTCATTGCCTGAGTTGCACTGTTGCTCTTGCAGCTGCATGTGTCTACCAGGCCCTCAGATCCACTTAGAGATCAGGGTCCCTCTGCATGGAATCCCTGGTTGACAGTGTCCCCTAGAAAAAAAAACCTGAAAAATCAGTGTCACTTCCTGAAGCATAAGTGTTCCCTAAGAAAAAAGGTTGTTTCTACTAAACCACACGACTGACTGCCTCTTGGTACTGTCAAACTATAATGCTGCTTATGTTGTGTAGGCTGTACTGGGGTAGCCTATATGGGGTACAACCCAATTAGGGTTAGTACTTGTACCACAATTCTGATCAATGCATCCATTCCTGCTCCTTAGTTTCTGACATGGTTTCAAAACAGTAGGTCCGTAGGACCGTTTTTTTCGGGCCCGCCATTAGCTAGTGACCGACTGCGGTTACCGCGCTACCCCACGCCCTGCCTTGCGCTGCGCCGTCACGCGCGCGCCCTGCCCTGCCCTGCCTTACGTCACGCTGCCCGTGCACGCCGTGCCCCGCGTTGCGCTGCCCCGCGCACGCCCTGCCCTGCCCCGCGTCGCGCTGCCCCGTGCACGCCCTGCCCTGCTCTGCGTTGCGCTGCCCCGCGCACGCCCTGCCCTGCCCCGCGCACGCCCTGCCCTGCCCCGCGTCGCGCTGCCCCGCGCACGCCCTGCCCTGCTCTGCGTTGCGCTGCCCCGCGCACGCCCCGCCATGCCCCGCATCGCGCCGTCCCGCGCACGCCCTGCCCTGCCCAGCGTTGCGCTGCCCCGCGCACGCCCTGCCCTGCCCTGTGTCACGCCGCCCCTGCAGCCCCGCGCGTCGCCCCTGCAGCCCGCGCGTCGCCCCTGCAGCCTGCGCGTCGCCCCTGCAGCCTGTGCGCCGCCTCTGCAGCCTGTGCGCCACCTCTGCAACCCGCGCGCCGCCACTGCAGCCCGCGCGCCGCCCCTGCAGCCCGCGCGTCGCCCTCTGCAGCCCGCGCGCCGCCCCTGCAGCCCGCGCGCCGCCCTGCTGGCCGCGCGCCGCCCCTGCCTGCCCGCGCGTCACCCTCTTCAGCCCCGCGCGCCGCCCTGCTGGCCACGCGCTGACCCTGCCTGCCCGCGCGCTGCCCCTGCCTGCCCGCACGCCGCCCCTGCATACCTGCGCACCACCCTTTGCAGCCCCGTGCACTGCCCTACTGGCCGTACGCCGCCCCTGCCTGGCCGCGCGCCGCCTCTGCTCTGGCCGCGCGCCGCCCTTCCTAACCATGCGCCAAACCCTAGTGCCTGCTCGCCGCCCTGCCTTCTCTCCGTGCTGCACTACTGGTCGCGCGCCTCCTTGCTTGCCCGCTATGACTTCTCTTCATAGTAGCGGTGGGAGTGGTGACGGCGGTGGTGGCAGCAGTGGAAGTGGTGGCGGCTGTAGTAGCAGTCGCTGTGGAGCTGTTCGGTGTGGAGTTTCTGGCGGTGGTCAGCTGCAGCTGCAGCGGCGTCCGCGCGAGACCCTTACGCCCCAGCAGCTACGTGAGTGGTACGCTAGTAGGAGTGGTGGCGGCCGCAGTAGTGGCAGTGGTCGTATAGCTGTTCAGTTGGGAGTTTTTGTTGGCGGTGGCCTGGTGCACTTGCAGCGGCGTCCGCGCGAGACCCTTACGCCCCAGCAGCTTCGTGAGTGGTACGCTCAGCGTGGGGCATCTCGGATTAGTGCTCGCTACCCGTACGTCATTCGCACAGGTGATCGGGCTGGTCAGACTTGCGAGACAGTTGGTCACACACACTCCCGCTGCTTCTCCATTTTGAGCGACACCTGGCGTGCAGAGTTTGGCAACGCAGCTGAGCTCCCCCGCTGGCTAGAGCTGCTTAGGCAGGGTGTTGATATCTTTGCTCTAGACTATGACTCTATCCTCACTGCCATGTATGCTTTGACCATTAGTACTCATTGAGACTGTTACCTGTGCGTGCCGCCCAACCCTGGTATAGCGGCTGCTGCTTTAGGTGCTGGTGAGGGTGCTCTAGGTGCTGGTGAGTCTGCTCTCTCTGGTACTACAACTGCTGAGGCCTTGCACATCTTCACGCTTGACTCAGGTGCTTCCCGCTGCTTCTTTCGCGACAGCACCACAGTCACACCACTCGCAGCACCGGTTGCAGTCACTTTGGCTGACCCCTCTGGGGGACCGGTTCTTGCACGTTCCTCCACTGTTCTCCCATGTCCGGCGGTCCTGTCTGGCTCACTGCCAGGTCTTCACCTCCCCTCGTTCTCTACGAACTTGGTGAGTAACACCATCCTTCAGGATGCTTGGGTTGATACCTTTTTCCCTGGAGGACAGCGTGTGGCGATCTGCACGTGTGTACGGACGGGCCGTCACCTGGCCACGTTCACCCATCGGCCTGGGTCAAGCCTGTACACACTGACTACTGAGCCTCCTCAGGTAGCTGCATCCGCGTCCGCGTCAGGTCAGCTAGCAGCCCCCTGTTCGTGTCGCACCAGACTCTCCTTTGGCACCACCGCCTAGGTCACCCCTTCCTGCCACGCCTCCGTGGCATGCACTCCCGCCTCCTTGTCTCTGGTCTTCCCAGGTCTCTGCCTCCCCTCCCACCCTCGCCTGCCCCTCCCTGCCTTCCCTATGTCGAGGGGTGGCAGCGCGCCGCTCCTCACTCCTCCTCGTTTCCCCCGACGACTGCTCCCCTGCAGACTCTCCACATGGACGTGTGGGGCCCAGCCCGCGTCCAGGGACAGGGTCGCGAGCGATACTTTCTGCTGGTTGCTAACGACTACTCGCGTTACACCACGGTCTTCCCATTGCGCAGCAAGGGGGAGGTCCCTGATGTCTTTGATCTCTTGGATCCGCGTTGTCCGTCTCCAGCTCCGCGAGCGGTTTCGCACGGACCTTCCTGTCCTGCGCCTGCACTCTGACAGATGTGGTAAGTTCTCATCCGACCTCTTGCGGGACGTTTGTCGTAGGGAGGGCATCCTCCAGTCGTTCACGCTTCCGGCCTCTCCGCAGCAGAATGGGGTTGCTGAGCGCCGCATTGGCTTAGTCATGGAGGTCGCTCGTTCCTCCATGATCCATGCGGCTGCTCCCCATTTTCTGTGGTCGTTTGCGGTCCAGTACGCCGCGCATGCGCTCAACCTCTGGCCCCGTGTCTCCTTGCCGGAGACCTCGCCTACACTGCGTTGGACGGGAGAGGTTGGCGATGCGTCGGTGTTCTGGGTCTATGGCTGACAAGCTCTCCTCGCGCGCCGTTCCCTGCGTGTTCCTTGGCTTTCCCCCTAACGCGCCTGGCTGGCAGTTTTACCACCCTTGTCACGTTCGACGAGTCGGTTCCCTTTTACCGTCTCTTCCCCTACCGCACTGCCCCTCTCCCCCCCCTGCCGCTCTTCCTCGCTCCAGGTCCCCCTCCGGTAGACCCCCTCCCCCATCAGGGTCATGCTCCTTCAGGTGTGTCTCAGGTAGACCCACTCCCCTTGGTTGAGTGTGTCGAGGTCAATGGTGACTCTGGTGCTGCTCGGTGCTGCATCTGGGGGTGCTGAGCCTGCGGTTGCGGAGACTGAGCGTGCGGAGCCTGGAGGTGCTGAGCCTGAACGTGCGGAGCCTGAGGGTGCTGAGCCTGCGGGTTTGGAGCTTGGAGGTGCTGAGCCTGAGCGTACGGAGCCTGGGGGTGCTGAGTCTGGGGGTGCTGGGCCTAGGGGTCTTGCGTCTACACTACGGGAGCCTCTCTCACCACAGCAGTTGCGCGAGTGGTTTTCTCGGCGTTGGAGCCTTCGGAGTGGCGCTGCTGGAGTTGGAGGCCCTAGAGCTGCTAGTCCTGGAGGTGCTGGAGGTACTGCTGGTACTGGAGGTACTGGAGGTGCTGGAGCTACTAGTCCTGGAGGTCCCACTGGTGCCTCGCCCGAGCGGTCTAGCCGGCAAGAGCCTCACTCACCACAGCAGCTGCGCGAGTGGTACGCTTGGCGCACCCGCCTTCGGAGTCGCTCTGCTGGAGCTGGAGGCCCTGCCGCTAGAGGCGCTGGCGCTGGAGGCACTGGTTCTGTTGGTGCTGGAGGTGCTGGTGGTGCTGGCACTGCTTGTCCCGGGGGTGCTTGTGCTGATGGCGCTGGAGCTGCCGGAGCTGGTAGTGCTGCTAGTGCTGGAGGTGCTGGAGGTAGTGGAGTTTCTGGAGCTGCTGGAGCTGGTGGTGGTGCTACTGCTCGAGGTGCTGGAGCTGCTGGTCCCGGAGGTGCTCGTACTAGAGGTACTGGAGCTGCTGGAGCTGGTGCTACTGCTGCTGCTGCTGCTGGAGGTGCTGGAGCTGCTGGTCCCGGAGGTGCTCGTACTGGAGGCACTAGAGCTGCCGGAGCTGGTGGTGCTGCTCCTACTGGAGGTACTGGAGGTGCTGGAGCTGCTGGTCCCGGAGGTGCTCGTGCTGGAGGTACTGCAGGTGCTGGAGCTGCTGGTCTTGGAGGTGCTTCTGCTGGAGGCACTGGAGCTGCCGGAGCTGGTGGTACTGCTGGTGCTGGAGGTACTGGAGCTGCTGGAGCTGGTTGTGCTGTTGGTGCTGGAGGTGCTGGAGGTGCTGGAGCTGCTGGTCCCGGAGGTGCTCGTACTAGAGGTACTGGAGCTGCTGGAGCTGGTGGTGTTGCTGGTGCTGGAGGTGCTAGAGGGAGTCACTGGAGCTGGAGGCGCTGGAGCTGGAGGCCCTGGCGCTGGAGGTGCTGGCGCTGGGGGCGCTGGAGTTGGCCGTACTAGTGCTGGAGGCACTGTGCCGCGGTGCCTGATTTTTGCTCCACCGTCGCCATCGTCTCTGCCGCCACTTGGCTCAGTGCTTCGCCAGGTTCTTAGTCTCCCGTCTTCTACTGGCCTTACTCCTCCCTTTCTGTGTCCACCGCCTGACCAGTCGTAGCCACAATTACAGCCAGCCTCCCCATTGCCTGCTCCTTCTCCTTACACTGAGCAGACAAGATCTCTTACAGAGCGTCGTGAGCCTGCGTCTCGCCCTGTCTCGCCTGTTCGAACTGGTCGCACTGGTCGTCATGCTCCGCATCCGCGTCCTCCTCCTGTCCTCGGCACTCACAGTATGACACTTCATCCTTCCTCTGTTCCACTACGAGTTCCCCTGCCGTCTCCTCTTGCGTCCTCTCTTCGTGATGGTCCAAACCCTGAGTCTGACTTAGTTCGTACTACCAGTCCTACTGTCACGCGTCTCCTAGCCACTGTTGTCACTGACCTTTCGTTTGAATCCACTGTTGCGTCTGCCTTAGTCGCTGAGCTTGTTGACTTTGCTGCTGCTTGTTGTCTCGACTACGCCGCTAGTCTTGTTGCTGAGTCTGAGTCTGTCTGTCCTCCGTCCGTCGGGGGTGAGTGTGCTCTTGGCACGGACGTCCTTGAGGACAGGCAAGAGGACTTTGAGTATCTTGCAGCTGCTGTACCTCATCTCGTGTCCATGGTGCTTGCACCTGAGGGAGACCCGGATGCTCCAGACATCCCGACCACGCGCTCTTACGCAGAGGCGATTACGGGTCCCTATTCCTCTCAGTGGCAGTCAGCCATGGACGCAGAGATGGCATCCTGGAAGTCCACAGGCACTTACGTCGACGCAGTTCCCCCTCCTGGGGCGAACATCGTCAATGGCCTGTGGATTTTCAGGGTGAAGCGGCCGCCGGGTTCTCCGCCTGTCTTAAAGGCTCGTTACGTTGCACGAGGCTTTAGTCAGCGACAGGGAGTTGACTTCTTCCAGACCTTCTCCCCTACCCCGAAGATGACCACTCTTTGGGTGCTGCTGCACGTCGCAGCTCAGCGTGACTACGAGCATCACTCTCTTGACTTCAACACAACTTTCTTACAAGGCAGCCTGCATGAGGAGATCTGGCTGCGCCGCCCACCTGGCTTCACTGGGTCGTTTCCTGCAGGTACCCAGTGGATCCTCCGGCAGCCAGTTTACAGTCTCCGCCAGGCGCCTTGTGAGTGGCACGACACACTGAGGACGACACTTGCAACTCTTGGGTTTGCTCCTTCGACTGCTGTCCCGTCGCTTTTTCTGCGCACCGACACTTCGCTGCCGCCATTCTACATCCTCGTGTACGTCGACAACTTGGTCTTTGCCACTGCTGACACTCAGGGACTGGCCTTTGTGAATTCAAAGCTGCAGAAGAGACACACGTGCACAGACCTGGGTGAGCTGCGCAGCTATTTTGACTTGCAGTTTATCCTGTACAGAGCACGCCGCACCATCACCCTGACTCAGTCACACATGGTGCAGCAGGTCCTTCGGCGCTTCGGCTTCACTTGGTCCTCGCCACAGTCCACTCCTCTGGCTACCGGTCACTCGCTCTCAGCTCCACCTTTGGACGAGTCCGTAGAGCTGAGTGGCCTGTATCCAGAGCTTGTGGGCTGCCTCATGTACCTGATGACCTGCACTTGACCTGACCTTGCTTACCCTCTCAGCATCCTGGCACGCTACGTTGAGTCCGGGAGACACCGACCAGAGCACATGGAGGCCGTTAAGAGGGTGTTATGCTACTTGTGTAGTACGTCGGCCATGGGGCTCGTGCTTGGAGGACGGAGTCGAGTTGTTCTCACTGGCCACGCAGACGCGTCTTCGGTTGACGAATTGGCTACGCAGCGGTCGTCACAGGGTTACACTTTCAGCCTTGGCTCCGGTTTCGTTTCTTGGCGGTCTACCCGCTCGTCTTCTGTTCTCAGTTCCAGCTGTGAGGCTGAGATCTACGCAGGGGCCATGGCTGCACAGGAGTTATGCTGGCTCACCTACCTGCTGACCGACTTGGGAGAGCGGCCTAGTTCTCCTCCAGTTCTGTACGTGGACAACAAGGCCATGATTGCCTTGTGTCAGGAGCACAGACTGAAGCACAGGGCGAAGCACATCGCTCTGCGTTACTTCCTTGCTCGAGAGTTGCAGCAGCATGGTCAGCTTCGTCTTGCTTACATGGCCACTCGGGCCAACACTGCTGATATATTCACCAAGGCACTTCATCCTCGTGATCATCAGCGTTTCTGTACTGTTTTAGGCCTTGTGCCTACTTGCCTCACTTGCTCACTTCGTGACTTTGCTTGTACTGTGATCTATATACTTGTACCTGCATGCTTACATTTGCTAGGTTGTGATCACTGTACTGCTTGTTCCCATATATATAACTCTGCATGTGAACTGGTCTTGTGGCCACTTGCTTGTGCTCAGAGTGTGTGGTGACTTCGTGATCCACCCTGAGTTTGTTTTGCTTTTCTTGACTGTTCTTGTGACCCCTTGTTCTCCCCCACTTTGCCTATGGGGGTGTGTCAAACTATAATGGTGCTTATGTTGTGTAGGCTGTAGTGGGGTAGCCTATATGGGGTACGACCCAATTAGGGTTAGTACTTGTACCACATTTCTGATCAATGCATCCATTTCTGCTCTTTTCTTTGTGACAGATACACCAGGCAGGAACGCGAGGAAACCCCTCGCGAATGGAAAGCATGGAGCAGAATGGGATGGGAGCTTGGATGGCGGGTAGCACGGCTGGGCGGCGTGGATGCATCAGTGCTTGCCAGCACAACCTAGACAAAACGCGCCACAGGACCACAGGTGCAAGCAATGGGCCAGTTTTCCTCGCATCGCAGCCTGCCAGCATAGCTGGTCAACCCAGATAATGCCAATGATCTGACCAGGCGCGCCAACAAAGCAGCCCTCAAAGTGAAAAAATACGGGGCAAATTTGTCTCGTAGTCATCGCCAGGCAGTGCTGACACCGCTGGAATCTGATATTCCCTCCATGTACTTCCGGACAACTACACTCGAAACGTGTAGAAATCGCATACAGTGTTAGTTTAGGTATAATTTAATGGAATCAGTGTCCTTAAAAAAAAAAACCTGAAAGTTCAGAGTCATCTGGCAGGAAAAGGCTGAAAAATCAGTCCCACAAAAAGCTGTACACTGGAAAATCAGGGTAGGTACAAAAAAAATCCCTGAAAATAAGGAATTTTAGGAAAAAAAATCATGATATCGTAGGGCCTAGTGTCTACCTGTCGGAAATTGTATTTCTAAATATAACTGCATATTAGCCTAGCTAGTGTAGTATCTCTTCTATTGTTGGTGGTATACCTTCCTTGGCCACCTTCCCTTGTCCTATATCTTGTATCTCTCTCTATAGTCAAACCCCTTCTTCTTTGGCCAAACACCTCTCCTTCCTAGCTCCTAGGGTTTCCATGTCTCCTAAGTTCTAACTGTTGGATGCACGTCATTCTGAGTGCATGTCATCCTAACGTCATGCCGAGTGCTCGTGCTATTCATGCGTGCATTGTTTGCATGAGCATATGTCATTGTGCATGGCTGTTGGATATTTTCATCTCTGTGTTTTTCTCCAAGTTTAAATGCTTGATCATGCAGGAGAAATCCAGAGCTTTCCAACGATACCAAGATCACCTGACTCCGACCAAGATCGCCCAAGTTACAAGATTTCCAAGACTTGGATTTCTTATTACCTTTTGGGGTTATATCTAATTTGGGTGATTACTTGGGACATGACTATAAAGGGATCTTTGGTTGGGTGGTTAAGGAAGGCAACTTTGACTTTTGGATTGGGGTGGCTAGAAGTTTCTAGCATGGGTTGCAAATGTTGCAACACCTAGGCAAAATCCAACTCGATTGGATTTTGCATGTGACACCTCAAGGACCTCATGATGAGGGTTGCATCCTTGCTGCTAGAAAGATTCCTACCATCCTTCCCTGGCTCTTGGAGAACCCCTTCCCTCTCATGGTTCTCTTGGAGTCCCCAACTCCAACTTTCTATGCCTACATGCTTGTACTTCCTCTACCATTCTAGTCATGCGGCTGCTGAACGTTTTCACTTGGTTCTCACTCTCTATACCATCTTAACGACTGATTTAACTTGGAGATGGTAGCTAAGCCTAAGGCGCAACTTCTTACCGAGCGGATTTGCGTTTAGTTGAGAAATGAGTTCGTCGTAAGTTCTCAAAATGACGGATCCTGAACAACACTAACTACCTCTCTTGACACTACCATGCTGCTAGATACATACCTAGCTTGACCTTGAAAACATTTTCCTGACCTCTTTTTCTACAATGTAAGAACCGTCACTGGCTCCAATGCTCGTCCCCTCTCCAGCTTCACGATGTCACTCACATACGTCTCTGTCTCCCACCTGTTTGTCTTTTCTGACAAAAAAATGATAATCTCACCTCTGCAAGTCGGTAAAATACCGGTAGTAGATGGAGCAGCTTCATTTAGCCTCTTCAATTCAGTAGCTTTTGTCCCTGGTCTTCCTCACCCTCATCTATCCCTTGCATCAACTGCAACAGGCTTTGTGATCCCGTGCGTCCAAGCAGCCGCCCGGACGGGCTTACATCTTCTCTTCTAACTGTTGGCTCGTTCTTCCAGCTGAATGCCTTTGTGCCACACCCAGCCTGCGTGCCTGCCGTGGCCTTCTTGCCCTCGGCATTGAGTAGACTCTGCCACATAGCGGACAGGTCAAGTGAAGAGGAACGGTAGATCCGAGTTGACAATGCGCAGCTGTCTTCCACTCCCACTGGGGGTTCCCTTGATAGCGACGGTCGCAAAGACTGTTGTGAGCCGGTAATGGCGCTACTGCTAGGCATGAGGGGTGATGAAAGCAACCCACAAGTCAACAGCTCGGCTGAAGCCCCGTCCGCTCATGTGGCTGCTTGCGCTCAAAGGTGAAGGGGTCTCGCAGAGCCGGGCGACGGGGCTGACGAGGATGCTGCTGTGAAATCGTTGTCTGTTGATACCACCTCCACTGCTGCCAGCTACGGCCACAAATTCGCTCTCGCCGTCCTGCGGGGAAGTCGTGCCTGTGCCAGTCCAACACAGCCCGCGCTTGTCCCTCTGCCGTATGCCCCTGCTGAGCGACGTGAGGCGGAAATAAGATAGCGATTCACATCAGCGATGTACTCGAGAGCGCGGAACAGTGGGCTCAAAGCCTTTGCTGCAGTTTGCTGTCAACGAACGTGTCGCCGCCTTCTCCTCATGGTCCGTTTGATGTTCAGGATTGATGGCCTCCCATTGGCTGTCCATCTCATGCGATGGCGTGGCCATTCGTCGCACGATATCCGCGTGCGGGCTGCGGACGACGAAAGGCGTGAACGGCCGCCACGGGGAATTCGGGAGCGAATCACAAGGGCTTCCGTGGTCTTGAGCGGGTAGCTCGAAATGCACGGAAACTGGCGACCGAGAATCATGGAGCGACGAGTTTATTGGAGTGACCTTGCCGTAATAACTGCGAACTGAAACCAGAGATAGCTTGGCGGGAATCTACAGGCGGAGAGTCGCTATGGCGGACTGAGGCCAGCGAGCTCCGACGCCTGGTCGCTGAGGACGGCCCGTGGCTGGAGTGTCCACCTGCGTCGATGCACCCATGGTGATGGCATTGCACAACGGTGATCGTGATGCGCTCTGCACCTCGTGCGACATGATGGCACGGACTCGGCAAACCGAGAGCGAGAAGGTAAGGTCTGGAGCAAAAGGGATAGCTCCTTCGACTGTCAACACCTTGTGGACATGAAATGAGGCTGTGCTTGCAACTTTATCAAAAGAACACTGTACCACCATTGGCATTGCCTCGCCTTTAACGCTAGCACATTGGCGAGGCATTGCTGGGGAGTACCGCGTGCTGCTACTACTAACGACAGTTTCTTAAAAGAACGCGTCATGCTGCATTCTGTGGCATGACCAGTGCAAAACAAGCGTAGCATCTGCTCGCAACAGGGAGATGCAAATGGGACACGGAATCACGACTCTAACAGCGCCATAACTAAAACCTCCCCATTTCTTTGTCCCTTTGCAAGGGCTTGAACTTCCAGTGGCGGAGAAGAAGGGACAAAGGTGTCAGCGCTTAAACAATAGCGAAGTGCGTGGCACCAATGTCGTTTTCCAGTTCTGCTTGAATCGAGAAGTCTCGGTAGCTGTTACTACTTGGATAGGAAGGATGGAAGAAACGCTAAGGCAAGGCTAGCACAGTCGGTATGCAGTCTGCTGCATGGAAAAAGCAGTCCTGCTGACACTGGGAGGTGGTGTGGGGATGGTTGGTGGGAGGAGGAACGAGTCGCGACGAAAGTCCGCCATTGCTCCGACTGCATTGCATATTACATCGGAAGGCTGCTCTGTAAAAACGACTTTCTTCGTCGCTGTTGCGCACATGCAATCACTGCGGCAGGCGGTTGATTGTTTTGACTAGGTCAGCAGCTCACCACACTGCTACTGTACAATGCACCTCGTACGGTACTTGTTACGGGTGCAATGAATCGAGGTAGCGAGGATTGCACTAAGTGTCAAACGAGTACAAAATGTGAGCGAAGGCATGAGCGAACATTTATACGCGAAACATGCGAACGTTAACGCGGTGCGTGCGAGCTAGCTAGTGCTAGACTGGCATCGAGGCTCGGGCTAGTCCCAAAGCGTAGGCCGACACGGCCAGGCCAGCGGTGCATGGTTTGGTAAAAATAGTGCGCGCGAAGTCGGCGAAGCCCCGTTAGCTGTAACAGGCGAACAACGGCTGCTGCTGTACGCGATGTTGCCGGATGCGCTAAGGAATATCGAGAAAATTCCTTACACTACCCCCCCCCCCCCCCTCAAGAAGCCCCCTCCGCTACGCGAGTGCGTGTATATCGCGGAAACCCCGGCTCCTTAGGTACACTTGCAGGGCAGGGCGGTTTTTGATGTTGGCCAGGGGCACCCAGCTATCTGCAGTTGGCATGCGATCCTTCCAGCGAACGAGGAACTCGATCCTCCTGATTCCTGTGGGGTGTCGAATTCAATGGCTCAGAATCTTCTCGGGCTCAATGATCGGCTTCGATGCAGGGGGAGTCATGGATGGCAGGGGGTGACGAGGCAGTTGGCTTGTGGTTGGGATGTAGGGGCGAAGTAGGTTGACGTGGAATGATGGGCTGATGTACCAGTCTGTCGGCAACAATAAGTGGGTGGTCAGTGGGGTTATTATGTGGCTGATTTGGAATGGTCCACAGTAGCGCGGTCGTAATTTTGGTGCGACGCGCAGTCTTAACTTCTGTGTGTCGAGTAGTACGTAATCTCTTGACTGGTACGTGACTGGGCGGTGGTGGCGGTCAGCGTTGTGTTTAACGAGAACATTTGCTTTTTTAATTGCTTTGGCAGCTCTGGTGCGGGCTGTCAACGGGAGTGTTGTAAGGCCCCGTCCTCGCTTGGGCGGAGCCAACCTTGTGGTCGGATGTGCGGGGGTTGCAGCCGACCTGCAGCAGTGGGCACGGGGGCCACTGCAAGGGCGCCAAGCTAGAGGGCGCCTGGCTGGAGGGCGCCGAGCAGGAGGACGCCGCCCTGGACGCCTGGTTGGCGTCCCGGACGCCTGGACGGCGTCCTGGGAAGCTGGACGCCGAGCTGGGCGTCGCCACGACTACCCGGGCGCCTGGTCGACGTCGTGGGCGCCTGCACGGCGTTCTGGAAGGCCAGACGCCGACCTAGGCGTCTGTAAGGCGTCCTGGGGGTCCGGACGCCGACCTGGGCGTCCCGGGGGGCCCAGACACCGACCTGGGCGTCTGGTTGGCGTCCTGGGAGGAGGGACGCCGCTCTGGAGGTTTGCTCGGCGTCCTGGGCGTGTGGACGCCGACCTGGGGGTTCGGAAGGCGTCCTGGGCGCCTGGACGCCGGACTGGGGACGCCGGGCATGCGTGGCCGGCTACGGACTGCGCTGGTCGGCCAGGCGTGGTTGCCCGGTCGACCGGAATACCCGGTCGACGTGTGCGAGTGTCACCAGGGTGGAGTCTGCCAGGCGTCTGCGCTGTGCTCGTGATAAGGTTTGGAGCGCCAACCAGCTGCGCGCACCTGCGAAGCAGGTGCACCGTTGTCCTGCGGGTGCAACGCTGTGCAGCCGACTTGCTGCAGCGCTGGCACACCGTGGACTTGCAACGTTGGCGAACAGCTACTCTGCAACGCTGGAGCGGTGCGAGCGCTGCTGCGCTGGAGCGCGGTCGACCGTGCTGCGCTGGAGGTCGACCAGCAGCCTAGCTAGCACTGATGTAGTCTGTGATGCCAATGTTGTTTCTACCATTATTGTCATGTTTTCCTAGTGAAACTCTTGCCAATTCTCCCTGTGAACTAGCAAGCAGCGTGAACACAAGGAAACGACTAAGTGAACGAACGCAGAGATCACACGAGCCCACGTGCCTAGCCCGTAGCCTAGCTCCCGTTGCAGCAGTTATCTCCGCACGGGCAGCTTGCAGAATCTCGGTGAATTGCTGTGCACGTGGCGTTGGGTTGTCCGGCCTTGGCGTCATGGGCATTGTAGGGTTTTGCCCATAGTTCAGATAAAACGGGGACTGATGTGTCGTCGCTGACGTGGCGTTGTTGTACGCGAACTCGGTCAGTGGCAGCTGCTGCTCCCAAGTTGTCGGGTCATCGCACGTGGCCCGAATCAACTGCTCCATCGACTGGTTGGTCTGCTCCGTTTGATCATCGGTCTTGGGGTGGTACGATGAGCTGAACTGTAGCCTGGTCCCGAACTGCTCCCAAAGGTTATTCCAGAAATCGCTTGTGAACTTCGTGTCGCGGTCGCTGATTATCGCGGTTGGTATCCCGTGTAGTCGAACGACAGCTATGATGAACAGGCGAGCGGTTTCTTCGGCTGAGATCGATTTCTTGCATGCAGCGAAGTGAACCATTTTCGTCAATCTGTCAACGACGACCATGACCGCGTCGTTACCCCCAGGGTTCGAAGGTAACCCTGTGACGAAATCCATGGTAACCTGCTGCCAGACGCGCTCGGGCGGTGGAATCGGCTGCAATTGAACCGCCTTCCTTTTTCGCGAGCTCTTCATCACCTGACACGTGGGGCACAAGCCCACGTGCTGCTGTACGTCAGTCAACAGCTCCGGCCAGTAGTAGTACCGCTGCAGTTGCTGTCGCATTTTTTCTACCCCAAAATCTCCTGAGGTAATTCCGTCGTGTGCCTCCTGGAATAACAGTTCCCTCAGTAGTGAGTACGCGGGTACCCAGATACAGTTGGTGCCTGTCTTTACGTAATAGATTCCTTTAGCTTCTACTAGTTGCTGCGAGTTTCCGGTCGTGAAAAATGGGTCGGTACTGTATCCGTGGGTGAATAGGCCTGTTAGCAGTGGGTTGGTTTGGGCGAGTAGGATGGCGTGGAGTTGGGCGGTGGGGCGTGTGAGTGCGTCGGCGATATTCGATGCGCGTTTTTTGTACGTGACTGTGTAGTGGAAGTTTGACTCCAGATAGTCCAACCAGCGGATCTGTCGCGCGTTGAGATTTGGTTGGGCACGAAGGTACTATAGTGATCGGTGGTCTGTCCATATTGTCACGTCTACTCCCGTGAGGTAACATCGCCACACCTTGAACGCGTGCACGATCGCTAGCATCTCGCGGTCGTGTATCGGGTAGTTGCGCTTGGGCAGGTGAAGCTTGCGGTACTCGTACGTGATTGGCTGGAGGCCGTTCCCGAAATCCTGCAATACTACTGCTCCCACGGCGATGTTGCTAGCGTCGGTGACAAGCTCGAACGGACGGTGCGCACCAGCGATGTGAAGCACAGGCGGCGAGCACAAAATTTTCTTGAGGGCCGAGTAGGCAACTTGCTCTTTCTCCCCCCATGTGTACTCAACCCCCTTCCTCAGCAGGTCGGTGAACGGAGCAGTCAACTTCGCCATGTCGGGGACGAACCGGCGCACGTAGTTGACGAACCCCAAAAAACTCTACAACTCGGTCAAATTTGTCGGCGCGTGCCACGCTTGAATCATTGCGATCTTCTTCACGTCTATTTCCACTCCTTCAGCTGAGATGATGTGTCCCCAAAACTCCAGTCTGTCCTGTAAAAACTCACACTTAGAGGCTTTAGTCAGTAGGCGGTTTTCACTCAGTATTTTTAAAACTGCTTCCATGTCCTGTTGGTGCTGTGCTCTGTTTGGGCTGTATATCAGTATGTCGTCGAGGTACACGATGACGCACTTATCTAAAAGCAGGCGGAAGGCTTCGTTCATGGTCATTTGAAAAGTGGCGGGGGCGTTGGTCAGTCCGAAGGGCATGACGGTGTATTCAAAGGATACGTAGCGTGTTCGGAAGGCTATTATCGGGCAGTCGGGTTGGTTGATTCGGATCCGGAGGTAGCCTCCTCGAAGGTCGATTTTCGAGAAAACCCAGGCTGTTCGCAGTTAGTCGATCACTTCGTTGGCTCGCGGGATGGGGTAACGGGATTTGATGGTACCCCTGTTCAGTGCACGGTAGTCGATGCACATGCAAAAACCCCCGTCATTTTTCGGTGTGAACAATTTCGGTGCTGCGAAGGGTGACGAACTCGGGCGAATAAACTCTTTCTCGAGCAGGTAATCCAGCTGCTTCCTCAGTTCGTCCAGTTCGGGCTAGGTCAGTCGGAACAGTCTCTGTACTATCACTTGTGCCCCTGGTTCTAACTCTATCCTGTGGCCGTGTGATCGCTGAGGTGGCAGTCCCGTCGGCAGGTTATCCGGAAATATCCCACTGTACCACTTCAGGAGTGCTGCCAAATCATCCGGTACGTCGGCTAGCAGTTTCTGTAAATCCCCCCCTTTGTCTGCTGCCTCGGCTTCCCGAATGTCAACCGCGTACACGTCAGCTCCTGCCGCTACGGCGCGTTTCATCGTGATCGCGTTGACACGCACCGACGAAGACTCAGGCGAGCTCCAGCGAGGTAAGGCGATGTTGTTACCATTCACTCGCACGGTGCAGTCACCCGTCATCCAGTCGATTCGCGGATTGTGTTGTCGCAGCCAATCACGACCGAGTAAACTGTCGGTTCCGTCAAGGGTTGTCGCGAGCATTTCCTGACTAAACGTGAAGTTACCCCCACATCGAATCCGAACCCGGTCTACGCGTTCCTCGCCAGTGGCGTGTTGTCAACCAGTCTTGCGTCGATCTCAGGTAAACATCTGTCCAGTGGCAGTCTCAGTTTCCGTGCTGTGGCGGTATTGATCAGGCTGTGGCTGGCTCCCCCGTCGACAAATATTTTAACTAGGTCTGTCTTAATTTTCCCACTGAGAAGTATGGGGTTGTCTACCGTAGTACCCTCCTTATTCGGTCGGGTGTGGTCGATTGCGTGAACCGGCACAATCACTCGGTGAGGGTCGGTTGGGTCGGGCGAGCAGCATGGCCTGTCAGTAGAGGGCCCGTCTGCTACTGATTCCCAACGTTTGCCTGCTGCTTGGTCTGTTTCTGCTGCTCTGATTCCCCCTTTCCCTTAGCGTTTTCCGGGCATTCACTCTTACGGTGTCCCGGCTGATTGCACGCGAAGCAGCGCCCTTTGAATGGTGCGGCAACGGCATTCACGGCGACGGCACGTATCGTAGCGCCCTCGTTCGTCCCATGAGATCGATGTCCCCAGTTACTGCTTTCGTAGGACCCCGGTCTCGGTCGGCGAAAGAAATCGAGTTTCTCCGCCATGGCGAGAATCTCCTGAAATTCGGTGACGCCGCGAGGCTAGATTTCCTGAGCGATGCCGTGCTTCAGGCCGCCGATGTAGCGGTCGATACGCTCGCCCTCGTGCATATAACCCACTTGCTCGCATAGCATCAGAAACACACTGGTGTAATCTTGGACGGAACCGAGTTGGCGCCAAGTGCGGAGCTTTTGACGCGCCGCGATCGAAGCCACAATTGGCTCAAATCGAGCGCGCAGACCTGTGTACCACGCGTCCCACGTGTGTGGCAAGATACTAAGCTAGTTGGGCTTAGGAGCCATGGCTAGAGTGGCTTAGAAGCTCAAGTTTTAGGGTTCAAGAGGAATGTCGAGAGAGTTTAGGAAGAGGAAAAGTTGCTTCACTAAGAAAGATGAGTACAAGATATAGCAAGGAGAAGCATGATGCACCACCTACAGCAAATTGGGATGTGCTCCACTCTACACTGCAGACAATTATAAAGAACATATATAAATATAGTTCAACACACCCCCTAATTGATTGCAGTGAGAACCATGTACAGAACACCCCCTGAAGTGGTACACCCTGCAGGGCGCAGCAGAAGAAGAGGCGAAGTGAGGAGGAGGAGGAGGGACTGTGAGAGGAGTGGAGATAGGAGGCGACAGGTGAAGCCGCAGTCACACGGGCAACAGGATCGGCGCGCACAGTGGCTACCGAGCGCACGAGGACACCGGACTACGGGAGTGTCTGGCTCCGCGGCTACGACGAGCGGCAGGAGCAACGGACCCACAGGCGACTGGCGAAGCAGGCTCGCTGGGCTACCGAGAGCTCGAGGGCTCCGGACTACTGGCGCTGCTGACGACACGACGGCGACCTCCGCTCTACTTCCCCTAATAGTCCCACACCCCCTTCTCACACACCCCCTTGCTGCACCCCTGTCTCCAATCCCCCTTAGCTCCACTCCCCTCGGCTCCCACACATCCACCCCCCTTCAGCAACAGCTGCAGCAGTGGGAGACGAAGAAGGAGGAGGAGGAGGGGAAGGGTTGCACCCACACTCATCACCCCCACACCCGCCACCCCCATACCCTCCCCCCACGGCTGCACAGGGTCCAGGAGCGGCGTCGCGAGCAGCTGCAGGGTCAGCTGCTGCAGGGGCGGCTGCTCCAGGGGCCAGGGGCGGCTGCTGCAGGGGCGGCTGCTCCAGGGGCCAGGGGCGGCTGCTGCAGTGGCGGCTGCTCCAGGGGCAGCTGCTCCAGGGGCGGCTGCTCCAGGGGCCAGGGGCGGCTCCTGCAGTGGCGGCTGCTCCAGTGGCCAGGGGCGGCTGCTGCAGGGGCGGCTGCTCCAGGGGCCAGGGGCGGCTGCAGGTGCGGCTGCTCCAGGGGCCAGGGGCGGCTGCTGCAGTGGCGGCTGGTCCAGGGGCCAGGGGCGGCTGCTGCAGGGGCGGCTGCTCCAGGGGCGGCTGCTCCAGGGGCCAGGGGTGGCTGCTCCAGGGGCGGCATCGCTGGTGCAGGGCAGGCCCGCGCGCTGCTGCAAAGCAGGCGCGGGCGCAGGGGAGGCAGAGGCGGCGGCCAAGGGGGGGTGCGCCGCGACGAGCAGGGACAGCACCCAGGGGGCGCCGCGACGAGCAGGGGCGGCGCCCCAGGGGCGCCGCGACGAGCAGGGGCGGCGTCCAGGGGGCGCCGCGACGAGCAGGGGCGACGCCGCGCGGGTCCCGCAGGGGCGTCGCGACGAGGCAGCGGGGGTTGCGGGGCGACGCGACGGGCTCCCGGGGGGCGACGCAACCGTTGACGGGGGGGGACGCGCGGGTCCCCGGGGTGGTACGTGAAGCAGGAAGCCGCCACGCGCCTCGGGGCGCACGGCGGGCAGAAAACCGCCACGCGCCTTGGGGCGCACGGCGGGCAGAAAACCGCCACGCGCCCCGAGCGCGTGGCGGGAAGAAAAAAGCGTCGCGCGCCACGGGGCGCGCGACAGACAGGAAAGCAGCGGAAGCACGTGGGGCCCACAGGCCAAGAGCGTAAGAGCTCTGATACCATGTCAAGATACTAAGCTAGTTGGGCTTAGGAGCCATGGCTAGAGTGGCTTATAAGCTTAAGTTTTAGGGTTCAAGAGGAATGTCGAGAGAGTTTAGGAAGAGGAAAAGTTGCTTCACTAAGAAAGATGAGTACAAGATATAGCAAGGAGAAGCATGATGCACCACCTACAGCAAATTGGGATGTGCTCCACTCAACACTGCAGACAATTATAAAGAACATATATAAATATAGTTCAACAGTGCGATGTTGGGGCACCTCCACGAAATAAGACGGCGCCCATGGTCCGGTTTATCCTTCCGTGTCGGTAGAGTCGCGTAGTCATTCGGCTTCGTGACGATGACATGCCACCAATCCATGGCAGGTCATCGCAGCAGCGACACGGCGTAGCGAATTTTCGCCGTATCCTCCGAGACGTAGTTGGCGTCGAAGAAAACGTTCATCGTAAACAACCACGCCTGAACAGTAGGACCACCCCGTTGACTCGGGTCAAAGCATGGCGGACGCTGCGGCTTCAGCGGCATCGGTGACGGCAGTGTTGATTCGCTGGCCGGCGCAGAAATCGTTACGCGGGGTTGACTCCTGGCCGCATTCGTCGCTTCGGGGCGTGTCGTGCCGTGGTCGTCGTCTCTGTCGTGGCGGACGATGCCATCACTAGCCACGCTCGCGGGTTGCCCCATGCTTCCGTGCTGCGATGCTGATGGTGCAGGTTGTTCCGGAGTGCCAGGTGCTTGTGATTGTGCTTGTTGCACTCGTGTGACGTCATTTTGCAGGGAGGTGCATTCCGCCGTCAGCGCCGCAATTTCTTCTGAACTCTCATGTAGCTGGCGCAGTAGTTCGTTCAGGCGGTCTTGCGTGAGCGTCGTGACGTCGATATGTTCGGTCATTACGAAGGGCGTCGGCTCGTCTTAGTCTAGGCGCAGTCGTGGCTGCACGCGTTTACGAGAGAACGTGAGGACAGCGGCTTCTAAGGGCTAAGGTGTGTGAGTCCCTTCGAGTGAAAAATCAAAAGTTGATTTCATGGGGTGCGGAGATGCGCGGTCCGAAAGAAAGTAGCTCTGAATACCAAGTGTTACGGGTGCAATGAATCGAGGTAGCGAGGATTGCACTAAGTGTCAAACGAGTACAAAATGTGAGCGAAGGCATGAACGAACATTTATACGCGAAACATGCAAACGGTAACGCGCTGCGTGCGAGCTAGCTAGTGCTAGGCTGGCATCGAGGCTCGGGCTAGTCCCGAAGCGTAGGCTGACACGGCCGGGCCAGCGGTGCATAGTTTGGTGAAAAGAGTGCGCGCGAAGTGGGCGAAGCCCCGTTAGCTGTAACGGGCGAACAACGGCTGCTGCTGTACGCGATGTTGCCGGATGCTCTAAGGAATATCGAGAAAATTCCTTACAGTACTCTAGAACAGTTGAGATGGTCGTTACCCCTTGGGTGTAAAATTAAGCATCCTATCCTACTGATGACATTATTCAATTGGACTCAGAGTCCAGTCCAGACTCAGCCCAGGCCCCACCTGCTGGCCTCAATTTCCCTCTGTCACCCATGTCATTAAAGGGCAAAGACGTGATAACAATGCATCTGGCTGAAGCATTGCTTGCAGTAAAAGTCACCTTCCATAACTCCGCTGGGTAAATATTCACAGCCTGTCAAAATTGAACAGATAGGGCAGCATTAAGCAGGCCAGCCGCCTCGAGTGTCGTGGCATCAGCAGCTGGGTCCAGGGGACGAGGTGGGAATGAAGAAAGCAGTTGGAACGAAGCTGGGAGTGAGGCGGAGGCTGCAACGAATGATCTCAGGTCTGCAACTGTGGCAGTTGTGTTGAAGCGTCCCACACAACGCGAGCCATCAGGCATTCGAAACTGAATGGAAGTGGTTGGTAAAGTGTCATCCACGTGTGGCAGCTTCGGAGCAACCAAAGCTGGAACAACAGGAGTCTGTTGCGAAGAGGAAGGCCCCGCTGAGAAAACGGAAAGAAGAAGAAATGACTAATTGGTGTGGATCTAAGGAAGACAAGCAAAACAACCCTTCTCAGCCCATCATGCATTAAATAAATTATGCTGGGGGGGTAGGGGGGAGGCGCTAAAGTATGCTGTATCAGACAAATGAAACTGAAACCTCACGGCCTAACGCCAGTACGTTCTTCAGTAGTAGAAAACAAAAGGCCTGGGAAAGGGAAAGTGAGGATAACAAGCAGGGGCGGGGAGATAATTCAGAATACATACAAAGGGTGTATCCTTGGCCTTGGAACGACCCTGCAGTATAATGCTTCTTTATAAGCACCTCCAGGCGGTTGGAATCAGCCCCCACCAGCTCGTCCACCTTTTCGCCACCTTTAAAGAAGTGGAAGGCGGGAATGCCCTTCACTCCACTGTCCTGCGATATGTCCTGCTCGTTGACAAAGGTGGACCAGAGGGAAACCAGGAACGGAATTGAAGGAGGGAGCATGAGATGGGCGAGGGGGAGACGTGAGGGCGGAGGAAGGGAACGGAGGGGGAGAGGGAGACAGAGAGATAGAGCAACGGCAGAACGGGTAAAACCAGAAAGACTAAAGGTGGTCATCATTCTTACACCGACAAATAAATTTGTCTGCGTAGTCTTCTTAGCGCGGTGTGACATACCCCGTTCTCATCAACGTCTACTTTGGCGAATATCGCGTTGGTGTATTGGGATGACAGCTGTTCGAAGACAGGCCCTATAATGCGGCATGGCCCGCACCATGTTGCCGTGAAGTCCACCACCAGCTGCTCGTCCCCCTCCCTCACCCGTTCCACCTCCCACCGTTCCCCACCCACCCTTCTCCCCCCGTTTCCGCACCCAGATCCCTCCCGCGCAAACCACCCCATCACACACGAGGCCAAACGGTCATTTAGAAATTTAGCGAACGAAAATCACTATTCGGTCTACAGGACGCTGGATAAAAACCAGCGATGCAACATATGTTCGTGAATAGATGAGGATGTTGAAGCAAAGAACGAACGAGCGGGGCAGGATGTGAATGTTGACATGTGTCACCCACCAGCATTTTCTTCGACCTGGACTGCTCGTGACAACGATCCCAATCGCCTTTCCCTCTTACTACTATCACGTTGCCGCCCATGGCGCTTAGCGATCTGAAGAAAGCGTGAGATCAGACGAGGAAGACAAAGAAGCACCTGACACACCAAATGTGCATACTAGATTTCAGAATGATCGAGATTCCGAGTTCTTCGGTATAGTATTAGCCTTACTTGCATGCAGGAGAAAATAATAGCACTTCATATCAGGGCCCGTGCTAGGATTTGGGGCACCCTGAGGCCTCAGGGCACCTTTCCAGAATCGTAAAAAATGCCCTGATTTGTCAGGGCAAATTTTCGAAGCCTTCCTGTATGTTCAGGGCTTTTTCAGAAATCAATCCGGACCTGTCAGGGCAAAAAAAAAAGTACAGGGTTCAGACTGGTTGGTTGACAAAGTTAATCTGAAGTTCGACTGCACGGGGATGAGTTCGATCCCAGGACCTCATCTATCGGAAGTACCTTTCTACTGAGTAGGCCACTTCTGGATGGTTGGGTGGTTGAATGACGGGGTTGCCTACGGAGACAAAAATCCTCGGCGGGAAATTTCCCCAGGACTACCCTCCCCCCCCCCCCCCAACAAAAAACGCGTCAGGGTGGCAGGCCTCGGCATTCATCCTGACGCTACAGGGAAGAACACCACAGCCATTCTGAATGTTCAGGGCATTTCATATAAAAACATCCTGAGACCTCAGGGTTAAAATTTACACTATTCTGAAATGACAGGGTAAATTCAAAACAGCATCCTGAATTCAGGGTAATCAGGATGTTTTGCCCTGATAACGTGGGGCCTGCTTCATATCTCCCTCCTGTTGGACAAATCTTCTAGTGAAGGTCGGTCCCTGAAGAAATTCTTGGAGGAGGTTGAAAAATAAGATTTGTCTGGCAAATTTATACTGGAAACCATCCAGAACGAAACTCACAATTCCCTAAAAACAGGTTGAAGAATTAGTTTGCAGTATATATATATATTAATATACAGCAAGAATGAAATAATACTGAATACACGTAAAAATTATGGAATATTAGGTCGTCTTTATGGTCCTTCAACATGCCAAAGACAAGAAAGGATGTTATGGAGTAAGCAAAGGACAGTATATGCATGTATAAAATGCATTACTATTCAACATGATTTTTAGGAGGTGTGACATTTTTCAATTCTGCCCGTCCGGACGGCCCGTCGTCCGGACTTCTTTTGGGTTACTGATGCCGTCAGTCTTCGCTTTGTCTTTGATTCGTTGACGGATTTTGCTGAAGTCAGTAACCCTAAAAAAGTCCGGACGGTAGGCCGTCCGGACAGTCTGAAAGAGAAAGGTTACACGCCCTTACTTGCCCTTCAATCATCATTCGAAACGAAACTCGAACATTCGATACACACTTTCTACCACAACGCAAGCTGATCGCAACTGAGTGCTCCTGCGCTCATCATGACCAAGCGGTTCGGATTTCATGGACATCGGATCTGCGGTGCTTCTTCTGTTTCACATGCACAACCGCTAATTTCACGTGGTCCCTGGATTGCCGCAGCATGCTGTTCGTGGCCAGCTTGGCTGAGAGGGATCAGTTGAACCACAGCGAAACAGTGATAAGCGAAAACTATGATGACCATTTCTCCCAGCTGGCTCACCCCACCAAACCAGTTCGGCCATTTTCAGGTGCATGCCGCTTAGCCTAGGAACGCTTCTCAGGTGCATGCCAGGTTCGTACAAGTGTCTCAGGTTATTAAAAGTCTTGTAATTTCACACGAATTCGAATATTCGATTCGAATTAGCACAAACGGTATGAAACAGATGCAATTTCGGTATACGCCAATCGGAATCGAAACTGGTTGGCTCCCGAAGCTGAATTTCTGACGTCACTCAATGTAATGATTTCATTTTTCGCCTAATTTACGGAAATTTCTGCTTCGTACCAACTGTTTTTCAACGAATTCTAATGCTGAATCGTTTGTACTGTTGGCGCAGGTGGCGGACGTTTCGCGGGTCAAATCAACAAACCCTAATGGGACGTGCATTAGTTGGAAAGGGTAATCTGAAACACGAGAAATCTGCCCAAGTGTTATAAGAGTTGCCCCTACCGCTATTAAGAATATACGGTACGGTACATATGTAGTTGTTGGCACGTAATTAACGGCATGGAATTCCACCTATTACAATGTACATGTACGGAAAAATATTCTGGTAGGGGAAAATAAAAAAAACCCTCGGGCATATTTTCCTTTTCTAATTTGTGCACACCCAAAAAAGGGTTTGCTGATTTGCCCGTCTCGTCACCTGCGTCAACAGTACAACAGATCTAGCATTAGGATTCGTTAATAAAAACATTGTTGCGAATCGGAAACATGCGTAGAAATTGGGCAAAAATGCAATCATTCCACTGAGTGACGTCAGAAAATGCAGCATCGAAAGCCAATCGATCCGATTCCGATTTGCGCGTAGTCCGAAATTGCATATAATTTAGACCTATTGTGCCAATTCGAATCGAATCTTGGAAAGCGTGTGAAATTACGGGAGTAATTGTTTAACCTGAAACAACTGTACGCACCTGCCCTATCACCTGGCATGCACTTGAATAGCGTTCCTAGGCTGTGCGGCATGCACCTGAAAATGGCCGAAACCAGTTTGTAACAAGCATACAGACATGCATAAACCCTTCCTAGAAGTGTCTTACTACCTCAAACATCAAAAGACCATCGCCAAAACCCGAAACAAAGTATTGCTTCCTAAGACATCTACAGCCGCATGTCGACCAAGTAGGGCACGTCCACCCATGGTGCTCCCTCTCCAAACTCCTGCTCCCCACCCCCTCGCTCCACCCACTCCGCCTCGGACTGACCCAACGTGTATGCCGCCCGCAAAAGAATCACCCGAGCCTGTGCCTTCTGCAAAGCTACCCCTACCGCGGCTGTCAAGGACCCCACCAAGTATTCCGAGAAACCCGAGCTGTTGCCCCTTCCCACACCTTTGTTAAGAGCCACCTTTACTTGAACCTCCCCCTGCTGCCGTAACCACTGTCGAAAGCTTCCCCCCAAGCAACCCCAAGTCTCAAGAATCAACGGGAAGAAACGAACCCCCCTGTGCTGCCGCAGAAAAGGTTGATAATCCGTCGCCTTCCTCTTCTCTCGCTCCTTGGCAGCAAAACCTACTGTCCGCCCACACTGCCCATGCTGCTGCACCGGTAGCGAAACCGAATCCACGACGCTCACATCGAGCGCATGTTTTTCCCCGTCCATTGGTTTCCCAACCGCCACATCCACTCTCTTCCCCGGCAGAAGCGTGTCATCCTCGATCGTAACCACCCCACCCGATGCCTTGGCTATCTTAGCAACAACGAGCTTCACTGCATCATGAACACGAGACGGGGCGTACTGGTACTTGCACCGAAGAGCATGGTGCGGATCTGACGGGTCCTTGAACTCCACACCGCAAACACACTTGCCAGCAACCAGAAGCTGGTGGACGGGAAGGCCCAAACGGATTGCCGCCGAAATGCCCCACTCCACAGGGGTGAAAGTTGCGTCATCATGCGCTGGAACTGCGGACACCCATGCTGCCGAACCCGGGCCCTGAAGGGAAGTCAAACGGGCCAAGGTAGCATCATCGCGGGCCATGCGCCGCAAAGACTGAAGACTTTCAACCGCCAAGCGACGCTGCTGCGCTGGGAAAAGCTGGAGGGGGGGATTTGTAGTGCAGAGCCCGGCAATTCCTGCCTGACAACAGGCGGGAGCTGGTCAAGGGCCTTGGTAAACCAAGGGTCCAGTAAATCCCCAGCCGGCGGAGTGCGGAAGAACTCACTGAACATCTGCTCCTCGCCCGCTACTCCCAGCTTGACAACAGCACTCGCAGCCTGGCACCACCCACAGACGTAAGAGAGAGGGCTAAGAGTTGCTGCTGAACGAATGCCAAACCCGCCCAAACGAGCCGGGAGGTGCAGCTGCAGGTGAGCCATGCGCGACCTATCAGGACTGAAGTCCCAAGTGTCTGGCGGGAAAAGTTGCTCAAAGCACTCTTCCAAAGCCCCATCCCAATCTCTGAAAGCGTCAAGAACCTCAGGACGAGGGGGAACAGTGCGAGTCAAGAAGAGCGGCCACGCAGACACGGCAACAGCCAACAAGTGGGAGGCAATCTGGGGGTGGTTCAAAATAGGAAGCCAAGGTAGAGGTGATCGCAGCTGCAAAAGTCTCTCCCTCAAGCGCGCCACCTCCCAATCCTCCTCTCCAATAGGTACCCCCACCACTGTTAACCCCGTCCACGACTGCTGCATTCCCAGCGGAATATCCCCAGACGCTGCCGCCTCCCCTCTTTCCCACATCCTACACTTGTGCGATTGCACCTCCAAGCCCACCCACTCCAGTCGCTCCCGCAAGACATCGTACGCCGCCAACACCCGCTCCCGCGGGCCAAGAACGTAGGTGTCATCAGCGTAGCTCAAGAAAAGAAGATCAGGGAAATCCTTCATTGTAGGCCCCATAACCAACTGCTGCGTGAAAGCAAAAAGGAAGGGACCAAATGGATCCCCCTGTCGCGAACCCCGCTCGGACGCCAGCATCTCGACAAAGGGGCCTGTGCGAAGGTACAGACCGCTGGGCACCCCATAAAAGACGCGTAAGAAAGGGATAAGGCCAGCAAAAGGAGAATCGCGGAGGCCGTCGAACATCACGTGCCGATGGAACGAGTTGAAGGCATTCGCTACATCGATCTGCAGCGCGCACCACGTCGGATGAACCGCTACAGCCGAGCGGAAAGCATGCGCCAGAATCTCCACCCCCGACTTAGTCCCCACCCCTAGTTGGTTACAAGGAGCGAAGTAGGTCTCCATGTCGGGACGAAGAAGAACGCATAACGCACGCGCCAGAATCCGAGGGAGCACCTCTCCGATAGCCACTGGGCGGACGTCCCCGTTCGGCTTGGATAACCCAACCAAGTTCGAGGCTGCAAGCCAGGGCCGCACCCGCTCAGAAACGCATCCCGAAATCCACTGCCTGAACACCTCCAACAGATGCGGGAGATAGGAAGGCTCCGAGAGAAATGTGTCTCGGAGGTGCTCTGTCATCCATCCTGAGGGGCCTGGTGCTGAGGCTCGCGCTGCGGAATGAATAGCATGCTTGAGGATGTCTTCAGTTAGGTGGGGAAGATGAGAAACGTCTATGCGAAAGTGCTCCACCCACTCAGGAACTGGCACCTCACTGGCCGGGTGCTTTGCTGTCAGCCGTTCTACTGTTAGTTGAGAGGGCTGCGCCAAGTCGCCCGCAGTAAGGCATGCTAGTCCTCGACTCCATTCCCCCACTTGGCACCTCGTGCGACATCGGGCCAAACGGATGGCATCAGCATCTCGCTCAGGTAAGGAGAAGGCAAGAGGTCGCGCCGCCGGAGTCAACGCGGCAGAGGCAGCCTCGAACAGCTGTTGCCATTCCCCTGCCCAGAACTTTCCGAGACGCCCTACTATGGCTGCCCTTCGTCCAAGACCCTCCTTCGCGGGGACTCCCAAAATGAGGCGCGGGAAGGCCAGGAACATCAGCGTCGCCGCCTCATCCCCAGGGGAAGCCTTCAGTCTCTTGAGAATGCAGCACAATGCATCAAGCACCCCCAGTCGCGCCCGCTGCGGGACCCGACGAAGAAGCTCTCCCGACACAGAATGAATACTGAAAAAAAGTCTCCCAGTCCCACGAAGGCACCGCCCCCCACACCTCCTCGCCGATATCCCGCGGAGGTACTGGATCTGCCCCGAAGACCTCGCTCAGGTTCGGGGAGGAAGTAAGGGCCTGAGCCCGCCGCTGAGCATCTGCCGCTTTACATGCAACTATGTGGCGGGAGGCCGCACCACCAGGCGGAAATGTGTGAAAGCAGAACTCGCAAGGGACACAAGTTGGAGCAAGTGGAGCCGTGTCAGGAGTGGCTGAATTCTCCGCAACCCCCGGTGTGGGGCTTTCCGGAGGGATCGGGGGGGGCTGCTGCTGCTGCTGACGCTGCTGCTGCCGCTGCCACACGCCCTGAAGTGCTGCCCTCGCCCCCAGCTGCCCCCCTGCGTGCTGCACGCCCTGGGGTGCTGCAGTCACCCCCTGCTGTCCCGCTGCCTGCTGCACGCCCTGGGGTGCTGCAGTCACTCCCTGCTGTCCCGCTGCCTGCTGCACGCCTTGAGGTGCTGCAATCAGTCCCTGCTGTCCCCCTGCCTGCTGCACGCCCTCAGGTGCTGCAGTCACTCCCTGCTGTCCCGCTGTTTGCTGCATGCCCTGGGGTGCTGCAGTCACTCCCTGCTGTCTCGCTGCCTGCTGCACGCCTTGAGGTGCTGCAATCACTCCCTGCTGTCCCCCTGCCTGCTGCACGCCCTCAGGTGCTGCAGTCACTCCCTGTCGTCCCCCTGCCTGCTGCACGCCCTGGGGTGCTGCAGTCACTCCCTGCTGTCCCTCTGCCTGCTGCACGCCCTCAGGTGCTGCAGTCACTCCTTGTTCCCCTGACAGTGGTCGCCGTCGCACCAGCTGGCCTCCCGGACGTTGGCTCGTAAGCGGCCGCCCCAACTCGCCCTCTGCCTGCTGATCCTGCTGATTGCCCGACCGCTGCTTGCCCTGGCCTCCGCGTCGCCTCCTGCCCTTGCCTCGTGGCAGTTGGTCGTCCAAGGGCCCCTGCGCCTGAGCGCCCAGCTCACGCAGCTGCTGCCCTCTCTGATCCGTTTCCCCTATCTGCAGCTCCCCAGGAGGAACAAAAAGATCTTGTTGGTGCTCCCCACTGTGGCCCGAGAGCTGTGACACAGGCACCAAATCTGTCTCCATTTCTTGCTGCTCCACTCGAAGTGGGCTCGCTACACCCATGACTTCCCATGTATCACCCACCCAGGTGCCCAGCTGCTGCCCCTGCTGCTCTCCCGGGTGCTGCTCCTCCAGCCTCAGTTCTTGCTGCTCCCCTGGCTGCATTTCCTGCTGCTCCCCTGGCTGCATTTCCTGCTGCTCCCCTGGCTGCATTTCCTGCTGCTCCCCTGGCTGCATTTCCTGCTGCTCCCCTGGCTGCATTTCTTGCTGCTCCCCTGGCTGCATTTCCTGCTGCTCCCCTGGCTGCATTTCCTGCTGCTCTCCTGGATGCATTTCCTGCTGCTCCCCCCGTTGTATTTCCTGCTGCTCCCCTGGCTGCAGCTCCTGCTGCTCTCCTGACTGCATTTCCTGCCGCTCTCCTGGCTGCATTTCTTGCTGCTCCCCCTGTTGCATTTCCTGCTGCTCCCCTGGCTGCAGCTCCTGCTGCTCCCCAGGCTGCAGTTCCAACTGCTCCCCCATCTGCATTTCCTGCTGCTCTCCTGGCTGCCGTGCCTGCTGCTTCCCCATCTGGATTTCCTGCTGTTCCTCCCCTATCTGCATGTCCTGCTGCTCCCCTGGCTGCCGTTTCTGCTGCTCCCCTGGCTGCCGTTCCTGCTGCTCTCCTGGCTGCATTCCCTGCTGCTCCCTCATTTGCAGTTCCTGCTGCTCCCTAAGCCACATTTTCTGCTGCTCTCCTGGCTGCATTTCCTTGCGCGCTCCGAAAGAGAAAAGTATGTTCCACAGCTCCAGCCCATCCCTTTAGAGACGCCCCCGTTCGTGCCTTCGGGAAGGGATTGATGTCTCTAGTCTCCCCTGCAGCCACCGGCAGACCCTGCTGCATCGCCGACAGCGTTTCCGGTTGCTCCCTCCCTGGTTTCCGTCCCTGTTCCCCACGCTCCCAATGCTCCTCCTCGAGTAACTCCCCCTGGACCTTTGTCGGCAGGCCCAGCTGGCCCTCCGCCAGACGGCTTGGTTGCCTCCTCAGCACCTTTTCCGACAGGCCTGCATCCGTCACCCCCTGCTGCCCACCTGCCCCGCACTCCCGGCCCTCATCCGCCAGCAGGGCCCCCTGCACCTCCTGCCTCCCCGCTGTCGACTCCGCCTGCTCTGCCGTCGCCCACTCTTGCCGACCGCCCGTGCCAGCTACCAACAAACGCCTCAGCTCCTGCCGTCGTGCCAAGCGCGGTCCAAGTGGAGCCCTGCTAGGA
Source organism: Closterium sp. Naga37s-1 (assembly GCA_947471745.1). Lineage (NCBI taxonomy): Eukaryota > Viridiplantae > Streptophyta > Zygnematophyceae > Desmidiales > Closteriaceae > Closterium > Closterium sp. Naga37s-1. The sequence goes on from CANJKZ010001154.1 coordinate 129,578, forward strand.
CCCACTGAAGCTCCAAGAGTGCCGGGCGACTCTGTTGCCGTGGCACCAAGTGGAAGCTCGCGCCGCCGCCTATTATGCAGCTCCTGCAAGTGCCGGCGTTGCGCCTCCCACGCCGCCACTGCCCTGTCCATCCCCGGATCACTTGGTTCCTGCCCACGCCCATCTACCCCTCGGGTGTCTTGTGCATCCACCAGCCAGAGGATGCGTGTGGGCAATTGGGCGATGCTTGCTGGTCTACCGAGGGCGTGCGTGGGGTAACAGCCGCCTCCCGCTGTTCACCAACCGTGAGTGGTGCCTCAGCCAAAGGAGGCTGAGCATCCCCATTACTAAGCCGCTGCGAAGTTCCTGAGAGCGGCGATACACCGAGCATGTCATTGGAACTCATGGGGGCGGCTGGTGCCTCGCGGTGTCGTTTGCATGGTGTCCCCTCCGAGCAAAGTCGGTCTACCGAGCTCAGGCGCCGGAGACCGAGGAGGAGTGGCTGCGTAGGGCCTACCCAAGGCCGCTTGAGAGTGTTTGCTTGGGGCTGCGCTACATACTCCCGAGCGCTAGTGCCTGAGTGCCTGTCTGGGTCAGCAAGTGCTTCCGCCTCGCCATGCGGTGCCTGCGTAGGTGTGTGCTCGTGCTGCAAGTCGGCCATGCCGTGGATCCTGTAGCGTCTGTCTAGATCCGCGCTCTTCAGTTCCAGCTCCTAGCAACAAGAGAGCCCGGTGTGCCCGTGTGGCGGGGTAGCGAGAAACCGAACACTGCTAATCTTGCTCCAAGCGGGGAAAACCTGGTTGTGCACGTGGTAACGAGGAAACGCACACTGCAGTTCCTGCTCCTAGCGAGGGAAAACCAGCTGCACACTCGGCTACGCGAAGACGTCCACTGCAGATCCTGCTCCTAACGTGAGTCGTGGCGTCAGGGGCGAAAGCAACAACCGTCCACTTGGGTCCCTGCTCCTAGCGTAAATCGCAGCTATGGCGTGAAACCGTCACTTCACTACGCGCTCCTACGTGGAATCGCTGCTGTGGGCAGGGTAGCGTGAAGCAATCGCTGCGCTAACCTGTTGCTCGCGGGATTCGTGGCCGTGGGCGCGTTGGCGTGAAGCTTACGTTTCGCGACCTAGTGCTAGCTGAATTCGCGACTGAGGGCAAGGTGTCGTGTGGTGTACGCTATGCGACCTGCTGCTATCGAGACACGGCTAGGGGCGCGGTGACGTGTGGCGCACGCTTCGCGACCTGGTGCTAGCAAGTTTCACGGCTGGGGGCGTGGTGACGTGTGGCGTTCGTATCGCGTTTTGGCACTAGCAGGATTTCCGGCTTGTGGCGGAGTGGCGCGCGACGTACGGATCTCAGCCGTAACAAACCGCCGCCTTTTTCCTCTCTTTTGAGGGAGGAAGTCGGACGGGTGGGTTTGGCGAAGAGGACATAGAGATTAGTAGGAGGGGACGAGAGAAACAGAGTGATCATGTTGGAGACACACATGCAGCACCCATGCTTTAGGCGAACCAAAGTGCACACCCTATTTTACAAATAATATAACGGGCATGTTTTCCTCCCCAGTTTACCCAGAATAGAGAAACAATCAAAGTTTCTTGAAATATGGGGCCTCCTTCCTTGACCTGGCTGTGGAAGTAGCCACTGTCTGCCCGAATGGTGGAATGTGGTTGGTTCGCCGTTGTGTACGCTGCCGCCACTTCTTGCTGGCGCATCGCAACCCGACAAGGAGCTCGAGAATTTGGGCGAGCGTGCCCAACAATCACATGCAGCAGGCAGCACACCATCGAGTCTCCTGCTGCGTCATATCTGATCGAGGCAGCGGACGCCCGACCAGAAGCAAGCAAGTCCCTCTCCAACCGGACGGTGGCATGGAGTGGCCTGCGCGAATCCGCAGCGGAACACCTCTCTAATCAATCATCAATACACTCCTGCGATCACCACAATTCGTGAAGCAGCACAAGCAGCCAGGAACAGTCTTCTCATCCCCCACGCAACAAACAGCATCGAGTGGAAAGCTGGTTCACAAGCTGACCAGCTCAACGTAGGAGCTACACCATTTGCTAGGCACTGCGCTGCTAACTTCAAGCAAGAAGATAGTGCGAAAGCATGCTCGCTCTTCCAAGAAGCTGTTAGCATATCTATCAGTTGATACAGAGCTGGCCCACACGAACAACACACCTCGACAGCCAACGAGCAGCCAGCTGGTGATTAATCGTCTCCAGAATCTGGTTACTGGTCGACATCGTTATGACTGCGTAAACATCCTTCGTCGTTACCCGCGTCGGAATTTCCCTTGCCGCTGAGCAGTCTCGCGCGACACCTTGATCTTGCAACTGGTTACACAGATTCCGCGTTCATCTTGTCGTCGCGGTCCGATTGCCTAACAAACGGCCAAATTTCACTTTTGTTATGGTTCGGTTGCTGCAGTCTGGACAAATATTCGGGAGCACTCACCGCACGTGGAGAGACCAATCGGCCTAGAGGTACCAGCGGCCAACTTGCGGTCAATAGGAAACTTGAGCCGTCTGATACTCCTTGTTAAGGAGCTCAAACCGTTTCTGATAGCCGCGGTCACGCGATACACGAGCTAGTTGGCCCCGCGCTGTTGTGATGTTTCCCCTCGGCCAAGGCGGAGGACGCAGAAATTCCTCTTGGAAACGAGTTTAAGTGCACTTATTTATCGGTTACCGTGATGCAAGAAGGAAGTGACCGACGAAGCAGCGGCACAGCTCATGACGGTGGCGCGATGCGAGGGGAAGAAGGCGACGAGTGGGTGTGGGCGGAGCATGGTAGTGACGGTATCGAGGGCGGAGGCAATTGGGCGGACATATGGGCGTTAATTGATGGGTCGGGCGGGGTTACAGGGCGCATGGTTAAGGCGGCCAGCGAGTCAGGCACCGCTGCGGCAGCTGCAGAAGCAGGCAGATTCAGTTCGTTTTCCGGATCCAGGGACAGCCTTGTTTCGGCAGCTGCGGAGCAGGTTCCGTCCAATTTTTCGGGAATCGATGCCATGGAACGCGTGGTCTCGTGGACCGATCTGATTGCGAGTTTCACCGCGGTCAGGCCGGAAGGCGCGTCGCCAACTGTTGGCACTAACGAGCAGGCTCATTTGAATGAGCTCTCGGCGGAGGACCAAACGCCCGAAGCTTGTGCAGGGCCCAATGACCGTCCCGACATCGCCGCGGGAATGCCAACAGAAGTCGCGGAAGAGCAACAGTGCGACGAGTTTGGCTGGTGGGCGAACGGCGTTTGTCGCACAGACGTTGCGACGGGTGTTGCGGCTGCGGCGGCTGAGGAGACAGTGGCAGAGGCGCAGGGGACAAACGCCGGAGCTGGTGATCGTCGTACCGTGACACTCTCCCCGACCCCGCAGCCTGAACCATGCCGCGGCCAACAAGGCACGACAACGGGCGGGGCTGGCGCCAGGACGAACGGTGCTATGAGCCACAGCACCAGTACGGCCCCACTGTCCACGCCCAGCTCTTCCCCTCTGCCCGATCTCGCTTCCTCCGCCACCACTGGTGGCACTACCACTCCCTCCTCGTGGCCGGGCGTCGGGGCTTGGGGGAGCGCGGAGGAGCGCACGAGCGAGCTTGGAGGCGGGGCGGACGGAGGACGAGAGAGCGGGATGGTTGGACGGGGCGTGGAAGAAAGCGGAGCAGAAAGGGGAACGCGCGCAGCCGCGGAAGGAGAAAGGGTGGTTGGCGGGAGGGGGAGTGCCGGCTTGGGCGGCGCAGACGGGCTGGCTATGGGGGAAACGGAGGGGGCGGTGCGAGCGCGCGGGCGAAAGGGCGGAGGAGCGAGTAGCTGGGAGTGTAGGCGAGCAGAGTGCGGGAGCAGAGGTGGGGGAGGGGCGCAGGGGGTCGGTGCGGACTTGATGGAGTTGGCGCCGCGTGTGGGCAGCGGGGGTGATGGCGGGGGCAGCGGCGGGGGCAGCAACAAGGGCCTCTGTGAGGCACGAGACGGTGAAGTGATTCACGCAGCACAACGCGATGTTACCGACGCGCGTGAGCTCGTGCCGCAGACGCGCACAGCAGGGACGGCAAGCTCGGCGGAGGGGCAGGGCAAGGGGGAGGAAGGGGCGGGCGAGGTTGAGGAGGCGGGGCGCGGGGCGGGCAGTGGTGGGGATGTGGATGTGGACTGTTTGGAGATGGTATGCGCCATGCTGGGGGCGAGGAAGCGTCTCAAGGCCACTCCCATGGGGGTGATCGACGGTTCCTGTGCAGCGGGGGAGCGGATGGGCGCACATGCGGCGATGGTGGACGGCATGGGCGATGCTCCTTTCCTGCCCGGCCCTGTCTTCGCCTCGCCGCCCAGCCACCACTCGCGCTTCCCTCCGCACCTTGCACACTCGCTCCCTCACGCTACACCCCCGCCGAGCCTTCAACTGCCGCCTCTCCACCACACCAGCGCCGCCCTACCCGTGTCTCGTTCCTCCTCCCGCCCTTGTTCGTCCCCATCCGCCCCTCATGTATCTGGACTCGCTCGGACCGTCTCTGCCTCTTTTCCCACCACCGGCACCCCCACTGCCGCCTCCCTCTCCCCGCACTCCCTCCCACACTATTTCCTTGCTCCACACGTGCGCTCCCTCCACTCCCCCGCGCCCCCGCCGCACACACCAGCCGCATCAAGGATTGGTTCAGCAGACGCGGGGTGGGGGGATGGGGGTGTGCGCGAGCAGGCAGCGCTGGTGCCCAAGAAGCGGTCCCTGTCATGGGCAGGCGGGGACGTGAGTGGCGCATGGGGGATGGAGAGCGCGGCAGGCATGGCGCACATGGCAAACATAGCACATGAACCTCTAACGCCCGTGCTCCCCAATGGATCAACGCATAGCGCCTCACCTGCGCTTGCTGCCGCACCACCAGCACTGGCTGCACGAGCTCGCGAGAGGCCTTTCGCTGTGGATGCTGCTGCCGTGGGGATAAAAACGGCTGTGAGTGCTGCGAGCGGTGGTGCGGGTGGGATCAGCAGCGTGAGGAGGTGCGAGGAGGCGAGCGGGGACGGCGATGGCAGCAGCAGGGCGGTGCCGCTGTGGAGTCAGGGGCTGCAGCGCATTGCGTGGTTGCAGCTGCAGCACCGCCTGCTGCTCATGAAGCAGCGGCAGATCGTGCAGCAGGGGCAGGGGCAAGAGGTGCAGGGGGATTCAGCTGATGAGGCAAAGCGGGAAGAGCACTTGGAGGTAACTCGTCAGATTAAGCAGGTGTGGATGGAGCAGCAGCAGCAGCAACAACAACAACAACAACACGCAGCGGGGGTCAGAGCACAGGTGATAGGCAACGCTGGCGCGCTGGGTCTTGCTGCTATGTCTGCTGCGATTCCACAGGCGTTCACTCCCTCTGCCGCTCAAGCAAGCCAAAGCGCACATCAAGTGGGACGAAGCGGCGATTGGGAGTCACAGTCACTAGGGGACAGCACAGGGCTGCGTCAGACCACCCCCCACCACAGCACGAGCATCGCTCAGCTGCCGTTTGCAGCAGCAGTGAGGCGTGCCATTCTGAACGCGGCACAGGTGCGCACCCCACATGCAGAGCGTGGCAGAGCAGTGGGCATGCAGCACAGTGCCGCTCCTGTGACTTCTTTGGCAGGCACTGCAGCAGCAGGTGGTACCCATGTGGTCGCGAGTGCTGCTGGCATGGACGCAGCAAGCAGCGGATTGGCGAGGCACGGCGAGAGCCCAGTGCATGTGCCGCGGTTCCCCCCGAAGCCTCTGTGCGTCGTCTCCCCTCGCTTCCCCACGTCCTCCTCGCAGTCCCCTCTGCTCTCCCCTCTCTCATGCACTCCCAGAGGAAGGCCACGCAGCACTGGGTGGGGGCGCAGTGGCGGCGAGGGGAAGGGGAAGGCAGGCAGGCAGGGGCGGTGGGAGATGGAGTGGACAGGCGGGTCGCCTGGGGAAGCAGTAACGCAGCAGGGAAAGGCGGCAGGGGCAGCGAAGCAAGAAGGGATGCAAGGGGGTGCGGAAGGAGAAGGGGAGAGAGGGAGGGCGTGGCGTGGAGCGATGTGGGAGCAGCGGGACGATTCAATGGGCAGTGCTGTGAGTGGTGGGGGGGGAGGAGGAATGGTCGTAGTCTCTGAGGGCAGAGAGGCAGCGTGGCGAGAAAGGTTAAGCTCAGGGGAAGGTGCAGTGGGGACTGTGGCGAGCCCTGGGCACATGGTGAGTGCGAGTGCAGCTGCTCTTCTGAGCAGGCAGAGCAGCTGGGGCTGCAGTGACGCCCGAATGGGTGCCACTGCGGGTGCAAGCTCCTCCTCTCTTAAGGAAGCTCCCTTGTTACCGCGCTCCACCTCTGCAGCTGCTGCGTCCCTGACAGTAGCTTCACCGAGCGGCAGGGCGTTGCCTCGAGTGCGGTCGCTGGCGGCAGGGGGGAGAGCAGCAGAGGCGGTGCGTACGGCAGAGGTGGCAGGGCGATGGGGGGCAGGGGGGCGAGGAGAGAGCGGTGGGGGACTGGTGCCATGGGGCAAGAGCAAGAGCTGGGGCGGTGCTGGGAGGAGCAGAGCGTGGGGCGCAGGCGAGGGGGGTTGCCACTTGCAGGGGAGAGTGGCGGAGGCGAAAGTCAGTCCTGGGGAGGTAAGGAGAGGGGAGTCGGCAGCAGGGGTGGCGTCGGCATCGCAGTCGTCGTTGCCTGCTGCAGCATCGTCCATTGAATCGTGTGGGCTGCTGGCTCAACACATTCGCCGCCAGCAGCAGCGGCAGCAGGAGCAGCAGCAGCAGCAACTACAGGAACACCAGTTGCAGCGGAGACAGCAGGAACAGGTTATGGGTGACATGCAGGGCAAGAGGTGCATGGAGGGAGGGGTGCATGTGCCTGGGAAGTATAGAGCGCTGGGGGACCTTGAAAGGTGTGGCAGTGGGATGGAAGACAAAGGACAGTCGTCAGAGAAATCTATCTTAGAGGTAAGCAAGAGAGGACAAAAGGAAGTGCATGGCAGGAAACAGTGATGCTCCATGTCCTTAACCATTCCCTCGTTCCGTCGAACTCCCATGGCAACACGTTGACCCCTTCACATCTCTCCTGCTCTGCTACTTTCTTCTTTACTCCCCTCTTCCCCCTCTCCCAATGTCTGCCTGCCCCACCTTCCGCCCGTCTCAGGTGCAGCTGGATGAGCTCATGAGCGAGACACACAGCAACACCACGCCCACCAACTCAATCTCACACGCCACAGCGCCTGCCCCGCACCTGCTTTCCTCTGCCGCCATTGCTCTGCTGCTCAACAATGCCCTCACGCCCCTGCCTCTGCCTGCCGCCGCACCTGCCTCACAGTCCTCCATGCTTGGAGCCACCATGCCCGCAGCCCAGGGGGGCCGCCCATGACTCGTGTGCTAGCTGGTTCCTCCATGCACAGGGGGTCGTGCAGCAGCAGCAGCAGCAGCATGCTTTGCGCTTGGCTGTCAGTGACAGAAGTCTTGATCATGTGTACGAGGCATGCTTTCCTTGAGTGAATGGTGGTCTTCAGAGGGACATGGCAGAACTGGAAACTAGGGTGGCTGGGTGCGTGGTGGCAGCGTGGGCAAGAGCATGGCTGCTACCAAAGCGGTCTACACAAGCCGAAGCAGCGTGTAGCATTCAGTTGTTGTGAGCTGGGCAACATATTTATTTTGTGAGCCATACGCAGGCTGTGCTGGTTCAGAGTGTCACAAGCACAGTGTTATTGCACAGAGCGGACTTGCATTGTTGCTTCAGAAGCCGTGCTGCTTGAAATATAGCTTCAACCACTGTCACAGAATCTCAGGTCTCGCATGATTTACGCTAAAAACCAGCCAAAATCAGCACAAGAACAACCCATTCTACCACAAATTCTGGGGAAAGGCTGATGATTCTGAAAAATGGTTAAAATTTCAGCCATGGGTCGGAAATAAGCACTGGAAAATTGCCGAATCAGCGTAAAAAGGTTGCAATTTGAGGGCATGGGCCCATGCCATCTTGTGGTATCAGCGTCAGTATTTCCTTATACTATAAACTTGCCAGAGATTGAAAAGAATGTATGTATGATTTTCACCACATTGAAACGAGTAAGTCCCACCATTTTGTGAAAGCGTCGTATAAGATACCGTATCGAGCCACGTCAAAGCGAGAATCCGCCGAAGGCTTTCAATTTGAGAGGCGCTGTCAGACCTTTGGCGCCCAACTTCGGCTCAATCAGCCCACGAGGATGTCAAACCTCAACCTCCACTCCATCAGCCCAACTTCGCCTTGCCGTGCCATGCCCCTTTCAGACAGCTGCCATGGCATTTGCTTGAGCCACGCAAGCCGCACGGCATTCCCAAGGCAGTCCTCTCTGGTCGTTCATTGCTCAGAATGCAAACCACTCCACTGCCTGGTGCTTCTCCTCCCAGCTCTAGACCTGCTGGTCTCTATGTTGGCGAAGTCGTCTCTTAGCTTCTGCAACAGTACGGCTACGGTTCGATTAGATTAGACCGATGAGTTATAGTCATGGAGGATTTGTAGATTTCCATTGAAGTCGAGTACTTTAACTTCTCTATAGCCTATGGCTTTTGTATTGGTTCTCTCTGTTGCAAGTCCACGGCTCAGCTTTCGCAATAATCAGCTTCCGGTGCGTTGCGACAATGTTAGACATTTAGCTCCTTACAACAAAGGCCCTACTGTCGTCTTCGTTATCATTTAGCGAGAGGTGACTTTCCGAAGAGACGGCCTAACTGCTGCTCGTGGTAACGTAGATTCAGCTAGGCTCAACGGTGATACAGTTCACTCTGAGAATGATTTCTCCCTGATACAGTACGACGGTTGCGACACCCAGTACGACGGTTGCGACACCCAGCAAGGCTTCTTTCGCGCAAGGTTCGCGACGGATGCCAACCGTAGCTTTACACCTGGCTGGTCTCTGTTTGCCCTCCAGCGACCTGCGAAACTCTATAGTGAAGTGACGCAGCGACAAGACGACATGGCGCACCAGCTGACATGTATTTTATCCGCCAATGGCCTCTTAAGTCATGAGAGGCTCGTGCGACGGAAGCGATTGTTCCACCAAGCGCTAAGGGATGCATCCTCCAGTCCCAGTGACGGAGTATTGGCTGCGCCGTTTAACCTGGCAGTCTGAAACCAACGTTTCTCAAGATAACCAGCCGGGAACAACACAGCGTTTTCGGAATACGAATCAGCGGCGGAAAGCAGCGTTCGCAGCTCTTCGCAAACGGCAGTAGTAGCGTTCGCCGACCGGCATTGCAAGCAGAGTGACGCAGGTCACGGGACCATGAGGATCTCACACCATGAGGATCGCATGCGTTCGCATCAAGTTCCTCGGCGTTCCTTGCACGCGATGAATGAAACTTTTATGGTACGTAATAGCGAAGGCCGGCGGGGGGAATCATGTAAGCGTCTAGGATAGGAACGCCTAGAGAGTCTCGTCAATTTTCCAGTTCGCGTCATGTGTAAAAATAACCCTTCCACTAACGCGTGTACAGTCCCTCTCCCGCTGTCCTCCTCGTTCTTCCCGCAGCATGGTTGTGATTAAATCGGAGGCTCGGGATTGGAGGCTGCAGTGTCGGACGAATCGTCTGACGTCGTTTCAAGAATCGCCTGACATCGTTTCAATCGGAATTCGCAGAAATTCGCTTGGTGGTCGCAGTCGATCGGGAAAAGACCAACAGTACGTATGAGCGAAGCCTGTGGGGAGGGGAATCACGTAGTCGTCTAGTCTAGGAACGCCTAGCGAGTCGCGTCGCTTTCCTTCTTTGCGTCATGTGTGAAATTCCCCGCCCACTAACGCATGTACCCTACCTCTCCCCCTGTCCGCTCGTTCTCTCCTCTGCATGCACGCGTGTGTATGCGGGTGCGGGTGTGTGCCTCATGGCCTACAAGCATGCGCGTGAGTGGCCTGCGAGTGTGTGATGCATCTGTGTGCACCGTCAGTGTATTTCACGCAGTGGCGGTCGTGACGAGAGCAACGACTGCAGCAGCAGCAGCAGCAGCAGCAGCAGGAGCAGCCAAGCAACCTGGCTGGAGCAGAACAGGGGCTCGCAGGAGCGGCAGAGCGGCGGACAGGGGTTGCTTGCAGGGAGGAGGGGAGTGAGTTGTAGAGCGTCGCCGCGCAGAGGCAACAGTCGTGTCTCTTGCTTTTACCTCCGCCACTCGCATCGTGCTGTTTCTAACCCTCCCTTGTTGGTGCCGCTTGTGTGTGCGTGTCTCTCTCCCCAACCTTTGGGTGCCTCACGGCCTGCGAGCATGGGCAGCCGGAGCAACGGAGCAACCTGGAGCAACTTGGAGCAGCAGGCGTGAAGGGAAGGCGTGGTGCAGGTGTGGCAGAGCAGCGGACAGAGTGTGGTACGCGCCAGGGGGTGCTTGCAGGAGGGAGGGAAGTGAGTCGTAGGGCGTCGCCGCGCAGAGGCAAGAGTCGTGTCTCTTGCTTTTACCTCCGCCACTCGCCTCGTGCTGGTTCTAACCCTCCCTTGTTGGTGCCGCTTCCATGTGCGTGTCTCTCTCCCCATGCGTGTGTGTGCCTCACGGCCTGCAAGCATGGGAAGCCGGAGCAACGGAGCAACCTGGAGCAACTTGGAGCAGCAGGCGTGAAGGGAAGGCGTGGTGCGGGAGTGGCAGAGCAGCGGACAGAGTGTGGTACGCGCCAGGGGGTGCTTGCAAAGGGGAGGGAAGTGAGTCGTCGGGCGTCGCCGCGCAGAGGCAAGAGTCGTGTCTCTTGCTTTTACCTCTGCCACTCGCCTCGTGCTGTTTCTAACCCTCCCTTGTTGGTGCTGCTTGTGTGTGCGTGTCTCTCTCCCCGTGCGTGTGGTGCCTCACGGCCTGCGAGCATGGGCAGACGGAGCAACGGAGCAACCTGCAGCAACTTGGAGGAGCAGGCGTGAAGGGAAGGCGTGGTGCAGGAGTGGCAGAGCAGCGGACAGAGTGCCTGCATCAACTCAGGGGTCACCAGTGCCTGCATCAGCGGCTGGATGATAGTAAGCACACAACGATTTGTGAACCGATCAGCTAGTATACCATTTTTCCATCAAACGTGCTTTCTCTTGTTCGATTTTCCACAGTGCCTTGTGGTGTGTCACCGCATGTTAATGACACTCTGTTCACCTCCCAAACTCCTCCCTTCCTGTCCTCTCTTCTTCTCTGCTCTCCTCTCTTCCATTCCGCCTATCCAGCACCAGTAGCACGGGCACCAGTGGTGGTAGCAGCAGCAGCTGCAGTGGTGGCAGGGTAGTTGCAGCATCATCAACCACTGCAATTCTTGCGGGTGCAGCAATGAACGGGTGATTACAGCTTTCCCTAGCGCGTCCCAGCTCCCTCAAGTGTTGCCTGGTTCTTGTCTAGTGGTTTGATGTCCTTCTCTTCTCCTTTACTCCTTGCGTTGCTCGTCCTCCGCCTTTTCTGTGGCCTATTGTTACGGTGCCCTGATCTCCCTCCCCTCTCCATGTCCCATTGCTGTCCCTGCCAGCAACTGCGGGGAAAGCAGTGGCAGCAACAGCTGGTAGGTGTGAGGGGAGTTGCTGGCCATGCTTGCTTACAGTTTATCACCATCAGTCTGACATGAGAACAACGCACAAATAATCTTGTTGCTTCTATTCAGCTTCACTTGTGTGCTGGTTTGCGCTATTGCCACTTGTAAATGACTCCCTGCTCTCTTTCCTCCCCTTTCTGTCATGTCCCATTGTTGTCCCATTGGCTGGCTCTTCCGTGGTGGAGTGCAGGGCAAGGAAGAGGAGGACTTGTGAAGCGCCTCATGGCAGTGGCCCACCAGAATCTCAAGATGCGCCGCTGTGCTTGTTTACACATGCGTAGCTGTCAAGATGCGCAGCTTAAATGTTGCTTGGGTGTGCTGTGTTGTGCTGTGCTGGGCTGGGTTGTGCGTGGATATGGTAGAATGGTTGGTGGGTGGGGTGGGCATTGGATATCCTGGAAAGCGGCTGGGGCACAAACAACCAAGCAGGGCAATGAGTGTCCTCCTGCAGGTGCTGTGCCGCAACATGATGACTCGTGCCGTGCAGTGCTGTACCGTACTTGGCTGCTACGGGCCAAGCCCTCGTCCACGGCGCTGAGAGAGAGTGATGAGAGGCACACACACAGTGATGGGGAGGAAGTGGAAGTGCAGGACAAACGATTGCAGGACACGAGTTAGGCATCCAGATGGGGATGGCAGGGACTGACAAGAAACAGGGATTGCTTTCATTTCATGCAGCACAGGAATGGTCAGGACTCAGGAAGGTACTATGCAACACCTCATAGTAAAATAATGCAGCCGCTGTGACAAGGGCAGTAGCCGCAGGTAGCGTTGCCACCAGGTACTGGGCGCAAGAGCGTGTAATGGACGCTACCCAATTTGTCAGCTGCAGTATCGCCACATCCTCCCTGACATGGATGCTGTCTTCTGCTGTGGCTGCATGCCATGTCCAGCAGCTGCGGCCAAGATGAACTGCAACTTCTTACGGTATAAGCCATCAAGGGATGTCATTAGCAGCACCATGTGCAGAGCAGTAGAGGAGCAGAGAAGCACAAGACTCCACTCTCGTAGAGTTCTCTTGCTTTTATGGCTCACACCCTTTCTCTCACCCCCTTATCACTCTGCGCTGCTCATGATTGCCTCTGTCTTTCCCTTCGTCATCCTACACATTTTTACGGTACCAGCAGTTGTGGTGTGGACCTGGAAGCAAGCAGCGAGCGGCATGAGCAGAGCGACACTGGGGGCATTGCAGGTTCAGTGTCTGCAGCAGCTGTTACCTGTACAAGTTGGCCGTAACAAAATTATTAAAATGACAGCAAAAAGGCAGCGAGAAAGAGAGTTCACTTCTCGTATCACCCGCTTCCTCCTCTAACCGCCCTACTGCACCCACTAATTTCCTCTTCTCCCTTCTCCTCAGCGCCCCCCCTCTCCTCCTCTCCTCCACTCCCCACTCTTCCCACCTATCTTCTCCTCCAGCCTCACCCATTCAATCTCAATGCCCTTGCTCACCCCCTTGCACATGTCATAAACAGTTAGTGCCGCCACTGCAGCAGCAGTCAATGCTTCCATCTCCACCCCAGTCCCAGCCACCGTACTCGCCTCTGCTCTCACTGCCACCGCACACCGATCATGGTCCAAACTCAGGGTCACACCCACGTTCGATATAGGCACATTGTGGCACAAGGGGATGAGCGCGCTGGTGGCTTTTGCACCGTTGATTCCCGCGATCTGAGCCACTGTGAGGACGTCTCCCTTGGAGAGCTGATTGGAGGCGACTAGGGGGAAGGCGTGCGGGCCGAGGAGGATGCGAGCAGAGGCCACGGCTCGCCGGAGGGTGGGTGGCTTGTGAGACACGTCAACCATGGTGGCTTTCCCGGAAGCATCCACGTGAGTCAGGCGGGAGGTAGATGCTGCTGATGGTGGTGGTGGTGGTGGTGGTGATCCTGATGCTGATGTGTCATTGGTGCTTGATGTAGTAGTGGCTGCCATGAATGCACGTTGAGTGTTATTCACTGTATTGTGCCGTGTTTCCGTGTGGCGTGGGGAGGATTGGTAATGGGGAGTGGTTGAATCGGAGGAGGAGGGAATTGGGTTGAGTGAGGATGAAGGGCGAGATAACGTTGACTGTGACGCTGACGGGAAACTCGGTTGTGGTGGTGAGGGAGGGAACTGCGAGGGCGAGTGGGAGGGCAGAGGGTCGTCGGACGGCAGCATTCCGAAAATGGCTTCCATCTCCTGCTCGCGCGGTCCACGTTGGCGTGGTAGGGAGGGTAGATATGGCAGGGAGGGCAGAGAATGGTGGGCGCACGGGTGAAAATTGGGGATAGATGGCGGGATGAGTGAGCGGGAAAGCCGGAGAGCGTGACACGGAGGGGAGAGCGGCTAAACGAGTCACTCAACTAGAGCGTCGCCAGCTTTCTCAGCTGTTCAGCTGTTCACTTCATCACCTCATAATCCGTATCGGGTCTCGAGCCGCAAAGACCTGGAATGAAAAAGGGTAGTTTAAAGTTTACAATTTAGTGGTTGCGTAGACCTAAGTGAGACGGCAGGATAGAGGCACCGCAGCTGCTAAGAGCTTCCGACCTGGTTAAATTCGTCCACATCGGAGGTCGTCGCACCGCTGCCAGCTGCTGTTCGCAGGGATCTTATGCGTCGCCATTGCAACGTTGCAGCCGCCTCCTGCGACGCCGCCGCGCGACACACGACGTGTGCGACTCTGCGAAACATGTCGCAGAGGGAGATCGGACGCCTGACGAGAGTTGAATGGAGTTTGGGGAGAGATAGCTTCGCAACAGAATGATCCAACCCAGAGGGAAACACAAGGTTTGTACGCGTTGCAAACATGTAATCGGTGTAGCAAATTTGTTCAGCGGTAAACTGATCATATCGACCTTGGTTTCCCCAAAAAAGTCACTCGGTCATTTCTCTGGTCGGCGAGGCATATAAATTTCCGTGCTGTTGTTAGAAGGAACTACTCTATTCCAGCCGAGCCGAGGAGTTAGCAGGCGATAACGAAGCGATGCCAGGCAATAGCGAAGTGCGATATCAAGCAGCGTGCGATGCTAAACGATAACGACGAATGATGCTAGACGATAGCGACGTGTGATGCTATAGGGATGGCGATCGGCAACCAATCGACAGCGCAGGCAGGGGTACAACCTCCTCACGCGAACAATGCCCTTGTAGATTCCTTGTCTGCGGCTCCTCAACCCTCAAAGAATACGCGCCATAAGGCGAAGCTCGCTCCGTCGTTATCGACGGTGTATGCGGGAAACCTGGACTACTCGCTTACCAACAACGATCTGCACACGCTGTTCGGTGTATTCGGACAGATCGCTAAGTGAGTGTGTGAGAGAGTTCGAGTGATTGAGGAGCGAGTGTGGAGTGAGTGAGTGGGTGAGTGAGAGTACTTAAGTAAGCGCAGAAAGGCCGTGTGTGGTGGGTGAGGGTGGATAAGGACGTGACTAAGACGGGCGAATCAAAGCGCGAGGAGTGAGAGTGGAAGGATGGACATTCCAGAGTGTGGTGTTCCTCATGATGGTTTGATTTCAGAGGGCCTTAATCGTGCTCCCTTGCGTGTGCTTGTTGGCAGGGTGACGGTAATGAAGGACAAGGAGACTCGCGAGAGCAAGGGGGTGGCGTTTGTGCTCTATGTGCATAAAGAAGACGCTCTTAAAGCGGTAAGACACTTATGTCGTTTACGTTTTAGGCGGCTTTCAAAAGGGTTCGTTCTGCCATTGATGGTATTGTAATACGTTAGTAACATGGTATAGCTGTGTGGATGGGTGCGTTTCTGCATTTTTCACGACTGCATGTGTGCATGCGTGCATGGCAGGGCAGGTTGCAGTGATGCAAGGGAAGCGTCTGAACGGCCGAATGCTCAAAGTCAGCATCGCCAGCGACAACGGCCGGGCTGCTGAGTTCATTCGACGCAAGGTGAGTTCTCACAACCCAAAGCGCGATGGTGCATTGCTCCGATTGACTACTGTTTTTTTGTTCCAATTCTGATTCCCTTCTATGGTGTGACAACTTTTGAGGTTTTTGAGGCAGTAAGTCCCCTCTCTTCCCCCGGTTGCTGTCTTGTCTCCCCCAGGAGTACAAGGACAAGAGCCGCTGCTACGAGTGCGGGGATGCAGGCCACCTGTCATACGAATGCCCCAAGAACCAGGTGAGGGTTGCTCTGTCATCTGGGGGTTGCTCTGATGCTGTGCGGCACTGGTGCATCTACTGCAGCAGTGACGGTACAGGAACAGTGAATACAGTAAGCTGGTGGTTTTGTAACTCATTCATCTCGTACCTCATCCTCTCCATGCCTCATATTCACCCCCTCATGCATATCTCTCCTCCTCCCTCCATCAGCTAGGCCCACGGGAGAGGCCCACTCCAAAGCGCAAGCGCAAGAGCGGTGAAAGCAGTGAGGGGAGAGGAAGGGGGAGAGGAGGGGGAAGAGAAGGAGGAAGAGACGGGGGGAGAGAAGCAGGGAGCATGAGGAGGAGGGGAGCAGTTACGGGTGCATGTGGGAATGGAGGAGGGGAGGCGGAAGGGGGAGAGAATGAAGAGGAGGAGGAGGAGGATGAAGTGGAGGAGTTTGATGATGATGATTGGGCGTCTGCTGTGGCTCCCAGGTACCGCTGTGCTCTAGCCTCACCACTTGGTACCCCTAACCCCCACTGCAGTACTGTTACACTATAATACTGTTAACTGCCCTCACATTCAGTCACCCTTTATTCTTCTCAACCCTGACTCACCTGCAACCACCCACTCTCACCCCTTCCGCGCATCTCGCCCGCTCGCTTAACCCTGCTTGCCTCGCACATCCCGCTGTGCAGACAATGCCTGCAAACAGAGAGTTGTCAGTCAACGAATAGTCCTCCAGGTTGCTCACATACTCGTCACAAAGTTTGCTTAGAGCTCTCCCGTCACACACCCAGCCACAGAATCCACACATAGTGCCAGCAGTGCCAGCAGTGCAAGCACTGTCAGCAGTGCACACAAACTCATGCATTGATTGGTCCAGTTTGTCAACATACCCTTCACTTGTTCGCTCGCCCCTCTCATCTCCACCCGGGTGCAGGCAGAGCCTTCAAACGGTTGAAGCATCAATGGGAGCACAGCACAGCTCAAAGCTGTCGCTCAAGGTGTGATGCACGGTCGTCTCGCGGTGTGTGTACATCTGTTACATCTGTCATCTTGCAATTTGTGATGCGAGTCATCTGGTCTAGCATGGCATGGGTTGTAACTCGTACCATGACGTGCGGTGTGGTGCGTGCTCTGCATGTTGTGCTGTGCAGGGCCCAAAGAAGCATGGAGGCTACTTCAGCGATGAGAGTGGTGACGAAGATGATTAACTTGGGGTGACAGGGATTGAGAGGAAGACAATGATGGTTGATGCCTGACTGACATGCAGCATTTTCAAGCTGGCTGTGTAGCGGGGCCATGTGCTATCGTTTCATGGCTTGGTTAGCTGCCACAAGCTGGCTGTGTAGCGGGCCATGTGCTATCGTTTTATGGCTTGGTTAGCTGCCACAATATCGGATTGACTTCAAGCACTTTCTTCAAGCAATGGAGGAAAACACTTAGGGCGTGTGCATGTAATAGCTGCTACATGTAATCCCTGCACCTGTTGACTTGTTGGATCCCAACATGTATGTTTAGACTAGTGGAATGGTTGTGCTTGTTTGGTGGCGTGCATCATTATTTGTGGATGCCACCATTCCTGCGTTATGTACAAACCATCATATTGCATACATACTGCATTCAAGGCTACTCTTTGTTTCATCTCCTGGCAAGCGGATATGTACTTAGTTTTCAGTGTTTAGAGAAATCCCTCATCATGTGTGCTGATAACCTTTTGGGCCCAAGAATAGGGTACATTATTCCATCTTATCTCACATAATGTTTTTAGACTTCTGGAAAAATCTGTCGGTTCGACCCCTCTGTCGGCTGGCATGATAGTTGACTTCGGCGCGGCCTAGGAAGACTGTAGTCAATCTAGGTCTGTCCAGCGTCCACCTCTAGTGCCCCACCATTCCGTCAAACCATCGCAAACCTGCCTTCTCATTGTGCCACGTTGGCCTTCGACCCGAAAGTAGTCGTCAGTAACACGGACGTTACAAAATTCGACAGCATTTTTGGAAGAAACCGTCATTCTCTTGGCCAACTGGCCCACGCCAACCTCAAATTCGCCATCCCGACGCGCATGACAGCAAAATCGAGGCGCGATGTTTCACCCTTTCATTTCATTGGTGGCTGGTGCGGGTTTGGACGAAAACTCCTCTACTCCCCTCCGAACAACGGCCCAAATTCGCCTACCTTCTTCAGCAGCACGAGCAAGCAGCCCCCCCGTCAACGTTTCTTGCTTGCAACATCTGCAACACAGTGCAATACAGCCTTGAAATGGCGGCAGATCCACCTGCACTTGGCTGATCTGCAAGCTAACGTGGATCTCCTGTCACTCGAGCGATGTGACCTTCGTCTCTAGCCTCCGAAGTTCCAGGTGCTGTGCTTGGCAGTCTTCGCAAGTCTCGGTTTCGCATCCCCCCTCCTCCTGTGGTACTCCCTCCGAAGCTCACCCCTGCCGCCACTCCTACACACAAACTCTCATGCTCTCGTTTTTGCAAGTCGTGATTCGAGAATCATAATCTAGGCCATCGCTCTCACGCACCGCCCCTCGACGGTCGGTGACCACTCGCTCTTCCTGTCGCCACCCCAACTCGCCGTGGGTCTCGAAAGCGGATTTAATAGCAGCGCCCTCTGGTTCCCCTTGTCCCGCAGCGCACGCACCTGAGGTTATCGTAGGACGTGCTATTTAGCAAGAGTGATGCTATTTGAGAGTATAAGGTCGCAGGTAGTAGTTCTAGAGAGACATTCAGCCCACTTGCCGTGTTGCATTGAACTGTTTCTAGAATTGCGTCGTAGTAACCGTTAGTCTTTCTCAGCCGCCACACTGCCGATTGAGAAGCGCAAATAACTTTCACATAGCGTCGCAAGTACCAGAGCAATATCAGTTTTCATGGATGGTATGAGTTTCGACTTTTTGTCACAAGAGGAGGACGATTTTTTGTTCCAACTCGCGGTGACAGGGTCAGAAACCCATGATATGCTAGCAGAACCAGTAGTAGAATTTGAGAAAAGTGCCGGCGAACAGGGTATTAAAGATGATGATGGCGCGCCGGTCGATGCTTCCGAGACTGATCTTGGAGACGAACAGCGCGCTTACGACGAACTTAAAGCCCTCCTGGACGCCACGAGCGCCACGGCGAGCGCTTTAATCAGTACCCGCGACGCGAAGGAAAGTCAAGAAGGTTCTGTTTCGCCAGGCGGCGGTAGGGCCGGGTTGGGGATAGCGTTAAGCGGAACTCTTAGCGACCCGCAGTTGGCGCTGCAGCAGGTCCAGTGGCTGGAACGCGCGTCGTGCGCTCTCACCAAGTTCCTTCCCCTTCTAGCTACGAGCATACGGGACGGCGCTACTGCTAACAGCGCTGCGAGCACCAGCACCAAGGCGCTTCAGAAGACCGTCGCGGAGCAGGCAGCAGCAACTGCCGGCTCGCCGGGTTTCGTTGCACAGATGCTTTCTGCCATGTCGGAGCCGCAAGGCGCCGTGGACGGAGCAGACGCGTCGGACGAGCCCGCGTCGCAGCAGCAGCAGCAGCAGCAGCAGCAGCGGAAGATTGCTGAAGAGGAGGAGGACGCGGCAGCGCTGTTCCAGAGCCTGCAGCGCGACATTGGCATGGCGCCAGGCGATGAGGGCAGCGACTCCACCGTGCTACAGCCTCTACAGCCGTTGTCGCAATCGCTGCCACCAGGTCACGTTCTTGACATAGCTATTCCGGAAGGAGCGCCACCAGTGGAGTCTGTCTACGCAGGGGACAATTGCATCAGCGCTGCACCAGTGGAACTTGGTGCTGCTGCTTCAACGGATGCAGCATATGCGTTCCCCATCGGCTCTGCTACTTCCGTGGTCGACAAAGATAATCTCAATGCGCCAAGGCCTCTCTCGTTCCATCAGGACATGGCTGGTCACAACAGCATGTGCATGGATAAGGGACCTGGGATCCCTGCTGCTGCGCTGCTCGACAGCGTGCCATACGCAATGCTCGCCGGAAACTCGGGATCCCTGCTTGGGTCTGCTATCCAGAATTTCACTGTCCCGTACCTGGTGCTGGAACACTCTCAGCCTAAGCTCCCCCATGTGACGTCTACTGCAGTGGCGACGTCGCTGCTTGCACACCTGGCTGGGTCCCATCCGTCCAGCCCCGCATCAGAGACCTCTTCTGCGCCTGTTGTCGAACCTGCTGCCTTGCTTCCTCGCTACAAAGGACCCCACTATAAGGGAGTTCGCCAGAGAAGGTGGGGACGCTGGGTTGCTGAGATTCGCGAGCCACGCAGGCGTAGCCGCATTTGGTTGGGTAGCTATGATGAGCCTGAGGATGCAGCCCGAGCATATGACACGGCTGCTCGACTCTTGAGGGGCAAAAAGGCCCGACTTAACTTCCCTGCAAGCAACGCTTCTGCACCACTTCCACATGCTGCCGCAGAAGCGGTGCTCCGCGCTTTGAGGAGGATGCAAGAGACGCAGGAAACGCCCAGTGAGTTAATGCTCAAATATAAGCATATAAAATGACGAGACCTGTCTGCTGGAACTGCACTGCCATGGGGTAGTGGACTTTGGCGTGTTTGTATGAAGGTAGGGAGTCTGAGTGTCCTAAACTCCATGCCAGTGCAGTGCAGCTTTTAATTGCTCTTTTGTTTGAGTTTGTGCTATAAGGTTTGTATTTTGCTCGTTTAACCAGATTCTAACTGTATCATGCTACCCATAACTTGAGTGATATGTCCACCATATGAGCATCCGGAAGAAGGGAGAACAGTCGTGTGATAAGGCGATTTGCTAGCTGTAAGGGCTTCCAGCTCTTTGAGAAAGGTTCGCAATTATTGTCTTCATCTGTGAGGACATGCTCATTGCCGTTCAGAAAGACAGGAGCAGGTGAAAAGGTACCAGTCGTCAAGCTGGCATTGGTCACATCCCCCAACACCCTCATATTCCATTCGGGCACATTCTCATAATCAATCAAGTCGACGATATTCACCAGATTTTAAGTTCCAGACTCGACCAACTGTCCTGAAAAGTTCGTACCCCACGTGGTTGTCGTTGGCGCCGTTTGGACGCTCAACCAGTGGGATCGGAACTGGAAATGCATGCATTTATAACTTCTCCACCTGCCCACAGCCCCACTGCGCCAGTGATCCACCCACAGACTGTACAGTACTTGATCTACGCATCCCCCTCATTTCTCTCGGGATCTCTCTGCCTTCAGAGTCACCAGGTGCGTGCATGCGATTGGTCAACAGCCGCAAGGAAAACCAGGCGCACCAGTCCGCGTTTCTCTCGAACTGAACGTACATATGACACGCGAGTCCGCGTTTCTCCTGGTGTTCTTGACGGAACCTCGGTGTACTGTACATTCCGCCGTACAAAAAAATTCTACTGTACTGAGTCCTGGACTCACGAATCACGATTCACGAACACTGACAGCTGGGTGTTGGGTGGTTGATTGAACGCCTCCCATCACAGTAGAGTAGAGCGCGAAGGAAGGAACTTGTCTGCTGCTCTGCTCGTCACCATTCACCAACTGGTGGCATCAAGACGAATTCACTTCACCAAGTCAACGTTGGCCCTGGGCTGGGATATGACTTGCAGGTGAAAATTAGCTGTTCAGATCCTCACGAGATCATCAAGTCCTTTCAAGCGGTCCTTACGTTTAGTTAGCATTTGCCTTTTTTTTTAGAATCCCGCATGGGCGCCGTACGGCGATACTCCGACTGTCAAGCGGAGGTCGCGTGGAAGCTCCTCGCGTCGCTTCCTCCAGCGGAGAGCGCCGTCCCTACCCACCACCGCCACGTTGCCGGCGCGCTGGATAAACCGCGCGAATGCACGAGCCGTGATTCAAACACCCGAAGCCCCGACATGCAAAGGGCAAGCAACAGGAAGAGCCCGGTCTCGATTAATGAGAGCAGCTGTGACGGCGAGTTAGCATCGGCGAATGGAGTCAACAACGGAAGCATTAGTACCAATAGCAAGCGCATGGAGAGCAGTAGTAAGGTCGGGTCGCGAGATGTGTTCGGCCAAGCCGCGGCCCCGCGAAAGGAGCTCGATCCCGTCAAGGCGCGGCGGCGGTCGAGCAGCGATTGGAGCGACGGAGCGAACCCAGTGGGGATCCTGGACGACATCGGCGATCTGTATGCGACGAATGACGACGACGCTGCAGGTACCGTGCGCGTAAATGCACAGCGTCGTGACTCCCTCCCGCGAGTAACTGGCGACACTACTGCCGCTATTCCCCGCGGGGGCTCGGCGGAACTCCCGGCCCTTACAGCGCAAGCCCCCGCCAGGCCTACCGGCGTCCCGCGACAGGCGGGTGCGACATCTGACGCACGCGCTGGTCGCCGCCGATCGTTCGACGGACAGATTGACCGGCTGAAGAACTCCGCCATTGGGGGCGGAGGCGGCACGGGCGCCGTCGGCTCGCCTGTGTGGGCGGCGGAATGCGGGGATCTGTACGGCAGCGAGGAGGGCGACCACGTGCCGATCACGTGGCATGGCGACGACGAAGATGTGAACGCACCAGCAGGCGGCGATGGATTCACCTCCGCCAGCAGCGTCGAGGCCTTGCAAGCAAAGGCGCGCGCGCCGCCGCCCACTGGTAGGGGCTCCGTGCATGCGAACAGGGCCTCCGCGAGTCGGTCCGCCCCGCGCGCGCAAAGGGGCGCGGTAGAGCAGCAAGAGGCGGCGTGGCTTCCGCCTCGCGCGGCGAAAAAGCCGCCGCGTTTGGAGGACGAGGATGAGGACGGCGCAGGGAGCGACAGCGGCGGTAGCGGTGGCGGCGGCATGGTGGTTCGGCGTCATACCGTGGGCGTGGACGGCCGGGAGAGGCGGGCTGCGAGTACGGGCAGGGCGAGAACGGCGCGGAGCGGAATCGGCATGCTGGATGACGTGGCGTTGAGGAATAACGCGCAATCGACGTCGCGGAATGCGGGTGTTGTGGCGGCGATGGTTGCCGGGGAGGAGGAAGGGGAGGACGACGGGGAGGAGGGGGAATGGAGCAGTCCCGAGCGCACTCTGCGCCGATCGACCACTGTTGACAGCGCGGCGCGCCGTCGCCCCGCGGGGGGCTGGAAAGGGAAAGGCGGAAAGAAACCGCCCGCGCCGGAATCCGGCGGGTCCCCGTCCTTCGGAAGTGTGCGTGCGGGGGCTGCGCACGCGCGGACGGGCTCCGCGGGGAGCGTGGGGCACGGAGGCAGTTTGGACTGGGATGTGGAAGACCAGCAAGCGCCGCCGCCGCAGGCGCAGGCGCAACGTCTATGGGCGGAAGGGGGAGAGGGAGATCAGCAGTGGATGCAGCGGCAGCCTCCGCAATGCATCAAGGCGGCGCTGCGCGCACGGGTGGTCGGGCGTCTCGGTGGCAATTCCGCAAGCAGCGCAAGCGGCGCTGTCGGCGCCGCTTGTGGAAGGCCGTTTTTACCTGCGGGCGGTGCGCTACCTCCCCATGTTCCGCCGAACTGGGCGGCGGGTCCATATCCCCCTTCCGCCTCCGCCACCACTAGCTTCATCCTGTTGTAGAGGACTCTCCTCTACTTTGCAGGAACTGGGAGTTGTTCTAAACGATAGAGCTCTGTCTTAGCTTTCCAACGAGCCGTCAAACACGTCGATCGCCTAAGTATTCTCCGAGATATAGGCGTTCACGTGCTAGGTGGTGCTCTTGAATGCAAGTAAAGAAGCTCTCTGGAATTTGTGTTCGAATGTACCTTGTACAAAGAACTCTGAGTTTCACTATGATGGCATGCAATACAAAGAAAACAGATTTATAGCATGCAAACAAGATCGAATCGCACAAGTAACCTCGAACGGCTACACTCGCGAATGTTCGAGTAACATCGAAAGGGTGAAATTCGACTCTCGAATTTCACCGATCCGAATTCTCCTTGGGTCTCGAATGTTCCTGGTGCTGCCATGTGGCACCGAATCGAATGGGTCTTCCGAAGTCAATCCTCAACCCCACGCAAACCTGCAACTCACTCGAAGGTGAGCACAAGTCACACATTCGGTGGGTTGGGGGCATACAAACGCCCCACCACCACCTTGCTTCCAACACACGTAATCTCCAACACATCCCCCCCCACCTTCTGCCATCCTGCCCCTCCGCGAACTCCGCCCGCTCGATTTCCGCTCCGCCCGCCCGCCCATTCGCTCCGCCCGCTGCCCCGGGTCCGGGGGTGCAAGCGGAGGAGGACGCGCAGCAGCTTCCGCCGCCCCCGCGCCTACTGCGCACGCTCTCGTCGCTCTCCTCCTCCTCCGCGCGCTCCTCCTGCTCCCACGTTTCCACCAGCTCCGCCCCCGCCGGGCCTGTTGCGCTGTCCGCCCTCCGCGCGCGCGCGGAGGCTGCGGGGAGCAAGCAGAGGCGGGGAGCGGGCGCGGGGAGACCAGCGGGTCGAGCGGGGGAGGGGGCAAAGGAGAGCAGCGGGAGGGGGAAGCCCGGGCCAGGGTCAACACGGGGTAAGGTGTCGGAGAGAGTAGCAGTTGGGAATGGCGTGCAACGAGTGTACTTAAACTGATATACTAATAAGGGGAATGCTCCAGGTTTCACAGAGTAAATCGGTGGAGTAAAGAGGATGATGTTGGATGGTGCAAGAATGGTGGTGCAGGCAAGGATGATAATACGGGCGAGGGCATTGGTGATGGTGCGGACATGGTGATGGTGCAGGCACTGGTGCTGGCAAGTGAGAAAGATTTTGCAGTGCCTGGATCGGATTGGATTTTATCTGCACCAGTGCAGTGTGTTACAAGTGCTCTCTGACTCTGCAAGTCGTGCCTCAGGATGTGCAGAACGCATGTGCAAGAAACATGCTGCAGAGCAGAAGCAAGGCTTAATGGCCATGCCGAGAGAAAGCATGCCAACTGTTTTCAAGCTTACACTGAAGTTTGAACTAACCCTTTCTCTCCCTGCGCCTTCCCTTCCTACTTTCCCTGATAACATACTCTCCCATGCCACATAACCCCCTCGCTTTAACCATATATTCTGCTTCGCCCTCTCCCTCATGCCTACATCCTCCTCCCACTCTTCCCCTCCCCCAGTCCACTCCGTTCTTTCTGCAAGATGTGTTTGTGGTTCTATGCAATGTGTGTTTCTTTTCAAGGTCTATCCTGTACGCCTGCATTGCTATACTATGGTGTGTGGAGTGCATGGTCTGGGATGGAGGTATGCTGCTCTAGGTCCCCTCTTTCCTTCCCTGACTTGTGCGCTCCACTCCAGGGATGTTCTTCCACATCATCATAACCTTTCTGCTATTTGACCCCGCTCTTCATTGTTGTACCATAAAGCGCTTACCGTATTGTAATATCTAACTATACAAGATTGGACTCCTGGCTGATGGTTATTGCAACTTGGCCTGGACATATCATGCTGCAACAGCAAAAGACAGCATCCCTGTCAGGGAGGTCTCTTCTGTGCAATCTCTCTTTACTCTCGACAGATACTGCAACTGACAGATTGGGTAGCGCCCAGTACGGTACATTATCTACATGCTCTTGCCCCGCGGCACCTGTTAGCAGCGCTACCTGAGGTTACCGCCCTTGTCACAGCGGCTGCATTATGTTATGAGGTGATTGTATTGTCCGGTACCCAGTCCTGACCACTGTTAAATACACCAACATAAGATATTACAAATGCTGTTAGATTTTACTGTAGTGTTCCTTTATAAAGACTCCCAGCCCTCCAATAATTGTACAATTATTGGAGGGCCAGAATTATTGGAGTCTAGAATTATTGGAGGGTAAGAATTATTGGCGGGTAAAATTATTGGTGTAGGATTATTGGTGTGGACAGGGCCCTCCTGATGGGGTGACCTGCTGACATATATACCCTGCTCTGTCATTCCAGAACAAAAAAATCAATTCCATTACCGTAAATACACCAACATAAGATATTACAAATGCTGTTAGATTTTACTGTAGTGTTCCTTTATAAAGACTCCCAGGCCTCCAATAATTGTACAATTATTGGAGGGCCAGAATTATTGGAGTCTAGAATTATTGGAGGGTAAGAATTATTGGCGGGTAAAATTATTGGTGTAGGATTATTGGTGTGGACAGGGCCCTCCTGATGGGGTGACCTGCTGACATATATACCCTGCTCTGTCATTCCAGAACAAAAAAATCAATTCCATTATTCTCATTCTGGCTTCAACCATTCAATGCAAGTCTTCCAGCCTTGCTCTTTCTACAAACTAGCTTCCGCAACGCCGGCATCATGCCTTTCTAGCAACCACCGTGTGACCTGCCTTGTTCGTGGTGGCTGGCCCTGAATGTGCATGCACCTCATGGTTGGATGTCGTGCACTACACTTCCCCCCCGTCACTGTGTGTGTGCCTCTCATCTCATCTCATGGCAGCTCCACCTACTCTCTCACTAAGCGCCGTAAAACGAGGGCTTGGCCTGCAGCAGCCAAGTCCTCCTCATGCCACTGCACAGCACGAGTCATCATGTCGCAGCACAGCACCTGCAAGAGGGCACTCACTGCCCTGCTTGGGTGTTTGTGCCAAATAGCCTTCCAGGATTTCCAATGCCCACCCCACCCACCTACCATTCTACCGTATCCACACACAACCCAGCACAGCACAGCACAACACAGCACACCTAAGCAAAATTTGAGCTAAGAATCTTGACAGCTACGCATGTGTAATTAACCACAGCGGCGCATCTTGAGATTCTGGTGGGCCACTGCCATGAGGCGCTTCACAAGTCCTCCTCTGCCTCGCTCTGCACTCCACCACAGAAGAAGCCAGCCAATGGGGCAACAATGGGACATGGCAGAAAGGGGAGGAAAGAGAGCAACGAGTCATTTACAAGTGGCAATAGCGCAAACCAGCACACAAGTGAAGCTGAAAATAAGCAACAAGATTAATTGTGCGTTGTCCTCATGTCAGACTGATGGTGATAAACTGTAAGTAAGCATGGCCAGCAACTCCCCTCCCACCTACCAGCTGTAGCTGCCACTGCTTTCCCCGCAGTTGCTGGCAGGGGCAGCAATGGGACATGGAGAGGGGGGGGGGAGATCAGGGCACCGTAACAATAGGCCACAGAGCGGAGGACGAGCAACGCAAGGAGTAAAGGAGACGAGAAGGGCATCACACCACTAGACAAGAACGCGTGTGATCAAGTCAGGCAACATATGAGGGAACTGGGACGCACTAGGGAAAGCTGTAATCACCCGTTCATTGCTGCAGCCGCAAGAACTGCAGTGGTTAATGATGCTCCAACTACCCCTGCCACCACTGCTGCTGCTGCTACCACCACTAGTGCCCGTGCTGCTGGTGCTGGATAGACGGGATGGAAGAGAGGAGAGCAGAGGAGAAGAGAGGACAGGAAGGGAGGAGTTTGGGAGGTGAACAGAGTGTCATTAACATGCGGTGACACACCACAAGGCACTGTGGAAAATCGAACAAGAGAAAGCACGTTTGATGGAAAAATGGTATACTAGCTGATCGGTTCACAAATCGTTGTGTGCTTACTATCATCCAGCCGCTGATGCAGGCACTGGTGACCCCTGAGTTGATGCAGGCACTCTGTCCGCTGCTCTGCCACTCCTGCACCACGCCTTCCCTTCACGCCTGCTCCTCCAAGTTGCTGCAGGTTGCTCCGTCTGCCCATGCTCGCAGGCCGTGAGGCACCCACATACACGGGGAGAGAGACACGCACACACAAGCAGCACCAACAAGGGAGGGTTAGAAACAGCACGAGGCGAGTGGCGGAGGTAAAAGCAAGAGACACGACTCTTGCCTCTGCACGGCGACGCTCTACGACTCACTTTCCTCCCCTCTGCAAGCACCCCCTGGCGCGTACCAGTCTCCGTCCGCCCCTCGGCCACTCCTGCGAGCCACGCCTTCACTTGAGACGTTCTGCTCCAGCCAGGTTGCTTGGCTGCTGCTGCTCCTGCTCCCGGACGCGTGATTCCCCCCACCAGCCGTGGCTACTACGTACAATTAAAGTTTTGTTGATCGCGTGGAAGGGAACCCCGAGGAACTTGATGCGAACGAATGCGATCCTTATGGTGTGCACGAGCCTCTCATGACTTAGAGGCTATTTCCGGATAATATACATGTCAGCTGTTGCGCCATGTCGTCTTGTCGCCGCGTCACTTCACTCTAGAGTTTCGCAGGTCGCTGGAGGGAAAACAGAAACCAGTCAGGTGTAAAGCTACGGTTTGCTGCTGTGGGACGCATCTGTCGCGAAGAAGCCTTGCTGGGTGTCGCAACCGTTGTACTGCAGCGTTCGACGGTGCATCAGGGAGAAATCATTCTCAAAGTGAACTGTCCCAACGCTGAGCCTAGCTGAATCTACGTTACCACGAGCAGCAGTTAGGCCGTCTCTCCGGGAAGTCACCCCTCGGTAAATGAAAACAATAGGACCTTGTTTTAAGGAGCTAACTGTCTAACATTGTCGCAACGCACCGGAAGCTGATCAATGGGAAAGCTGAGCTTTAGGCTATAGACAATTTAGAGTACTCGACTACTATTCAGTGGAAATCCACATAGGTACTCGGCTACTTGACATACCCTCCATAACTATAACTCATCGGTCTAATCAGATCGAACCGTTGCCGTACTGTTGCAGAAGTTACAAGATTCGACGTTTACGTCGGATGGGTTGCGTAGATTGTATCCTCGTACAAGAAACATTATGATGGTGAATATAAAAATTTACTGATGTAAAGCAAATTAGAATGTTAATTATATTTGGTTAGAATGGAATAAGCTTCAAAATTCCTCTTTTGCTGCTTTCTGCAGATATGCTGTTTTTTTTTACTCAGTGATTCTTCTGTGTATTAACAGAGAACTATTTGGATGTGAAATGTTTTTTTGTGTTTATAATAGACAATATTTTTTTACATCCATCTTACTGTATTGCGCTTACAATTTACTTTAGTGGGAAGCAGTGTACTTATTTCCTTTCACACCTGTCTGCTCGAATTCGACTTCCGTCTCCTTGGTTCTTGCTTCTTGCTTCTTGCTTCTTGGTTCTCCCTCCAAATCCGCCCATTCCCGCCCAATCCTGCAGTCGCGCCTTACCTACCGTCTAGCTGTCCCTTACTCCTTTCCGTCCCTCTCCCTCTCACCCCGCCGTCGCGCTCTCTCCCACCCCGCCATCGCGTCTCTCTCCCTCCTAGCCGCCGTCGCCGCTCCCTCCCATCCCGCCATCGCCCCTCCCTCCTTTCCAGCCGCCGTCGCTGCTCCCTCCCATCCCGCCGCCGCCTCTCCCTCCTCCCGCCGCCGCCTCTCCCTCCTCCCGCCGCCGCCTCTCCCTCCTCCCGCCGTCGCCCCTCCCTCCTCCCCGCCATCGCCTCTCCCTCCTCTCCGCCGTCGCCTCTCCCTCCTCTCCGCCGTCCCCTCTCCCTCCTCTCCGCCGTCGCCTCTCCCTCCTCTCCGCCGTCGCCTCTCCCTCCTCCCCGCCGTCGCCTCTCCTTCTCTCCCTGCCGTCGCCTCTCCTTCCCGTCGCCTCTCCTTCCCTCCCCGCCGTCGCCTCTCCTTCCCTCCCCGCCGTCGCCTCTCCTTCCCTCCCCGCCGTCGCCTCTCCTTCCCTCCCCGCCGTCGCCTCTCCTTCCCTCCCCGCCATCGCCTCCGGCGACGGGTGCACGAGCGCAAGCGCGGGTTGGTGCGCGGAGCGCGGGTAGGTGCGCCAGCGCGGGTTGTTTTCTGAGGCACCGTGGTTATCAGGTGCGTTCCCGGTCCTTTCATCCTCCTTCCCCCTCTGAATTTCCCTTGTTTCTTGCCCTGTGTCAATTGGTCTCCTCTTGCATTGCACTTTCATCTGACGAAGGGGAGAGACCAAGCGCGAGGGAGAGCGTGTGCACGGGAGCGAACGCGCAGGAGAGAGCGAAGGAGAGAGCGCAAGAGAGAGCGCGCGAGAGAGCGTGCGAGAGAGCGCGCGAGAGAGCGTGCGAGAGAACGCGTGAGAGAGGGCATGAGAGAGCGCGTGAGAGAGCGCGTGAGAGAGCGCGTGAGGGAGCGCGTGAGGGTGCGCATGAGAGAGCGCATGAGAGCGCGTGAGGGTGCGCATTAGAGAGCGTGTGAGAGAGCGCAGGAGAGGGCGTGAGGGAGCGCGCGAGAGAACGCGTGAGAGAGAGCATGAGAGAGCGCGTTGGGGTGCGCATGAGAGAGCGCATGAGAGCGCGCGAGGGTGCGCATTAGAGAGCGTGCAAGAGAGCGCGTGAGAGAGCGCATGAGAGAGGCGTGAGGTTGCGTATGAGAGAGCATGTGAGAGAGCGCGTGTGAGAGCGTGAGAGAGCTCGTGAGAGAGCGCGTGAGGGTGTGCGTGAGGTGCGCGTGAGTGAGCGTGTGAGAGAAGCGCGTGAGAGAGCGCATGAGAGAGCGCGTGTTAGAGCGTGAGAGTGCGCGTGAGAGTGTGCGTGAGAGAGCGCATGAGAGAGCGCGTGAGTGAGTGCGTGAGAGAGAGAGAATGCGCGTGAGAGTGCGCGAGAGAGAATGCGCGTGAGGGTGTGCCTGAGAGTGCGTGTGAGAGAGCACGTGAGAGAGCGCGTGTGAGAGCGTGAGAGAGCGCGTGAGAGGTGCGTGAGAGAGCGCGTGAGAGTGCGCGTGAGAGAGCGTGTGAGGGTGCCCGTGAGAGAGCGCGTGAGAGAGCGCATGAGAGAGCGCGTGAGGTTGCGTATGAGAGAGCATGTGAGAGAGCGTGAGAGAGCTCGTGAGAGAGCGCGTGAGGGTGTACGTGAGGTGCGCGTGAGTGAGCGTGTGAGAGAAGCGCGTGAGAGAATGCATGAGAGAGCGCGTGTTAGAGCGTGAGAGTGCGCGTAAGAGTGTGCGTGAGAGAGCGCGTGAGAGAGCGCGTGAGTGAGTGCGTGAGAGAGAGAGAATGCGCGTGAGAGTGCGCGATGCGCGTGAGGGTGTGCCTGAGAGTGCGTGTGAGAGAGCGCGTGAGAGAGCGCGTGAGTGTGCGCGTGAGAGAGCGCGTGAGGGTGCGCGTGAGGGTGCGCATGAGAGAGCGCATGAGAGCGCGTGAGGGTGCGCATTAGAGAGCGTGTGAGAGAGCGCGGGAGAGGGTGCGAGGGAGCGCGCGAGAGAACGCGTGAGAGAGGGCGTGAGAGAGCGCGTGAGAGAGCGCATGAGAGAGCGCGTTAGGGTGTGCATGAGAGAGCGCATGAGAGTGCGTGAGGGTGCGCATTAGAGAGTGTGTGAGAGAGCGTGTGAGAGAGCGTGTGAGAGAGAGCGTGAGAGGCGTGAGGTTGCGTATGAGAGAGCATGTGAGAGAGCGCGTGTGAGAGCGTGAGAGAGCGCGTGAGAGAGTGCGTGAGAGAGCACGTGAGAGAGCGCGTGAGAGAGCGCGTGAGGGTGCCCGTGAGAGAGCGCGTGAGAGAGCGCATGAGAGAGCGCGTGAGAGAGCGCGTGAGGTTGCGTATGAGAGAGCATGTGAGAGAGCGCGTGTGAGAGCGTGAGAGAGCTCGTGAGAGAGCGCGTGAGGGTGTGCGTGAGGTGCGCGTGAGTGAGCGTGTGAGAGAAGCGCGTGAGAGAGCGCATGAGAGAGCGCGTGTTAGAGCGTGAGAGTGCGCGTGAGAGTGTGCGTGAGAGTGCGCGTGAGAGAGCGCGTGAGTGAGTGCGTGAGAGAGAGAGAATGCGCGTGAGAGTGCGCGAGAGAGAATGCGCGTGAGGGTGTGTCTGAGAGTGCGTGTGAGAGAGCACGTGAGTGTGCACGTGAGAGAGCGCGTGAGAGAGCGCATAAGGGTGCGCGTGAGGGTGCGCGTGAGAGAGCGCGTGAGAGAGCGCGTGAGGGAGTGCGTGTGAGATCGTGAGAGTGCGCGTGAGAGTGTGCATGAGAGAGCGCGTGCGAGAGCGCGTGAGTGAGCGAGTGGAAAAGCACGTGAGAGTGCGCGAGAGAGAGCGCGTGAGAGTGTGCCTGAGAGTGCATGCGAGAGAGCGCGTGAGAGAGCGCGCGAGAGAGCGCGTGAGAGAGTGCGTGAGAGAGCGCGTGAAAGAGCGCGTAAGAGAGCGCGCGAGAGAGTGCGTGAGAGAGCGCGTGAAAGAGCGCGTGAGAGAGCTCGTGAAAGAGCGAATGAGCATGCTGGGGCATAGGCACTAGCATCTATTCTGCTGGTGCTTGGGCAACTGGGGCTACTTATACAAATGAGTGTCAATTATTGCACTAGCGCTTAGAGTGCCGGCTAAGGTGTCGAGGCCTCAGACGCTCGTCTAGGCTGCTGGCAACTAGCGAGCTAGTGCCAAGCACGCTCGCTCAGCACGCTCTAACGCTTGGGCGCTGGCATGGCACCTAATGTGCCGCGCTTGAAGCGCTAGCGTTATGGCCTTTGGTCTTTGGCTTTCTTGTACAGTGTGTGATCACAAACTGTTTTTTTGGGCAAGGTGTGCTGTTGCTTTCTCTGTTTTGGCTTTCTTGTGCAGGGCGTGTAGATGTTGACTTCTCTGTTTTTGCTTTGTGCAGGGAGTGTTTGTGTTGACTTCTCTGTTTTTGCTTTGTGCAGGGCGTGTTTGTGTTGACTTCTCTGTTTTTGCTTTGTGCAGGGCGTGTTTGTGTTGACTTCTCTGTTTTTGCTTTGTGCAGGGCGTGTGTGTGTTGACTTCTCTGTTTTTGCTTTGTGCAGGGCGTATGTGTGTTGACTTCTCTGTTTTTGCTTTGTGCAGGGCACATGAGCTGAGAAGGGAGATGAGGGAAGGAGGGAGGGAGGGTTGTAAGGAGGGTAAGGTGGGATAGGCTAGCAGTTATTTATGCATGTCTGAATTTTATTCATGATGGTTGCGTGTTTATTGCGGTCTCTGTATCTATCTGTGGTTGTTTGCATGTGTGTCAGTGTGTGCGTGTGCTTATGCGTGTGTGTACGTGCGCGTGTGAGCTTGTGTGTGCGATGTGTGCGTTTGTCTGTTTGCACCTGTCTGTCTCGTGTGTGCAACTGACGTGTGATGCTGAAGTGTGTCGGGTCTACATTTGAGGTGGGGATCGTTGTTGGGGCAGCGTTGCTCGCCTTAGCATACCGGAACCATCTCTGTTGTAGCACCGATGCATCTTAGCATTCACTCGCTATTGCTATGTGTTGTTTTTGCACGTGTTATGCAACTGAGGTGTGATGTTTAAGTGTGTCGGTTCTCCATTTGAGGTGGGGATCGTTGTTGGGGCAGCGTTGCTTGCCTTAGCATACCGGAACCATCTCTGTTGTAGCACCGATGCATTCTAGCATTCACTCGCAGTTGTTATGTGCAACTTTTGCTCGTGTTGAATGGATGCACATGATTTGCATTCATGACCAGTGGGTGTTTTTCTCGTCCATTGTGTTTGATGACGACAACCAATTGTTCCATTCGCCGTATTTATCGACGATTATGGAATGATAGGTCACATTTGGTTACACTTTTTTGGAAACTCGTGTGTATCAGTGCTGTCATCTCCACACATTTGGAACACTCGTTATCAAAACGATCAAACGAGTGGTTCGGACGTTGTGAAAATGACAAAAACTGCACTGTTCATTTGAGTCGACCGAAAAGTGCTACCAAATGTATAAGGTTGCTACGCAACCCAAAAACCAGGGTCTTGTGAGAATAGTAAGCACAGTGAGGAGCCATAGCTAGGGTTTAGCTAGCTAGGCAAGAGAGAAATGAACAAAGGAGGGTTTTCACTAGCAGCAGTTGGGATACATATAGCAAACCCTAACAGGGTTGTACTCGCTATAGAGCACCCCATTACAGGCTAGATAATAACATTCGGACACACCCCCATAGCCAAAGTGGGGTGTAATCAGCAGAGCACACAGTCATAGAGCAGGTGCACAATTGCAAGCAAAGCTAGAGGCTATCACAGAGGGCAAGTGAGGAGGAGGAGGAACTGTGGAAGGAGAGAAGATGGGAGGCAACGAGTGAAGCTGCAGAGGCACGGGCACAGGAGCGGCTGACTCAGTGGCTACCGAAGCAAGGGCGACGGACTACTGGAGTGACTGGCTCCGCGGTTAAGACGAGCGGCAGGAGCAACGGACCCACTGGCGACTGGTGCAACAGGCTCACTGGCTACCGAAGCAAGGGCGACGGACTACAGGCGCTGCAGGCGACACGACAGCTACCTCCACACAACCTCCTCCAACTGACCCTTGACACACACCCCCTACTGAACCCCTAACTCCACTCCCACGTCACCCCCCTAGCACCACTCCTTCGGCTCCCACACACCCACCCCCCTGAGCGGCAGCTGCAGCAGCGGGAGACGGAGGAGGAGGAGGAGCAGGGGACGGCGCACACAACCGGCACCCCCACAACCGTCACCCCCACACTCCTCACCCCCAAACCCTAAAACGGGTGGCACGGGGTAGGAGCGCGGGGGACGGCGAGGGGGACGGCGCGCGGCCCCCAGGGCGCCACCACGGGGCAGCGAGGGGGGCCGCGCGCGGCGCCAGGGGTGGCGCGCGGCTCCAGGGGTGACACGCGGCCCCCAGGGCGCCACCACGGGGCAGCGAGGGGCCGCGCGCGGCTCCCCAGGGCGCCGCGACGTGACGGGCGGGGGCCGCGCGTGCTCCAGGGGTGACGCGCGGCCCCCAGGGCACCACCACGGGGCAGCGAGGGGCCGCGCGCGGCTCCCCAGGGCGCCGCGACGTGACGGGCGGGGGCCGCGCGTGCTCCCCAGGACGCCGTGACGAGCAGGGCGGGGGCCGCGCGCGGGTCCCCAAGGTAGGAAACCGCCGCGCGCCTCGGGGCGCACGGCGGGCAGAAAACCGCCGCGCGCCCCGAGCGCACGGCGGAAAGAAAACCCGAAAAAAAATCGCGAAGAAGGAGTCGCACGCCACGGGGCGTGCAACAGACAGAGTAGCAGCGGAAGCAGTTAGGTGGGCCCACAGGCCAGGAGCGTAGATGCTCTGATAGCATGTGAGAATAGTAAGCACAGTGAGGAGCCATAGCTAGGGTTTAGCTAGCTAGGCAAGAGATAAATGAACAAAGGAGGGTTTTCACTAGCAGCAGTTGGGATACATATAGCAAACCCTAACAGGGTTGTACTCGCTATAGAGCACCCCACTACAGGCTAGATAATAACATTCTGACAGGTCTCACGTAGATCAATTGTTTTGCAGTTGATGGTTGGAGTTTGGCTGCTATTGGTTGGCGAGGTGCAAAAAATGGAAAGGGGTGCAACGAGGGGTGCGAGGGGAACTGAAATCGTTTGAGAGTGTCCTAACCTCCTAGGCATGGAAATAGGTTCGGAGCCGAAGCTGAAATGCCAGTGAAATGTTCTGACTGGTCCGAAGTCCCATGTACCCGAAATTTGTTTTGCAGTTGGTGCTGGGGGAGTGTCGCACGCCTACTTCCCTAGCCAACCAGTCTACCTCGCCTACAAAACACGGTAACTCAGCATCAAATGTTTTGCAATTGACCCTTACTTGAGACCAAGTCGGCAACATCGAGTACCTGCAGGTGTGGAGTTGGGAGGAGAAGCAGCAGGCGGAGTGGTTTGCATTCTGAGTAATGAACGACCAGAGAGAACTGCCTTGGGAATGCCTTGGGTTGGGGGTTGCGTGGCTCAAGGCGAGCAAAGGAGCAGCCGTGTGACGGCAAGGGAAGGGCATGGCATGGCATGGCATGGCATACAGTCGATGCTCAGCCTATCACAAAACATTTGCTCCCGCAATTAGAAATTTAGTCACTCGCGAACGTTTTGCCCGTGAGTGACTAAATTGACCATTGTGCCGATTTCAGGGTACAGTCACCAAGTTGAGGAAGAAAAACATCTACAGTTCATAAACAACAAAGGTTGCCCGTCATCAGAGATGTTAACCTGGTTACGAAATTAAAACCCTTGACTCGATTCACGTTGCAATTTCATATTACAGTCACATTTTTGCCCGTGGCGACAAGGGCGAACGTGGCGAAATGTCTCAAACTCGTTTCACGCACATGCCGCCCGCCAACCTGGTGTTCTTGAAATGGGCACCGACTGTATTGTATTTCTTAGGAATGGTGTGGCGAGGCGAGATTTGGGCTCGGCAGCTCACTGATTGATGGCCCGCGCTTCGTAGGTGCCGAGGCTTTCTGACATGCTCGGGCTGATTGGGCCGAAGTTGGGCGCCTATGTCAGAGGTCCACTGGTGATCCCCGATTGATCCTAGGGAAGGGTTACAGGCTCGTTGTCCTGGGGGGTTATGGGCGCACTAACCCGCTACTTAACAAGCCCTTTTATCCCAATGGTCTAGTGGTTGGGATTCTGACATGGTATCAGAGCGAAGGTCTCGGGTTCGAATCCCAGTGTGTGCATTTCGGGCATCCCAGTGCGGGGGGGTGTCAGAGGTCCACTGGTGATCCCCGATTGATCCTAGGAAAGGGTTACAGGCTCGTTGTCCTGGGGGGTTATGGGCGCACTGACCCGCTACTTAACAAGCCCTTTTATCCCAATGGTCTAGTGGTTGGGATTCTGACAGCCTAAGCAACTCAGTTTGAAAGCTCTCTCGCTGTAACGTGTTGCGATACGGTATCTTGCACGACGCTTTCGAAAAAATGTATTTTTTCGAAAGTGTGTAACACTTTCTAAAAATGCGTATTGTGAAAGCGCAGCTGCCTGTAACGAAGCAAAGCAACGGCGAATTACAATTCGCCGAGTACATAACGAGGGTTGGAGGCCATTCGGCCTCCACCCACGACTTCATTTCAGAACTTTGCAGTTTCACTCCCCACCCACCCACCCTAGTTGTACCAATATTTGTATGATCCATAGTTGGACGAGAATGTTGTATTACTGCAATTGTAATGAAGCCAGTTGCCCCAATTGTAATGAAGCCAGTTGCCTATGCAAGAACAGAAAGCAAGCTTTCTCAATTGGTGGGTCTTACTCGTTTTGTAGAAATCATACATAAACTTGTTAACAGAAAACCAGCTTCAAGAAACAATCAAGTCATTCTGAGTAATTCAGTTGCAGCAATTTGTACAACCCTACTACAGTACGCGCTCAACAAGGCCAGGGACTAGCCGGCACATGCCCTTCATAACTGGTAGTCCCCATTCACTTCACAGCCTCGCTTGCTGCTGCTGCTGCGTCCCCTCAACAGCAGCAGAGCGAGGGATAAGAAGAGCATCATAATGGCTACTGCCATTGTACAGCACGCAGATGGCATCCTTGCTGCTGCTAATCCCTTCACCTTCCACTCTCCTTTCGTCTCCCTCCTGCTTGCTTGCATACTCGCGGCCATACTCAGCTATGGGCATGATGGCACCCGAGCGAGGGGAACGAGGGTCAGCAATAAACACCGTGATGGGGGACCTGCGCAAGGGAGGGGACGGGGACAGGAGGAGCGCAGGGGGTAGTACATGAGGGTGACGGTGCGACGAATGGGCTCAAGAGAGCAGAGGGAGACAGAGAATCAGGTACACCGGTAAAAAAGGCAGAGTCGCGAGGAGGCACGATGGCAAGTGAAAACAGAGAAGGTGAGGCGAGAAGCGGGAAGAGATATGACGAAAGAAGGGCGTAAGGGCACGGCGCAGTGGTTGAAATGAGAATGGGGCGCGGACTTACTTGAGCACATGGGAGAGCATGAGGAGCTCAGGCTCTCCACCCCACACATAGGGCTTGCGGATGTTGGCCACATAGTCATCAAAGTTGCCCTCCAAGAACCTGCAGGTAACCACACACAGGCCGGGTAACCAAACAAACAGATGAGACAGTTGCTTTTCCTGGTTTCGACAAAAGATGAAGCAACGAGAATATGCGACAGGTCCTGAAAAGCACTTGGGAGGTAGCGGCACTGGGACAGCATCTAACACGAGAACGGGCAGCAGCAAGCAGCCAGCATGTTGGCGCGCTCACGCTCGAGCTTGCGCACACACCATTCGGTTTCTTCCCGCCGCTTCACGAACTCGTCCGCCACCTGGTTGCGCAGCGCGTCCGCCAGCTGGCAGCGCGCGGGGAGCGCCGTCGGCTGCGGGAGGGACGCGCGCGCGTGGTGGCCGTGCGCCACGGCGTGGAATAAGCAGCGCCCGTCGCCCGGGATGCCTGGTGTGAGAGGAAGGGACAGGGGAGCAAAAAGCGGGAGGACATATGGACTGAACGGCTGCGAAAGAGAGAGAATGGGGAACAAGCGAGCGTAGAAAGGAGACCGGAACCAGAACTGAGTTTAGGACGCGGATACGAGCAGACAGACGAGGAAGGCACTCACGGACGACATGGTAGTCTGTTGTCGACGCTTTTCGCGCATCCACCGACGCGTGCACTGCGCCGACCGCCGCCGCTTCGCACGCCACAGACCGCAAAACTGACGGTCCAGAATCTTCCCCCGGCCGCACAAGCGCGGCGGAGGCTGACGCGGCAGCCAACGTCAGCATGGCGAGATGCACCGGCTGAATGGGCTTCGCGGGTGACGCGGACGCGGCGCCCAGTCCGCTGTTACCCACGCTGAGCGCCGCCAACGCGCCGCGGATAACATCGTCCGCCGCGACTATACCGCCACCAGCCGCGACCTTGAATGCCCTCTCCCCTAACCCCAAACTCCTGCCGAGTGCCGCTGCTGCCACGAGCTCGCTCCGCCTCGCCGCGAGTAATACGGACAGCGGCCCCTCGTTGCCGCCGTAGAATCCGCTGGCATATCCGGCGCCGCCCACGCCGCCGCCGCCGCCGGTTGCGTTCGCTGCAGTTGGTGCGCAGCCGCAGCCGATACCGAGAGGGAGGGGTCGAGAGGGACGGAGGAGGAGAGCGCGGAGGAAGGGAGTGGAGCAGTGTACGGACGCCCAACTGGGACTTAGTCGAAGAAGCTCCTTCGACGCTGCTGACGCCACGTGGGACGCCCTCAACTGCGACGCGCCACCGCCGCCACCGCTGGTGCCGGGGCCGCTACCTAACCCCCTTTCGAAGCTTGCTGCTAGACCCGCGGCGCCCCTCGCGGTGCCGTGGAAGCCGCGGGGCGCGGCGCTCGAGCAGCCATCAGCGCAGGCGAAGGATCCAAGACAGGCAGTGCAGGAGGCGCAGTCGACGGCGCCGATCGCGGAAGCGGTTAAGCCGCCAATGGCGGAAGCGGAGGAGGGGGAGGCGGATGAGATGGTTGAGGAGGAGGAAAGGGTGAGCGCGTCGAGCGATGCGAGAGGGCGAGTGGCGGCGTCAGGGCACGCGATGACGCAGCGGGAAGCGCTGGCGGTGTGGATCGGGGTGAGGACGCGACGCGGAAGAGCGGCGGAATGGAGAAGCATCGCAAGGGGGACGCGACACGGACCGGACTAGGGCTGTTAAGAAGAGGGTGCGCTTAAAGAGCTACGGGACTAGAGGATGGACAAGCCGGAATGGGAACTACGATCCGCCGTTCAGCGACGAGTGCGGAGGAGGCGACGTTCTTGACGCAGAGGCGGGTGGGGAACGAATAACGGTCGCCATGAAATGGGTTGTCAACAGTGAGCGATCTACTCTGACGGCGGCATGACACAACAGCTTGCGGAATAAAAGGTTAAAGGAAAGGTAAAGCGACGCTAATGGTGTGATCTGAAAGTCGCGGCAGCAGCAACGCGGGAGAAATGCGGATGTCCTGGTGAGGATACTGCCGTGATGAATGCAACTGAACAGACGCTGTGGTAATAGCTCGTAACTCTGAATGGACAGCCAAAGTTGAAACGAGGCTTTGAAGTAAAATACCAAGGACAACCAGAGTAAGGTTGTTTAGGTAGATGCAACCATGGGCTCTGGGTGGAATGCGGCTCCAGGGATGCAATGGCCGTAACACGCAATGCCACCGTCAGCCGAAGGATGGAGAAGGCGAGCGTGATAATCACCTGCTCCTGCAATATGGTTTCAGCTCGGGTGAGAGAGCGAGCGCAAGCAAGCAGAAGGAACACGTAGAAGGTACGAGAAAGCAGGGGACATGGGCATGGGCATGGGCATGGAATGTGGATAGAAATGCTTGCCGTATTCAGACGTAGATAGTGCGGGGAGGGATGTGCTGCTTGCTTGCAGTTGCGACGCTGTGCGACGCTGTGCGACCATGCGAAATAAAGATTAAGCTACCGACGAGGAAATCTTGGCGGATCAGGGGTTCAGATTAAATTGGCGGAACTAACGACAGGATACACTGTCGCAAAAGGTTGCGATTGACAGCAGTGGCTGTGTACGATTGACGGCAAGTGTGGCATTTGCTTGAGCGATGGGTATGGTATGGAGTGGTGCAGTCGGGTTGAGGGGGAAGAACCTGGTGGCTTGCGCTTACGCGTGGCGGCAAACTCCATGGTGGTGGTCACTGACGGATTCAGGGGACACTGTGTCATTATCTCGAGACCCGTGCGGTGACGACGATCCATTCACATTCTCACACTTCATGCGCGCCTGTCATCATCACCATGCCACATTGCCACAAATCCCCTTGCTGTTGGTCCTCGAACCGTCCAATTACAGCTCTCTAGTCGACGTGGCCTTCTTCTCCGGGGACATAACAGCTGTGATTGACATGTGGAATTCTCTGTGACGTGGCCAGCATTCCTTAGCGGACGGTGGACACGCGAGCCTAGAAATTCACGAGTCACGATGAATGTTCAGATATGTTCAGATACACGTCACTGAAATGTACACATTCAATGCGGTTGGGGGAAGGCACACCTTCCCTGCGTGAACAAGACGCAAGCAGGCAGCCACCGAACAAGAATTGCGGGCTCAGTGGGGCAGACACCAGCTCACTACCGCGTACATCGGCCAAAAAACCCGGCTCACTACCAGCTCTCTGCAGAATCAACCACATTTTGAATTAAGGTATTGTCAAGCACATACCGATTAAAACCAGGGTGCACATTCAATTGGGTTTCTGTCAAAGGTTAACCTTTGACCTCGGGGTTACTCAGTGATTTAGGAATATCTGGGGGGAGTGTTCGCTTCAGCAGGTGAACATTTGAACCCTCGAGATTTGGCAAATGTAAACCGAAGTCATCGAATGTGCTTCCGCCAATTCGTTTCCCCCCTCCCCATACCTATTCCGCTCCCACCGAAATTGTTTCCCCTTCCCCCACAATATCGTGTCACCCCCTTTCCCCTTTCCGCCAACCCAGTTGCCCTCCCCTTGATCCCCAATTTCTAGATCCTAGTGTTATCAATTTCTCCCCTGCCAAGCCTCATCTCTCACGGACGAAAAGCCCCATGCTCGCCCATTCTCAACTATTTATTCGCTACTCGTCAACCAATCAGCAGTTCCCGCAAACATGCCGCCCAAAATTTAGCCTGGAGTCGCGTTGAATGTGTACCCTGGTTTTAAGACCAAACATCTCTTAACCACTAGCAGCACAATACAGGTGACCACATATAGAGCGAACGTAAGTTCACCTCTTCAAGGACACAATAATTTACGAAAGGGTAGAAGAAGCATTCAAGCGCCAAAAACATTCGCTTTTCCCCGTCCACCTCATCCGCGCAAGATTAAACCACGCGAGCAAACTGGCTGTGCTCAGGGTGGCGGCGCTTGCGGCCAGCCCTCCAGAGCGCCCAGCCAAAGATCAGGAGAGCGACGAGAATGACAATGAGCCCTCCAATTATCCACCCTGCATTGCTGCTGCTTCCTGCCTCGGAAGCAACCCACTGCGCCAGAGTCTCGTTAGATGACGAACCGGATGTGCTTGGGACCGCGCTCTGGTGGGGAGGAGTTGGAGACGAGCCACGGAAGACACAGAAAATGGTCGGAACCATGACCACATAGAGCAAGGCAAACATGAGCCATAGCATGGAATGACACGGATGACCTGCAAAACACATGGAGAGTAGTGCATGGAGCCATGCTATAAACAAGCAACCACCTGCAGCTCTTCCGGCACGGAGTAGGGGGCAGCAATCTGCTGGCCCTCCGGCAGGGTGACCCCTTCAGGCTGTGGGCCAGGGCGCAAGACGAGCTCAGGCTTCAGAAAGGAGTCCCCACCCGTGTGCTGCCATGGCGCCACATCCTGTGCCCCGCGGGATACATGGGCCCGGTAACAAGTGGGGAGAGGGGGAGAAAGGGGAGGGGAGGAGGGAGTGGGAGATGAGGGACCGAGGGAAGGGGTGAGGGTGGGGAACGAGTGTGAGTGTGAGAGGAGAGAGAAGGCAGGGAGGGGGGAAGAGATAGAGAGTGAAAAGGAAGGAGAGTTGGTAGTATGAAGGCAAGCAAGATGTGGCTTGGGAGTGGGGGGGTGTGAGACAATGTGGCAGAAACTGGCCAATAAGGTGGAATCACAAATGATGGATTCATGCTCTTGTCATGGCTCATACATGCAAGTTCCCAATCCACCCAGGGCGCACGCTTCCCCCCTCCCCCCCCCCCCCCCCCCGCCCCCCTCCCTTCCACACAAGCCACCCACCTTCCAGCCAACGCCAGCAAGGTTGTTGAGGGCGAAGGTGGCGCGCTTGAGGTCCTGGTTGCGGTCGCCCGTGTCAGGGTTAAAGGACACGGGCCCCGTGACGCCCTTGAAGTGGATGCCGTTACCCGTGCGGTTCTTGAACACCTCCAGCACCAGCCGCGGCGTGATGCCCGATTGGCCTGCGGGAGACAAGTGGAGCATGGGGGAGGCGAGGGGGAGGCAAGGGGGTGGCAAGGGGAAGCCGAAGAGAGAGCGACTGATGGAAAAAGGGTTTTCACAGGAGAACAAGGATAGCTGCTTGCTCTTACAGCCAGGACAAAGTGGGGGAGGGTGAGAAACGGGGGAGGACCCTATTGTTCCCAGAGCCCCCACCCTTGCACACAATATCAACTCCAGAAACCTACACCCTCGTTTTCACAACAACCCCACCCAGTCCGCAACCCACACCATCCCATCGCACCCAACTGCACCCCCACAACAATCCCACCCCATCCCTTCCCATCCCATGCCATGCGGTGGCACGCAGCTCGCACGTACGCTGAACAACGAGGATGTCTTCAAAGGCCTTGAAGAAGGCCCAGATGGCGTCGATGAGGTGCAGCACGTACGCGCGCGGCTGCTCAAAGCGCGGCGTCACTGGCAGGGTCAGCAGCCCCGGGTACTCGCTGTGCTGCTGCTGCTGCCAGTACGCTCGGAACTCCTCAAAGGGCGATGCTGCGTCCGTGTCCGCCTTGCCGCCTGCATCAAGCATGCGGGATTACGGAGGTGTGGGAGGGCGGGAATGGGGAAAGGGGAGGGGGTGGCAGGTGGGTAGGGAGGGAAGGGGGAAAAGGTGGAAGGTGGAGAGGGTTGGGGGGGACGGGAAGGAGGGGCAATGGGGCTTAGGGAAATAATTAACTTGCAACAGGGGGTAAGGCGAGCAGGGAAGAGTTGAAGGGAGGTCGAGGATGCACAAGGGAGGGAGGGTGGGATCAAGGAGGAGACTCCATAGACAAGTGGACAGACAGAGGCAAGTGCTGACGGGCTCAGGTGGAATACACACAAGGCAGAAGGGTAGCAAAGGC
Organism: Closterium sp. Naga37s-1; assembly: GCA_947471745.1. Taxonomy (NCBI): domain Eukaryota; kingdom Viridiplantae; phylum Streptophyta; class Zygnematophyceae; order Desmidiales; family Closteriaceae; genus Closterium; species Closterium sp. Naga37s-1. Next base: position 172,347 of record CANJKZ010001154.1, read on the forward strand.
GAGATGAGGGGCGGGCATGTGCAGAGCAGAGCGTGAGAGGGTGGGTGGGTGGGTGGGAGGGTGGGTGGTGACTCACGGTAGGGGCTGATGCCCAGCTCGCCCTGCAGCGCTGACCCCAGCGGCACTGACGCCTTGTCTGGTGGGCAGGGCAGCGCGCAGAGGGGAGGGGAGCATAGGGCAGTGGCGCAGAAGGGTAAAGGCAGGAGGGGGCAGCGGGCAGAAGGCAGTGGGAGAACGGCAGTGGGGGCATGTTGAAAGGCAATACCAGGGAGCTGAGAGCCATCCTTTGACTCTTGAGACTTGGTGTTATCGAGGTGAGGAACACAAGTGCATGCGAGAGCTCTCTGTGGTTACATGGCGGATGCATGCATGTGTGAGCAATCATATGCATGGCATGAATGGCCATGCATGGCAGTGATACAGCAGAGCTGCACAGTGCACGCGTCCATACCAATGCCCACAAGGTCGAACGTGGTGCCTCCATCAGACACAAGGTACCACCAGGGATAGCCCAGCAGACCCTGCCACAGGCATCAGGGGAATTGCGTGGAAGGAAAGAGCGAAGGGGGGTACGGAGCGAAGGGGGGGATGGGGACTGGGATTTGAGAAGGAAGGAGAGGAGGGTCCTCAGTTTCTGACCAGCAATAAGATGAAGGAGGTCTTTTAAAGATAGAATGACTTGCACAAACAAGCCAGCAGAGACGAGAACGAGCAGACAAAGGGAGGAGGAGAAACGAGCAGGCACAGGAGTAGGAGCACCGCGGGGGGTCAGAGACTGCGGGCAGAGAAGGGAGGGGCATACAGTCTGAGCATCGGGAGAGGGGCAGGGGCAGAGTGGGAGCGGGCCTCACAAGGTCGTGAGCAGCACGCCAGAGCCCTTCGACCACGTTGGGCAGCGCGGCGAAGACGACAACGGTGGAGTCATTAGCCGTGATGAGGCGGCCGTTCACATAGAAGAACTGCTTCCACTCGTACATGGTGGACGGCGGCGGGTATGGCACGCGGATCGTTGTGGACCCCAGCTCCCTGCGCTGTGCGTAGTTCTGGTGATGGCACGGCGGAGGGGCGGGCGGTGGGAAGGAGAGAGGAGAGCGTGGGTTGGGAGAGGGATGGAAGGTTGAGGGACCAGGGGTTGAGAAAGGAGGACGAGGTGGGAATTCAGGAGGAAAGGTTTTTGGGGAAAGGGGGTGCCAAAAAAAAGGATGATGGCGATTCCTTGTGGGTGTGTTCCCATGTGTTGGTTCGTTGGGTATCCATCCTCCGTACTCGAACATGAATCACACTGTGCGACTATGTATTATTGTGTGCGAATTCGTAGGTCCCTGTGCGACTCTTTGGGTTCCTCCCTGTGCGACTCTTTGGGTTCCTCCCTGTGCGATTCTGTCTGCATGTACTTGTGCGAGGAGCCAGGGATGCGAGGCAGCGCACCTGAATGTCGTCCCGGAGGTTATTGCCATAGGTCTCGTCGGAGTAGAAGAGATAGATGTTCGTCCACCCGTACTGCCCTATCTGCACCGGGGAAACGCCAACGCCAGGACAGGGGGGTCGGAGTGAACGAGAGGAAGCGTGTGTTTTTGTCAGCAAGCGTGTGTTTTTGTCAGCAAGCGTGTGTTTTTGTCAGCAAGCGTGTGTTTTTGAAAGCACGGGGAGCGAAGAAAGCGGTGGCATTGGAACGCAATCACGTAGAGAAGAACATGGGAACCAAGGCTTGTGAAAGAACGGAAAGAGCGTGCGCGTGCAGGGCAGAGGTGGGGCGCGGAAAGGGCTGAGTGGTTACCACGTCCTGAATGGCCTTGGCTTGGAACCGATCGCTGTACCTGCAGTGGGCAGCACAGGGCAATGGGCAACGTGTTGGTAACAGAGGGTTAAGAGCAGGAGGTGATAGATTAGCGATGGGCGAGAGAGGGAACGGACAACCGCGAGATAAGAACAGTTGGCAGGATGGCGAGAGGCTCGTGCAAGCATGATGAAACGCGACAACTCAGCTAGTGTCAACTCATGACGAACCTAACTCAGCCAGTGCAGCGCCGTGAAGTGATGATGGAAGAATGGGGGAAGACGGATGGAGGAAAACGAGAAGCGGAACATTGTGGAGAGGCAGATTCTATGATCATGCCTGATTCGATGATGAAAGAGGAGGAAATTTCCAGCAGGGCAGCATACACTCCTCGCGCTAATTTCTAACGGATCTTAGCGAAACAGTGCGGGTAACGCGTACACGGTGCGGAAGAAGGTGCTGTAGAGGTCCCCGGAGAAGGCGTCGGCTGTAGCGGCGAAGGAGACGAGCGGGATGTAGCGCGACCGCAGCACCTGACTCGCGCCCTTCACTGCCTCGGAACATGCAGGCCCCACCACGCCCACCACCAAATCCTCCACCAGTTTCTGCCAGCGTGCCGCGGGGAGGGGAGAGCAGGTAGGGGGGGAGGGTTGGGGAAGAGGGTGGGGGGGGCGAGTGGGAAACAGGGGTGAGAAACGGAGGAGAGAGAGGAGAGGAGGGGGAAAAAGGAGCGAGGGGAAGAAGGAGGATATTGGCAGAGGCGGCTCTACTTCCTCCCATGACCGACTCCAGTACACTAAACCGGTTAACTGAATGCTTTACAACAGCAACCTCGAGGTAGCAGCGCATGACCACTTCCATGACCCGACAACATCGAGGCTCTCCCACGCCATCGCTTGTTCCCCCTCCCGCCGTTCCAACATATCCCAACCTCGCTATTCGAACCCCGCAAGCCTGAGCCATGCTCCGTTCCCGCATGTATCCCCGAAATCGCACACCTCTCCGCGCGTTGCACGCGTACCTCAGCGGCGTCAGCGGCGGCCTGCTGATTGCAGTTGGAGTTAGCGATAAACGGCTTCACGCGCACCAGGTGCCGGTACTGCCTCCCCAACACGTCCACCGCTATGCGCGCCGCCGAGATCCTGAGAAGAGCGGAGCATTCGAGAAATATCGCAGAAGAATGTTTCATGAGATTCAGTTAGTTGCTGCGCAAGTCTCACGCGGACAGCTTGTATGGATTTGTGAAGGAATGTGACGTAAGGTGTATCTGTCCTGCGCATTATATGACATCGCATTGTGCAGAACACTAAGGCGCGCAAGAGTTCCAAGAATCTGTAAAAAGCGTCGTCCGGTGACTCACCACTCGTCGGCAAGCCTAGCTGGCACTGCGGAGTCCCCGTCGGGGAATGGCAGCAGGAATCCGAGCCGGACATCCTCCACAGCCGTGCCGTGCGACACGCACATCACGAGCACCACCGCTGCAAGCAACCGCATCGCCGGCGCCATTTTCGTCGGATTTCCCACCTCGGAAGCTGGATTTCGCTTCACACGAAACCGAAGATCTAGGAACTACTAGCCAATGTGGCCAACACACGAAGTCAAACAACAACACCAGCCTTGTTTCTTGAAATTGGTTCTTGGCTGGAATTGGCTCTGAGCAGGCTCACTTGGCCCACCTGGATTACAGGACAGATGCACATCCGAAGAATGTAGGGGGGAAGGCAGGGGGAGGAGAAAGGGGATGCGGTGGGGGAAGTGATGGGTGATGGGTCAGGGGGGCCAGGGGGGGTTGAGGAGGAAATACAGTATCGAGGTTGGATTGGATTGTAGTGTGGAAGTTGACGACTGACTGCTGCAGAGCAGAAATCTGAGGCGCGAGGGGGGGAGGGGAAATATGCGCTTGCGCTTGCGCGCAGGAACTGAAATGGCCACGCGGAACGTGATTTGTCCCGGGAAGGGGCCATGTCGGAGACGGGGAGAGGAGGAGTACAAGAGGACGTCTTTCATTGGCTGGTGGCCGGGATGGTGGGGCTGATTTTGCGCGAGGTCAAGTGAAGGAAAGGTGGGGTCGCCAAGGGTTCTCAGGGCGCATTCCGGCCCGTGTCAAGCACTTGGGTCGCGTGTTTCTATCGCACACTTCGAGTTGTATTCCAAGCCTCGTTTTCCCATGTTCCCCGCCGAAATCAGACTCGATTTTGAGTCTTCCGTTCCTACTCGAACCTCAATTTGACCCCAAGATCCGCCCTCTTACCATTCCAAGTTCCGGTTACAGTGATATCCCCACTGTTATGAGTTGTATGAAAGAAGAGTGCGCAGAATGCAATATCGCGGAAGTGATTACAACTACTGAGCAAACAACGAGGCCTAGGTATAATATAGCACAGCTAGCTAGGCCGAGGTCGCGGAGTCGCGCGAAGGTTGGGTGCAGGTTTGGGGTTGGGAAACCCGAGGGCGACGCGGGAGACGTTCGGAAGGCGAGGTCGTCGGACCGAGCCTGAATTCCGAAAGTTGGAATTGTACGCGTAAGAGATGCCTCAGTAAGGAATTAGCGAAATTCCTTACACTACCCCCCCCCTTAAAAAAGGTGGTCGATATCAGGCACATGTCGGCGAGAAAGATACTGCCGAAGTACCGAGTGCCCTTGTAGTGAGTCAGCCGGGACCCACGTGTCATCGTCGCTTGTGCGATCCACCCAGCGTAGCAGGAAGTCGACGTGGCGTCCGGCGGGGGTCGCACGAATGCGATGGTTCAATATCTTCCAAGGTTGAAGCGTCGGGTCTGCCACAGGTCGGACACTTGGCGCCTGGTGGGGTCGGGCGACGTCGGACGACTGCGGTGCCACATAGTGGCGAAGTAAACTGACGTGGAAAGCGTCGTGGATTTTCCAGTCGTCCGGTAGGAGAAGTTTCGCAGTGACCGGTGTCAGCATCCGAAGGATGCGAAAGGGTCCCACGTAGCGGGGACGCAGTTTTGCAGGCTGGGGCAGCTTGAGGTTTTTTGTGTCCAGGAGGACCATCTGCCCGTCACGGAAGGGTAAAGTCCGTCGATGTCGGTCGGCGTAGCGGCTGGCGGCCGTATTAGCCTTCCGGATAAATTCCGCTGCTTTGTCTCGCGCTGCTTGTAGTTCCGAAACAAACTGCTGCGACCTTGGTACCGGGTTATCGGGAGTTGTTGACGAGGGTACTACCGGATCTATCCCGTAATTCAGGTAGAACGGCGACTGCTTGGTTGTTGCAGATGGGGCGTTATTATACGCAAACTCGAGCATGGGAAGGGAATCCTCCCACTTGGTGATGTCGGGGCAGTTCGTGCGAATCAACTGCTCCATCGTTGTCCTCTCTGTCTGTTCGTCGGTCTGTGGATGGTACGACGACGAAAACTGCAGGCGGGTGCCGTACTGTGCCCACGTCTCCTGCCAGAACTTCGATGTGAATTTTGGGTCGCGGTCGCTGATTATCGCCGATGGCAACCCGTGTAGTCGTACGACGGCCGAGATGAAGAGCTTCGCTGTTTCTTCGGCTGTGATCGTCGTGCGGCATGGTGCGAAATGCGCCATTTTCGTTAAGCGATCGACGACGACAAGTACCGAGTCGTTGCCACTTGCGCCCGCCGGCAGTCCTGTGACGAAATCCATTGTCACCTGTTGCCACGGTCGTTCGGGTGGCTCGAGGGGTTGCAGCAATCCAGCTGGGCGTTGGCGTGATGACTTCATTGCTTGGCAGGTCGGGCAGGCGGACACGTAGTGCTGCACGTCGGACGCCATGTCGGGCCAGTAATAATTCCGTTGCAGCAGCTTCAACGTTTTGTCGACGCCAAAATGCCCGGAGAGGTTGGAGTCGTGTACTTCCTGCGTCAGCAATTCTCGTAAGGGTCGGTAGGAAGGTACCCAAACTCGGTTAGTACCGACTTTTAGGTAGTAGCTCCCATGCGCCGTGGTGACCCCGTGGTGTTGATTGGTCCGGAAAAACCGGTCAATCCTGTAGCCATGCTTGAATAATCCTGTCAATAAAGGGTTAGAATGGGCGATTAGTACTGCTGCGGTCTGCATTGATGGTCGGGTCAGGGCGTCGGCGATGTTGTTGGCGCCCTTTTTGTACGTGATGGTGTAGCTGAAATTGGACTCGAGGTAATCGAGCCACCGGATTTGTCGCGGATTGAGATGTGGTTGGTTGCGCATGTATTGTAATGACTTGTGGTCGGTTCGGACGGTGACGTCAGCTCCCGTGAGGTAACAGCGCCAGGTACGAAATGCATGCACGATGGCGAGCATTTCCTTGTCGTGGACCGGATAGTTGCGCTCGGGCGGCTGCATTTTTCTTGATTCGTACGCGATGGGTTGCAGCCCGTTGCCGAAGTCCTGTACTAGCACAGCGCCCACGGCGAAATCGCTGGCGTCCGTCACGACTTCGAACGGTCGAGATGGATCTGCTAGCCGAAGCACCGGGGGTGAACTCAAAATTTTCTTCAGCTCGTTGAAAGCCAGCTGTTCTCTCCCCCCCCAACAGAATTGCACGCCCTTATGCAGAAGATCGGTTAACGGCCTGGTCACCCCCGCCATATTCGGTACAAAACGGCGGACGTAGTTAACGAAGCCGAGGAAACTCTGCAACTCCGTGATGTTCGTGGGCGGCTTCCACTCCGAAATCACCGTCACTTTGCGAGGGTCAATTTTAATGCCCTCCCCTGAAATCACGTGCCCCAGGAACTCCAGCTCCGACTGTAAGAACTCACACTTAGAGCCCTTAGTAATCAGTCGGTTCTGCTGCAAGCGCCGGAACACTTCCTCTAAGTCCTGTAAATGCTGCTCCCGAGTTTTGCTGTACACCAGGATGTCGTCCAGATAAACGATAACTTTTTTGTCCAGCATGTCCCGAAACACCCCATTCATGGTGAGCTGGAAAGTCGAGGGCGCGTTCGTCAACCCGAACGGCATCACAGTGTACTCGTAACTGCCGTAGCGGGTGCGAAACGCAGTCTTCGGGCAGTCGTCGGCGAACACGCGAATTTGGTGGTAGCCACCTCGCAAATCGATTTTCGAGAAGAAGCGAGCCCCGCGAAGCTGATCCAGCAGGTCGTCCGCTCGTGGGATCGGGTAACGTGACTTGATCGTGACCCGGTTCAACGCTCGATAGTCGATGCACATGCGCAGGCCTCCGTCCTTTTTCGGTGTGAACAGTATCGGGGCGGCGTATGGTGACGTGCTCGGCCGGATAAAACCCTTCGAAAGCAGATAATCCAGCTGTTTCCGCAACTCGTCGAGCTCCGGTTGGCTGAGCCGCCACTGTGACCAAACAGTTGGTTTTGCGCCTGGCTCCAGCTCGATCCTGTGGTCCTCCGGACGCTGAGGTGGCAGCTCGTCAGGCAGGTCATCCGCGAAGATTTCGGGATACCTCCGAATTATGCTCGCCACGTCGTTGGGTACAGCAGCGCAGAGCGTGTCGATGTCGGCGATTTTTTCGGAAGCCACCACCTCGTACAGCTGTACGGCGTAGCCTTGCGCTCCCCGTTTTATCGCCCTCTTCATCGTTATTGCGTTGACACGTGTTGTCATCGGCTCCGGCTCCGCCCATTTCGGAAGTGTCACGCGCCCCTTGTTGCACAGCACCGTGATCGCCCCCGTCGTCCAGTCGATCGTCGGATTGAAACGCTGTAGCCAATCTCGTCCCAGCAGCACATCGCAACCGTCCAGTGTTGTCGCCAGCATTCGCATTGAAAACCCGAAATCGTCGCCACACTTCATCCGAATTTGTCGGACCTCATCTTTTATCGCCAACGGTGTCCCGTCCACCAGTCGCGCGTCAATCTCGGGCAGACACCTGTCCAGTTTGACCCCTATTTTTTTGGCCGTTGCCAGGTTGACGAGACTATGGCTCGCCCCACCGTCAACGAATAATTTTATTTTATAGCCGTTAACCCTCCCCACGACCAGCACAGGGTGATCCACGTGTTCATCCACCTTATTCGTCCGATTGCGGTCGATAGCCCGTATCGGTACCACCACTCGGTGTGGATGTTGATTGCCGGGCGACGGGGTCTCGTCAGTAGGTGGCCCGACTGCTACTGACTCGTCTCTTTTCCCGACCCCTCTCTGTCGTTCCTGTTTCCCTGTTTCAGCTTCGGGCAGTCCTTCCTCCAGTGGCCCGGTTGGATGCAGTTGAAGCACGTGTTAGGTCCAAGTCTCGGTGCATCCACCCCGTTGATTGTGGGCTGGCGCGGCGGTCCACGAAATTGAGTGCCCTCCCGGGAACTCATTCTCGCCCATTGCATCAGCGCATCCGTTGATTCAGCCACCTGGACGGCATCGAGAAAACCGCGTGGCCTCGCCCGTCGCACCTCGTACTGTACTTCGTACTTGAGGCCTGCGACATATCGGTCGAGTCGTTCCGCGTCGCTCATATCGTCCACTTGGTCAGCCAAATTGCAGAATATTGCCGTGTAATCTTGGACCGACGCCACCTGCTTCCAGGTGCGCAGCTTCATGCGAGCAGAATCCGAGGCGGATACATGCTCGAATCTGGTTCGCAGCGCGGCGCCCCACTCCGTCCATGTGCGTATCGTGGCCACTCCGAAGATTGAAGTTGCCTGTTGCGTGACAGTTGTCCAGGTCCCGTCGTTCGCACGTGACATCCCTGCCGGAGTCCCCCCTGTCTGAAGAGTCCGCTTCCACCACTCCAACGCCGGCCCTCGTAACAGTGACACTGCAAAATTAATGCGGGTAGCATCGTCAGCAATTTGCGCAGCATTGAAAAACACCTCCACTCCGAACAACCATGCCGACACAGTGACGGTTTTGTCGCTGGGGTTGAACGGGGGTGGGTTCGTCGGTTTTATTCTAACAGTTGTTGAGACTGTTGCTGCTGCATGCATCAGGGGCGCCACTGAAGCCATCACCGGGGTTGTCGCAGTTGCCTGACGTGGTGTAGTCTGCGAATGTTGCCTCGGCGCCGCTCGTGTCTGTTGCTGCGGCTGTGACTGTTGCCCCTGCGTCCCTTGTGCTTGTTGCATCCGTGCCGTCCACTCATCTTCAGCGTCCAGCGAGTCTTGTAGCTCGCTAAGGACCTCGTCGTTAGGCGCGAAGCTGCTACTTGCTTCATCCACGGCGGCCGACCCCTGACGCGCTTCACCTCGCGTCTGGCGTAGCTCGGCGTTTTCCACCCTCAGGCGCTCCAACTCGCCAGACATAGTCTGCATGTTGGATTGCATCGCCCGAAAGTCCTGCAAAAACACGTCAAACTCTGCTTGTGTCATGTTTCGGAGACTCATCCTAGCGGGCAGCGGGTTAACAGCGATTTTTATGGTTTTGATGAAGGCGCAAACGCTATTAGTCGGAGCGAGATAATCGTATCTATCTCTCAGCCGACCGCTTTGCAGCCCACCAAACCTATCGCACCCCTACACTAAAACTACCCCGGAAAGTGGAGGGTAACCTAGGAAAGTAGCTCTGATACCAAGTGTTATGAGTTGTATGGAAGAAGAGTGCGCAGAATGCAATATCGCGGAAGTGATTACAACTACTGAGCAAACAACGAGGCCTAGGTATAATATAGCACAGCTAGCTAGGCCGAGGTCGCGGAGTCGCGCGAAGGTTGGGTGCAGGTTTGGGGTTGGGAAACCCGAGGGCGACGCGGGAGACGTTCGGAAGGCGAGGTCGTCGGACCGAGCCTGAATTCCGAAAGTTGGAATTGTACGCGTAAGAGATGCCTCAGTAAGGAATTAGCGAAATTCCTTACACCCACTTTGTACACTTGTGTTACGGGTGCAATGAATCTGTTAGGAATTATCCTAATTCTTTACTGAAGCACTCCGTACGCGTACAAGTCCAACTTTTCGGAATTCAGGCTCGGTCCGCTGACCTCGCCTTCCGAACGTCCTTCGCGTCGCCTTCGGGGTTTTCAACCCCAAACCTGCACCCAACCTTCGCGCGACTCCGCGACCTCGGCCTAGCTAGCTTTGCTATATTATGCCTACGCCTCGTTGTTTGCTCAGTAGCTGTAATCACTTCCGCGTTATTGAATAATGCGCACTCTTCTTTCACAACTCATAACATAATTGAGGTAGCGAGGATTGCACTAGGTGACAAACGAGTACAAAATGTGAGCGAAGGCATGAGCGAACATTTATACGTGAAACATGCAAACGGTAACGCGGTGCGTACGAGCTAGCTAGTGCTACGCTGACAGTGAGGTTCGGCCTAGTCCCGAAGCGTAGGCCAACACGGCCGGGCCAGCAGTGCGAGGTTTGATGAAACAGTGCGCGCGAAGTCGGCAAAGCTCCGTTAGCTGTAACGGGCGGACAACGGTTGCTGCCGTACGCGATGTTGCTAGATGCGCTAAGGAATATTGAGAAAATTCCTTACACTACCCTACCCGTCAAGAAGCCCCCTCCGCTACGCGAGTGCGTGTATGTCGCGGAAACCCCGGCTCCTTAGGTACACTTGCAGGGCAGGGTGGTTTTCAATGTTGGCTAGGGGCACCCAGCTATCCTCAGTTGGCGTGCGATCCTTCCAGCGAACGAGGATCTCGATCCTCCTGATTCTCGTGGGGTGTCGAGTCCGATGGCTCAGAATCTTTTCGGGCTCGATGATCGGCTCCGAGACAAGGTGAGTCTGTCAAGAACGGAATGGTGATGTTCACTAAGGTTGGTTGGGGTACATAAACCTAACCCTAACTGTTGTTATCGAAGTTTAGGAGTAGAAAGTTTAGAAGGAGGAAGAGGAGTTGCACTAGTAAGCAGGGCAGTACATATAGCAAACCCTAACAGGGTTGTACTCACTATGGAGTACCCCACTGCAGACTAGATAATTATAGCATTCTGACAGTTGTACCCCATATAACACACATCACAAAGACTATAATACCTGACACACCCCCATAGCCTAAGTGAGGGGTGTCAAGCAAAACCAACAACGTACGGTCACAAGACTAGTCACAAAGCAACAAAGCTCAGGGTGGATCACAACGTCACCACACACTCTGAGCACAAGCAAAAGAGCCACAAGGCCAGTTCAAGAGTTCACAGAGCTATATATAAAGCAAACAAACAAAACAAGCAGAGAAATCAAGACTAAGTAAGGCGAGAACCTGTCTCAACGAGACCTAACTGCACACAACACCTCTGGTGGTCACAAGGCAGAAGGGCCTTGGTGAAGATGTCTACAGTGTTGGCCTCGGACTCCACAAAGTCGAAGCGAGCCTGCCCGCGCCTCTGCAACTCTCGCAGAAGAAAGTACCTGACGTTGATGTGCTTCACTCTGCTCTCCAGTTGCGGCTCTCGACAGAGGAGAATCGACGCCTTGTTGTCAATGAACAAGGTTGGCGCAGAGCTCGGCCGCTCACCAAGGTCAGTGAGCAAGAAAGGTCAACTAACGCAACTCCTATGCAGCCATGGCTCCAGCGTAAATCTCAGCCTCAGCCGTAGAGGTCGAGACCGAGGAGGAACGCGCGGACCTCCACGAAACAGCTCCAGAGCCCAGGCTGAAGCAGTAGCCCTGAGTAGACCTATGAGTCTCAACTTCGTCAGCGTAAGAAGAGTCACAGTGTCCAGTAAGCACGACAGACTGTCTCCCTCCAAGAACCAGCCCCACGCCAGATGTTGTCGCTAGGTACTTCGCCACCCTCACAGCAACTGTACAGTGACTGGACGGTGTCTCCCTGGTGCAACAAAGCGAGTAAGGATGCTGAGAGGGAAGGCGAGGTCCGGGCGAGTACAAGTCAGCAGGTACATGAGGCAGCACACAAGCTCTGCGTAGGGACCACAAGGCTTAAACGACTCATCAGGAAAGGGTCCAGTGAGTCTGTGGTCAACAGCAAGAGGTGTGCGCTGTACTGTGGAGTGCTGAAGCTCGAACCGCTGAAGGATCTGATGCACCATGTGTGACTGTGAGAGTGTAATGGTGCGAGCGGCTCTGTCTCTGGTAATCTACAGGCCAAGGTAGTGGCGCAGCTCACCAAGGTCAGTGCACGTGTGTCTCTTCTGCAGTTTACGCTTCACGTCAGCCAAAGCAACCCTGTCAGCAGTGGCCAAAACCAGGTCGTCGACGTAGACCAGTACAAAGAACGGTGTGGAACCACGACGAACAAACAGCGACGGGTCAGCAGAAGACGGCTGGAAACCGAGGTCAGACAGGGTAGAACGAAGGGTGTCGTGCCACTCACGAGGAGCTTGACGGAGACCGTAGACCGGTCGCCTCAGCCTCCACTGGGTCCCAGGAGGGAAAGTGCCAGTGAAGGCAGAGGAACGATGCAGCCAGACCTCCTCGTGTAGGCTACCCTGAAGGAAGGCAGTGGAGAAGTCGAGAGAGTGTATTTTGTTGTCTCCATGTGCTGCTACGTTGAGTAACACCCGAAGAGTGGTCATCTTCGGGGTAGGCGTGAAGGTCTGAAAGAAGTCAACTCCCTCCCGCTGACTGAAACCTCTAGCCACATAGCGCGCCTTGAAGACCGGAGGAGAACCTCGTGGCCGCTTGACCCTGAAGATCCACATGCCATCCACATGCCGTGGCGTACCGAACCGCATAGGGCCACAAAAAATGGGGCGCGCAACTGCAGCAGCCGCCCCTGGAGCAGCCCGCACCTGCAGCAGCCGCCCCTGGAGCAGCCCACACCTGCAGCGGCCGCCCCTGGAGCAGCCCGCACATGCAGCCCGTCCCGTTCCCCCCCCCCCCCCCCCCCCCCCCCCGTGCATTCCGTGGTGCTGGGGGTGTGGGGTGCCGAGCATGGGGGTGGCGGGTGTGGGGGTGGCGGTTATGTGTTCCTCCCCTTGCTCCTCCTCCTCCCTTGTCTCCCACTGCTGCAGCTGTCGCTGAGGGGGGTGGGTGTGTGGGAGCCTAGGGTTTAGGGTTTAAGGGGGGTGCTGTGGGAGTGGAGCTAGGGTTTGAACAGGGGGTGTGTGAGAGGGGAGTGGGGCAGTTGGAGGAGGTTGTGTGAAGGTAGCTGTCGTGTCGCCTGCAGCGCCTGTAGTCCGTCGCCCTTGCTTCGGTAGCCAGTGAGCTTGTTGCACCAGTCGCCAGTGGGTCCGTTGCTCCTGCCGCTCGTCTATAACCGCGGAGCCAGTCACTCCAGTAGTCCGTCGCCCTTGCTTCGATAGCCACTGAGTCAGCCGCTCCTGTGCCCGTGCCTCTGCAGCTTCAGTCATTGCCTCCCATCTTCTCTCCCTCCACAGTCTCTCCTCCTCCTCACTTGCCCTCTGTGATTAGCTCTAGCTTTGCTTACCTTTGTGAACTCCTGCTCTATACCTGCTTGCTCATTGTACTGATTACACCCCACTTTGGCTATGGGGGTGTGTCAGAATGTTATTCTCTAGCCTGTAGTGGGGTGCTCTATAGCGAGTACAACCCATCTAGGGTTTGCTATATGTATCCTCATTGCTGCTAGTGAAACCACTTCTTCTCCTATTTCTCTTTCATATACCCTAAAACCTAGCTATGGCTTCCTAGCTTTAGCTCCTATTCTAACACGTTGTTCGCCCGTTACTGCTAACGGGGCTTCGCCGACTTCGCGTGCACTGTTTCACCAAACCTCGCACTGCTGGACCGGCCGTGTCGGCCTACGCTTCGGTACTAGCCCGAGCCTCGCCTCCAGCGTAGCACTAGCTCTCAGAATAGGAATGCAACGGAATGGTCAAACTAGGAAGTGTGGAAGTACAAATATGCAACCCTAACAACTGTACTCCCTATTGTGCTACTCACTGTAGCCTACAAGCATAGAATTACATTTGACACACCCCCATAGGCTAAGTGAGGGGCATCAAAGCAAGCAAGGTGAACAAACGGTCACAAGACCAGTCAAAGCAAGAAACAAGGCAAGCTCAGGGTGGATCTCAAGGACACCACACAAATTCCGAGCGCAAGCAAACGGCCACAAGGCCAGATCAAGAGTTCACTAGGATATAAATAGGAAACACAACAAGCAGAGCAAACAACAAGTCTACAGCAACCGAGGGCCTACCTCAACAAGCCCCAACTGCACACAGAACCTGTGGTGATCACCAAGCGCCAAGGCCTTGGTGAAGACGTCTGCAGTGTTGGCCTCTGAGGCCACAAAGTCCAGGCGTGCCTGGCCACGTCGTTGCAGCTCTCGCAGGAGGAAGTACCTCACGTCAATATGCTTCACTCTGCTCTCCAGTCGAGGCTCTCGACACAGGAGGATCATGGCCTTGTTGTCAGCGTACAAGGTCGGTGCAGAGCGAGGCCGCTCACCAAGGTCGGCGAGCAAGAAGGTCAACCAGCGAAGCTCCTGTGCCGCCATGGCACCAGCGTAGATCTCTGCCTCTGCACTGGAAGTAGCCACAGACGACGACCGTGTAGACCTCCACGACACACCACCAGCTCCCAGACTGAAGCAGTAACCCTGAGTCGAGCGCTGAGTCTCCACGTCGTCAGCGTAGGAAGAGTCGCAGTGACCAGTCAACGCCACTGGCTGAGTCCCTCCAAGCACAAGCCCCATGCCTGATGTAGTCGCCAGGTACTTCGCCACCCTCACAGCAGCTGTCCAGTGGACAGGTCGGTGTCTCCCAGTCGCAACAAAGCGAGAAAGGATGCTGAGGGGAAAGGCGAGGTCCGGTCGAGTACAAGTCATCAGGTACATGAGGCAGCCCACCAGCTCTGCGTAGGGTCCACTGGACTCGAAGGGCTCGTCAGGAAAGGGGCCCGTGAGTCTGTGGTCAACAGCAAGAGGAGTGGGCTGTGTGGTGGAGAACTGGAAGTCGAACCGCCGAAGGACCTGCTGCACCATGTGTGACTGCGTCAGTGTGATGGTGCGAGCGGCTCTGTCCCGGGTGATCTGTAGGCCAAGGTAGCGCTGCAGCTCACCCAGGTCAGTACACTTGTGTCTCTTCTGCAGTTCGGACTTCACCTGAGCCAGGGCTGCCCTGTCAGCTGTAGCAAACACCAAGTCGTCAACGTAGACAAGGATAAAGAACGGAGTAGAACCCGCTCGAACAAACAGCGATGGGTCGGCGGAGGACGGGCTGAACCCAAGGTCACGAAGCGTGGAGCGAAGAGTGTCGTGCCACTCACGGGGCGACTGGCGGAGACCGTAGACTGGTCGCCTCAGGCTCCACTGGGTCCCAGGTGGGAAGGTGTCAGTGAAGCCAGGAGGACGGCGCAGCCAGATCTCCTCGTGCAGTCGGCCCTGGAGGAACGCAGTGGAGAAGTCGAGGGAGTGCAGCTCGTAGTCTCGCAGCGCTGCTATGTGGAGTAACACCCGAAGAGTAGTCATCTTCGGGGTCGGGGCGAAGGTCTGGAAGAAGTCAACTCCCTCACGCTGACTGAAGCCCCTAGCCACGTAGCGCGCCTTGAACACCGGCGGTGCTCCAGGCGGCCGCTTCACCTTGAAGAGCCACATGCCATCGACTACGTTCGCCCTGGGAGGGGGAACTGCGTCGACGTAGGTGCCTGTGGATCTCCAAGACGTCAACTCTGAGTCCATAGCCGCTTTCCACTGAGAGGCCCACGCCCCTGACACTGCCTCGCGGTAAGTGCGAGGAGTTGGTATGTCAAGGGCGTCGGGGTCTCCCTCAGGGGAGAGCAGCATGGCACACACAGAGGGAGAAGCGGCTGCCCAGTACTCCAGCTCAGACTCTCTGTCCTCTAGGACGTCACAGCCAAGGGCAAACCCACCCCCGACGGACAGAGGACGGTAGGGAGGAGCTGGCACCACCCGGGTGGCGTAGTCAAGGCGGCTGGCGGCAGCAAACTCAGCGACAGCGGCAGTAAGAGCCGAGGCAGACGACGGAGGGAAACGAGAGTCAGTGACAAGAGTGGCGAGGACACGTGCGGCAACAGGACGAACAGTGCGGTAGTAGTCAGTTATAGGAGTGGGGAGGGCTGGGAGAGAGGACGGAGGAGGAGACGGGAGAACGGACACAGGAGAAGGAGAACGACGACGGGACGAACAAAGGAGGGCAGTGTGGAGGTCAGTAACAGGGGACGAGTGACGAGCACGCGGAGGACAACGAGTGATCAAGTCGTGACGGACAGAGTGAGGAGGAGACCGAGGAGGAGGAGAAGACCAGACCGCCGGACGGTCGTCAGGAGGAGGCAAGGGAGGAACAAGCACAGGAGGAGACTGGGAGCGGACAGGAGGAGAGGAGGAAAGGCCAAGGGCCCGCAGGCCACTCACAGGTGGGAACAACTGCCGCTCCAGAGGAAGCTGCGGTGGCGGCTGCGGCTGCTGCTGCTGCAGCGACGGCTGCGGCTGCTGCTGCTGCGGCTGCGGCTGCGGCTGCTGCTGCTGCTGCTGCCGCTGCTGCTCCAGAAGGTCCAGCACCCGCAGCTCCTGCCGCTCCCTCTCCAACCGCTCCTGCTCCTCACGCTCACGCCAACGGGCAGCCTGGAGACGCGTGTTGTGGCGGTGGGGAGGCGGAGTGGACTCCGCAGAACCAGGGTCTCCAACGTCAGTCTCCTCAGACTCAGCACCCCCAGAAACAGCACCTCCAGTGCCAGGACCTCCAACTCCAGCACCCCCAGAACTAGCACCGCCAGTGCCAGCACCGCCAACTCCAGCACCCCCAGAACTAGCACCTCCAGTGCCAGCACCTCCAGCTCCAGCACCCCCAGAGCCAGCGCCACCTGCGCCAGCACCTCCAGCTCCAGCACCCCGCGACCGAGCACCCCCAGACCGAGCACCGCCAGCGGCTGCACCTCCAGCTCCAACACCAACCGAGTCCACAGTAACCTGTCGCGGAAGTGCCGAAGGCTGCTGAGGGGACTGTGAGGAGGACTGCGGGGAGGGAGACGCTACCTGACGCGCGACCGAGGGTAGAGGGGTAGCGTGGGACACACCAGACGGGGCAGGACCAGGGGGGGGCGGGGGTACCGGAGGAGCAGGAGCAGGAGGAGGAGAGGGTGCTAGGAACAGGGGGGGAGGGGGTACCGGGAGACCTCGACAGGGGTACCGGGTGTAGTAGGATACAGACTCGTCAAACCGGACATCACGGGAGTCTAGGAACTGGTGGAGGGGCGGGTGGTAAAAGGACCAGTCGGCAGAGTCCACTGGGAAACCAAGGAAGAGACAGGGGACGGCGCGTGCCGAGAGCTTGTCCGCGGAGGTGTCGCGAACAAGTGCAAGGCAGCCCCAGACTCGAAAGGCCGACCCAACACCAGGGGAACCAGTCCAAAGACTGGTCGGTGAAGCCTCGGGCCGCGAGACACGTGGCTGGAGGTTCAGCTGGTGTGCGGCGTAGCGAACCGCGTGAGGCCACAGAAAATGAGGCGCACGGGCATGGATCATGGACGTGCGGGCGATGTCCATGACCAAGCCTATGCGGCGCTCAGCAACCCCATTCTGTTGTGGGGACTCTGGCAGCGTCCAGGACTGGGTGATGCCCTGTTCGCCGCAGAATCCGCCGAGAATGCCGGAGCGAAACTCGCCCCCACGGTCGGAGTGAAGACAACTGACTCGACGACCACGAGTGCCCTCAGTGGCTAGAAGCCACCTGATCAGCGTAGCAGTCACCGCGGACTTCTTCGCAAGAGGGAACACGGTGGTGTACCTGGAGTAGTCGTCGACGACCACCAGAAAGTAACGCTCTCTCCCAGACCCCTGCGTCGGGGCAGGGCCCCAGACGTCCAAGTGGAGAGTCTCGAAGGGAGCGGTGGCCGGACGAAGGGAGGAGGAGTGGGGAGTGGCGCGTAAGCGACCGGCGACGCACGGAGAGCAAGGAGGGGCAAGCGAGAGAGGGAGCGACGGGAAGGTGCGTGGGAGACTTGTGACAAGTCCCTGACTGAGCATGCCACGAAGGCGAGGGATCAACGGGTGGCCAAGGCGGTGGTGCCACAGGACGGTGCGGTGGGCAAGAGAGCGACAGGAGCAAGACACAGCGACTGGACAGGACACAGCGACCGGACTGGACACGACTACCTAGCTAGACACAGCAACTGGACTGGGGACCTGGGCCGGAGGGGACGCAGCGACCTGAGGGGAGGACGCGACCGGGGAGCGCTCGGTGTGGAGAACGTAGAGACCGGAGCGGGGCTCCCTGGTGAAAGTGGCCAGAACAGCACCTGTGGTAGTGTCAGTACAGACTGCAGTCCGCCCACCCCCCACGAAGGTAACCGTGATCCCCCTGTCCTGGAGGTATCCAACACCCACCAAGTTCCGAGTGAACGAGGGGATGTGGAGGCCGCGCAGGACACCAGAGGGGACCACAGGGCACGGGAGGGTGGTGGAGCTACGCGCAACGGCTGGTCCAGAGGTGAGGAGTGAGGAGTGGCGTAAGGGTCGTGTGGTCGCGGAAGAAGCACTGAGACGCGCCCGAGTCCAGCGTGAACGACAGAGAGGCCTCAGTCGGAGGGTCACCTGACCCAGTCGCTACACAAGCACCTAGAGCAGCAACACAAGCACCTAAGCTAGACAGGCACAAGGCTACACTAGCAGGAGGCAAGCAGGCTAACCTACGAACACGCGAGCACACAGACCCATCAGCACTAAAGTCAGCATCAACATACAAAGCATGCTGACGCGCATTGTCCATGGACAGATCAAAGACATCAATCTTACGGGCTAACAGGCGAGACCAGCGAGGCGTGACCGCCAGAGGGCCCCAACGAGCCCGGTAGAGGTCGTCGAGGCGGCGGAAGCACCGCGCGGCAGAGTGGTCGTCGCGACCACAGAGACAGGGGCTGCCCGGCCCGGTGAGGCACCAGTGGGTGCAGGGGCCAGCGTCACGGCGAGGGGGGCGAGGGGCCCAGCTGGAAGAGCTGCTGCTGCGGCCGGTGCTCCCAGGGCCTCCCGGACCCCACTGCGGCGGAGGACCCCAGTGCTGCTGCGGACCCCACTGCAGCGGGGGCCCCCACTGCTGGAACTGCTGCGGTGCCTGCTGCTGCTGCTGTCCCTGCTGCTGCTGCTGTCCCTGCTGTGGCTGGTGCTGCTGTGGCTGCTGCTGCTGGGGGACAACGCCCCCACTGGTCGGGCCACCACCCGGGGGTGGGCCTGTCTGTCCTGCACCTCCTCCAAGGCCCCCTCCCCCTGGCGCACCACCGCCGCCGCCGCCGCCGCCGCCGCCGCCTCCGCCACCACCGCCGCTCCCACCTCCACCGCCACCTCCACCGCCACCTCCACCGCCCCCACCTCCCCCCTTCCCGCCCTTCTTGCCACTCTTGCCCCGTTTCTGCCAGTCTGCGGCAGAAACGGCAGCGGTGTCCTCAGAGACCGTCACAGCAGCAGAAGCGCGGGTAGAGGTGAAAGTGGGAAGCTGAGGGGCGGCACACCCCGCAAAGAGACGGGGGGCCACCGCATCAGTGGCGGAGGCAACGGTGAGGAGGCTGCTCTCGATGGTCCCGAGAGCAGTCTGAAGGAGGTCTATAGTGAGCTCAGTGGGGTGCTTCTGAAGAAGCGCGTCGCGGGCAGTGGCAAGGCGATCAGGGAGGCGGGTGACTAACCAGTGCACAGTGAGCCACATGGGGGGGGGAGCAACAAGGAGCTGTGCGTCGGTACAGGCTGAACGAAAACCGGCGTCAAGCGAGCGGAGGTGAGTCACTAGGTCGGAAACAGTCGCAAACGAGCCTAGGTCGGGAAACACGAACGGCATGAGGAGGCGACTGAGGGAGGCGGAGGAGGGGGTGGAATAGCGAGCCACAATAGCATCCCAAACCCCCTTGGCTGTCTCCACCTGGTCAAAGTGAGCGGCCTCAGTCGGGGGGAGAAGCTCCGATAGCGTGAGGGCAGCGGCCGCGTCACGAGAGAGCCACACGTCCCGAGCCAGGACCCGACGGTCGTAGTCCGCCTGGGCCGTAGGAGTGGGCTCTGGGGCGGTCGGCAGGGCGGCGGGGGACGGGGGTGCCGCGAGAGCACCCGACGCGTGGGCCCACAGAGTGGCGCCGTCCTGACGCTGGCTGGTGAGGAAACGTGTGGTCTGGCGCTGCCAGGTACCGAACTCGATCGGGCGTCCCTCAGCATCGAAACGGAGGCGACGGGCCTCCATAGCGGAGCCCATGCTAGAGGCGACTGGAGCACGGCGGAGGCGAAGCTAAGAACGAGGAGGAAAACTACGGAGGGCTAGGGACGCCAGCGGGGAAAACGACGAGAGACAGTCGGCGAGAAAATAGTCGTGGGGCGGGGCTCTAACCGAACCTAGGTGGCGCTACCAGAGGGAAGAGCGGCTGCCAGCCGCTGAGCCGGGAGCCAAGTGCAGTAGGAATGGCGTGGGACCGGTGCACAGGTGAAGGGGATAGAGATGCAGTAAGCGCACAGAGTGATGCGGTAAGGGCACGCAGGTGTGCGGGGAGCGCACGCAGGTGTGTGGTAAGCGCACGCTGGTGTGCGGGAAGCGTTGACGGAGGAGGGCGCGCGACAGGCGGAGGGGAGGGCACGCGACGATCTAAGGAGGGCGCGCGACGGTTGAGGAGGGCGCGCGACGATGAGGGAGGGCGCGCGGCGGTCTAAGGAGGGCGCACGACGGTTTTGGAGGGCGCGCAACGGTGGGGGAGGGCGCGCGGAGGTCTAAGGAGGGCGCGCGACAGGCTGGACAGCGCGGGAGGGCGCGGGCTAGGCGCGAGGAGGGCGCGGAGGGCGCGGAGGGCGCGGAGGGCGCGGAGGGCGCGAGAGCACGGAGGGCGTGTAGGGCGTGGAGGCTAGTTAAAAAAAAAAAACGAACGAGGATCTAACCTACTCGTGATACCATCTCAGAATAGGAATGCAACGGAATGAATGAAACTAGGAAGTGTGGAAGTACAAATATGCAACCCTAACAACTGTACTCCCTATTGTGCTACTCACTGTAGCCTACAAGCATAGAATTACATTTGACACCAACCGTGCGGCGCGAACAGTTACGAAACTGTTCCCGCCGAAGCCATCCTGCCTGCAGCTGCCTGATGCTGTCTGCTCCGACGGTTCAGATGCGTCCCAACTGTCTGACGCTTCGAGTCGTTTCCAACCGTCTGACGCTTCGCGTTCATTCGCGATACTGCGTGCTTCTCTTTGCTGCGGTGAGGAGTGCACAGTAAGATTCAAGTATTACTATTCGTAACAGCCTAAATTTTACCCAAAGGCAATTGCGTATTTCGGTGAAACAAAATTGATGCCCTTTTTGTGGGTAGCAAAGGTACCCACGACCAATTTCTATATTGATTGTAACATCTATATACAGTACTTTATCCGCCTTATTCAGTGTATATTTTACGACATAATATCCTTTTTCTGTGCTGGAGCCAGCTCTGCCCTGGCCTTGCGGACTATGGGGTGGCTTTTCGTTTCCGAGTCGCATCCCCATCTCCGCCCAGTTGCACCAACTGGCCCGGCGCTGCTTTGCGATTGTGGGGAAAACAACGAGCGCCAATCAGCTACGGACCGCTATTTCCCACCACACCCCATGCTCGTGGTGGCTGATTCTGCTCCTGCCACACCCCATAAGATCGCGGCGATTCGACGGGGAACGAGGGCGGTGTAAGAACCGCGCTGAATGCGTACAGTATCACACTAAAAACTACCGATACTGCACTGTAACGTACAAAACGCTCTAACCCTCAACTTTTGTCATCCTCATCTGACAGCGTTGTTTCCACCGCGACGCGGTTATGATAATGCCCATGCTCCTCGATTTGGTCAATGTTGGGCTGAGAGAATGCTTATTTTACTTCGCTCAAATCCCATCCAGCTTTTCTTATACTAATATATATTTCTACGATCACCATCCCTCCTTGCGCTTCGAACAAACCTCCGCGTCTTTCCTGTCTCGTTCCTGTCTTTCCGTACAATCGACTGCATCTACTAGCATATTCTCGCGAAACTGGTCCTACTTTGACACGGCACTTTACGTAATAGTGGTCCAGTGCTGTTCCATAGAACGTCCGTTCTTACTCCCAATTCCCGACGCGTCACGCCTTCTACCACCATGAACAAAAGAACGTCCCTTGCGTTTCTTACCATCGCAGTATCTCTTACCCTATGCGTCGCGGACCTCTGCCCGAAGTTCGAATGCGGCGAGGGTACGTTTCGGCGAGGCAAGTTCATCGACGTCACAGCAGCAGATCGTACGGAGGGCTCCACACGCTTCCTGGTCGAGGCGTTCTTCACGGCGACGCAGATGTACAACTACCTCGAGTTCAATGTAACGGGAGATGAAACGCTCGCGCACCCCGAGGTCGAGTGTCATCGCTACTGCTCCGCGTACAACGCGCAACTTCGTAACAAGGTCCCCGAGCTGGAGGCGAAATACTGGATGTTCGAACAAACGTGCGAAGAGGGCAACGGAGGTTTGTATTATCTTTTTTAATGTCCAATAACCCATCGCCGCAGCAACCTCTCTCCTTCCCCCTTCCCGGTGATACTAAACCATGACAGTGCATCTCCTTCGCTCAGGCTCCGCCATTTCCACCACTTATCGTTATCCAAGCCTTCCCCTCCGCCAATTCGCGTGCCGTGTGCGCGTGTGGATGGCACGTGCGCGTGCGTGTGTGCAGGGATCTGCACGTGCTTCAACGCGGACGCGTGCGTGGACGAGTGGAGCTTCAGCCCCGCGTGGATGGAGCCTGCGGAGGGCCTGGGCACGGACCGCGTCGAGCCGGCTTCCAACTGGACCGTCGGATCGCTCTGCACCGCCAACGAAAAGGGAGACCCGCATTTCACAGGCGCCGACGGCTCGCATTTCGACTTCAGCGGTACGGCTACTTGGCTACTGCTATTACTTCTATAGCTCAAGCGACCTTCGCATTCGGTCGGGTATCCATTATTGAAGCGTATATTAGTTTCAACGGGTTTCGTGAATCTTGGACTCGCCCTGGTCAAAATCCCGCTTCCCTCCCTTACCCCGTTCGTCACCCAGGCCGGCCCAATCGCAATTACGCGTTAATATCCGACGCCCACGTCCAGGTCAACGCGTTCTTCGGCGGGCGCTACGGCGTTTGGGCCAATCACGCGAAGGCGCTGACGTGGATTAGATCTCTCGCCGTCATGACCGGCCACCACCTCCTCATCTTAGACGCACGCCGCGGCGCCTCTGCGGAATACGGCGACGGCTACTTAGCTCGTATGGTAGTTGACGGCAGAGTTAGGGAGTTAGACACCCCTGGAACTAGCGTCCAGCTTTGGCCGGGAGCGGAGCTAGCGTGGGTTGTGGGGGGGAAGCTAGACGGGAACGACCTGATCGACGTGTACGAACTGAGAGTGGCGAATGTGGTAACCCTTCACGTCACGCTACGACCGGAAATCGCGGCGATGCGCACGGCGACGGATGGGACAGTGCACATGTCGATCGGCGTGGATTGGGCGAGCCTTTCGCCCTCCGTGCACGGCGTGTTGGGGCAGACGTTCCGACCTGACTTCATCGGACGGCTGTGAGCACTCCTTTGGCACGCGCTTTCATGAACATGGTGGTCGTTAGCGTGTTGTGGCAATTTGCGTTGATAGATTCTCTTTAAACGCCTCGTGATTTTCTGCCTGTTTTGCTTGGCTTCGGTGTCGCCTCTACAACCGTGTACCACTGCTACACATCCCACGCTTTCTTTCCTCACAGCTGCTCACGCTCGGAAGGGAGCAGGAAAAACACAGGACTGAAGCCTCCTCCACAACATTCCTCATTCTGCCTCCTGCATTTCCTTCTCTTCTCTGCTCCTCCATTCTCCTCCTCACTACTTCCTTCCCCACACCCCTTCCCCCTTTCACCCCCTGCCTCCGGCTCCGCCCTATATCAGAGCCCAGCAGCATCTAGTGCACAGCGATGTATTACACGAGGACGTGGTGCCAGGGGACAACGCGGAGGGCTTCATAGACGGCACGGTCAAGGACTACCAGGTGTCAGCACTCAGCAAGGCGGACTGCCGCTTCTGCCGCTTCGCCCGCGCACAACTGGTAGATGAGGAGATGGCACGGGCGCTCGAGCTGACGGGAGGGTTCTTGCACGCAGGTGTAGGGGTGGTGGGCGGCGGTGGGTACGGCATGAAATTGCGAGGCGGGCCATTCTCTTCAGGGGAGGCTCTGTTGATGGATGCGGAGTGAGCGAGACTTGGTGTGAGTGACATTTGGGCCGGCCGCATAGGTGGTGGGTGTGAGTATGGCATGGACGACTGAGCAGGAAATCTCCTTTATCCAGATAAGGTTCTGCGCGCCTTGCTGCTGGGGCTACTTCTCATACCAGCTCGGGAGGATGCACAGCCCAATAAGTGGGCACTTGCCTGCGGGTCTGCACACAGCAGTGCAGTGCATATCATTGAAGACAGTAGGCTGGGGTAAACTGTACTACCTTTTGTTGTGTCACCCGCAGATGCCAGCCGCATGGCATGTGCTGCCAATAAAGGGCGCACCAAAGGACCAATGGCAGAAGCCATAGTTGCTGTCTGCTATGGCTGTTTTTGTTATCCAATAAATCAAGATTGATTATTGAATGCTTTGCAATGCTGACAGTGCTGTTGCTGCTGTGACTTCAACATGATTTTCGGTATTGATTACTACACATGCCTGCTTTGAGAAACCCATACCTGCGTTGCCACAAATACCACCTCCGGAAGTGGTGGGTTATGGACCTGGCAAAGCCTCCATAAAGGCGGGCCCTGCGGTTAGTCCTATTGCCTCGTGGTGTAAAACGGTAAAAACTGAAAACTGCTGTGCGCCGATTGATTGTCTTACACGCTGGACCCATGCTGGGATTTAAAACGAAACACAAGAATACATACCGTAATCACCCGTATATAAGACCCCCTCCAGTTGTAGACCCCCGGGTCTATAATACGGATGGGTGTAGTCTATTCGAGTACATCTGAGTTATACCCCCCTAAACGACTCCTAACATTACAAGACCCCCCCACATCCTAGAGAAGTGGGGATTTTACAAAAATGCAATTAAAAAGGCCGAGGCGACACTGCGCGCTGGGCCATCAAACGGTGCCCTGCGCTGTCGTGTGAAAACCAAGTGGTGTTCGTGGCCAATGGGAGGAAGCTCCCATATAGGGTTCGTGATGACGTGGGTACGGCCCGTGTGGAGACCAATTCGAGTATTTTTGGGAGGAGCTAAAAACGGAGCAATTTCAAATCACTTCATTGAGCTCCAAAACTACTTTCTTATAAATGCCAATTTGAAAAGACCCGGGTCTTATAAAATATATACCATTTAATTATATCCCCCAGCTTTTTGAGGGATGATTATCATAAGACCCTAGGGTCTTATATACGGGTGATTACGGTATACCAGAACATCACGACCCCGGTCCAGACTCAAAACCATACAGATTCAAAATTAATGCAGACACCCACATATATCATGGGCCTGGGCCAATCGCTGCACAGACACAAGCACAAGTAAGTACCATAATGCTGGATGACCACACCAGTGATGTGCGGGCTGGAACTTGTAAGCACATGCAGCTGCAAGATTATATCTCCTCTTCCAATCAACTGGCAGACCACACCGAGACCCAATATGCAAGCGAAGCGGTAACAGCAAGAAAGTCGGCATCACGCCAACCAGCACACGAGACAAACCACAGAAGCTCAAGTCATTTCTGTCCACTCCTCTTCACTCCTCGTCACTCGGGAAATACTCATCGTCGAGAAACTCGTCATCTGACTGGAAATTTGGCACATATTTCTGGATGGTTTCGAGAATGCGGGCCTTTTCACGTGTGGGAAAAGATTCCACGAGGGTTTTGTGCATGTAGAAGTGGAAGAGAGGGACCACCTGAGCACGCATGGTGTCATATGGGGAGGTCCGGACAGGATAGAGGTACAAAGGGTTGGGCAGAAAGGGTGGGACAGAATGGGTGAGATTGCGAGGACAGAAAGGACAGTAACAAGGGTGGGGAAAGAGGTCGAGGAGGGAAGTGGTAAAGGTTAAGAGGGTAGGGAGGAGAGAGGGGTGAGGCGGACGAAGGGGGAGATGATTCACAGAGTCCGTAACAGTGTCTGTTAAAAAAAACTGATTGGGGAAAGAAAGGTTATGCAGGAATATGAGCTGTGATGACGAATTTGAGTAGCCCACCCAACACGCACACGCGTCCCCACTGAGGTGCAACTGTGGAAAATTTCCTGTCTCCTGCTTTCTTCCTTCATAATTGCTGGCTACAAAGCAGGCATCCAGTCCCGTCTCACCTTAATCCGCAGTGCTTCAGCGATGTCGGATTGTTCATCATAGTCATCCATAACCTGCACCGGTGCCACATGGCAGCCAGCCATGAGAAACCGAAACGGTGCAAGAACAAGTCAAGAGGGTAATGACCGAAGGAGAAAGGGGTCAAGAAAAGGGAAGGTAGGGAGAGGAGGGAAAAGGGAAAACTGGAGTTCTTGAGGATTTGCGTGAGGGGAGAAAAGCGAGTATTTTTTCTTGTACACCACCCCTTCCTTCATCTCCTTCCCACTGTCCCAACCCCCCCCTCCCCCCCTCTCCTCCCCCCTCTCCCCCCCTTCCCCCCCTCCTTCCTACTCCCCCCCTCGATTTTCGGCTGTGTCAACATGCAGCAAAACCAGAAGCTGGTTATGTGACGGCAGCGCGCAATTTACAATTGGTGCGTAGCATATCTTCGAAAGGAAGGACATTCGAAATGTCTCAAAAGCTACAAATGGTGCGTACGTTATGTTTGAGAAAAATAACGGGATCCCCCAGATCGCCTTCGGCGCGACACAGTTTCGCAAACCCTTGCTCGATGTACTTGCAGCTCCCGCACGCCGTGCGGAAAAAGTCCACCACCACTAAGATGTTATTCCGGTCCGCGTGCTCTAGAATCACGTCAAGCTCCCTCTGCGATTTGATCTCGCGAACGCACTCCGCCGGACACGTGTCCAAATCCGCTTCGCTTGTCACCTCGCCCTCGGGTCTGCTAGGTTGACGACTGCGGTCTATCTTAATCGCGTTACGTCGAACATTCCGGCGGAAAGGTTGAACAGACGTCCGCTGGGGAGAAAGAGAGAGCGACGACGAAGGAGGCTGAGGAGTCACTTGCGTGAAAAAACTTCTGGTTGTAGAACCCGTGTGCAGGCGTGACGGTGCAAGGAAATGGAACGAAGGATCGGCGAGTGACCATGCAGGGGTCGTGATGAATTGGAAGCCATGAATCTTCTGTACGCACGACGCGGCCAGACTCGAGACAGCGAAAACCATTAGTAGCGACTGCTCCTGCAACGACGAGTGGATTCTAACAAAACAGTGGTGAAGAGCAGAAAGAATGAGTGGGAGCTTACAAAATTTCGAAATTCTTTCGAAAGAGAAATTAGGTCATTTCCAAGATTCATCTCTCAGTGCCTCCCTCCCACCACAGCTCAACAGAGTTATGAATCTGTAGGTGAATGTGAGAGGAGGTGAGGGATGAGGACAAGTTCCATTTGAGTTGTAAGATCGCAGCAACAATTCGAGGATGTCAGTCACTATCAAGACCGACGTTTCTCGATACAAGCGTAGCCAAAACTATCGTAGTGTTTTTAGACATTCTAAAAGCTTCACTACGCAATTAAGTCCGTTTCGATATAAGAGAGGTGTCTATGTAAGCATAATAATTTATAATTTAGAATCAATGTTATTTATAAATTTACATATAATCAGGAAATCAAATACAACAAAGGAAGAAATATGTTGAGGAGACATAAGAAATAATGTCCACTATAAAGAGCGTATGCATTTAGGAGAAGTTGAAATCTTCTGCACTATGGCATGAAATGAAGTCGCGTGTTTTGACGCGTGGGCTGCAACTCGCGTTTCCTGGTGTGATGAAATCACTTCACTTTGCCCCGCTGGTTGATGCTTGGCCAATCGTGTTTCTTGTCCACTCTGGCAGAGATCTGTAACTGGTTCCAAGAACCAGCACACAGCTGCGCTGGACAATCTATTGTTTGGACAAGCCGCTGAAGCCAATGTGTGGCAGGCTGTGCATGTCTTGTCTCCCCAGACACACGCTTTGAAGGATATTTTCTGGGCAGTTTACACCAGCGAAAAAAACATTACAGCTGTAACATCAACGAACACATGTGTGTCCTGCCCTGACCACTTTCTTTCTCCATCCTTATCGTTCTTCCAGATCCACACAAGACAAAGCTGATGGTTTCCTCAGCGCTCATTCGCGTGCCACTTCGTTTGTGCCGCGTCAAGGACTTGATGAACGGCGGAAACTTGAGGAGGGCAGCAAAAGCAGGGTCCAGCGCAGCACTTCTCGGGTCCGTCCAGAACTCAGGCATGTGGCGACGGCACTGTATTAACATTTGCAGTTTGATAGCTCCCGCTACCAAACCACCCTTACGTGTCAGTTGATCGTTTGTTACACGGATGTTAATTTTTGTGTTTCGGTTGATGCAATATATCTGTGGTGATTTAAATTATAGCACGTTATAATGTGGATGTTTATGAGCCTAAAGAAATCTACACAATCAATGTTTTCCTAAATTCAGCTTTTCTTCTACACATTATTATAGGTAATGCGCTTGAAAATTTGACCCGATTATGTGGCACTTCGGGCTTCGGACTCTATTGAGCTTGTAAACGTTAAGACAATATAGTGAAAAACGCATTGACACCCTTGTTGTACGGTGTACAGCTCGGTTGAAATGTTGCGGTACCAGTCAGGGAATTCGCGCACAGTTGATGGGTACCACGCAGGGAAGATGGGTACCACGGAGGGAAGATGGGTACCACCAAGGGGCGCGCATGATCTGACGGGTACCATCGAGCCACGTAGGTGACTTTTGACGTCAGCGGGCTCAATGTTGGTTACCCAGAATGTAATTACCCAAATCCCAATGACCGAAACACATCAACATCCAAGTACTGTGTGCTATAGCGACAGCTGCAACGAGCCTCATCAGGGTCAGAACGACCACAAAGGGTGTCTAGAAAACAAGCCTAACCGCGTCTCACCGAATCGCAATCTTCTGCAGTGCTTTCTCGGGTTGGAGGTCGAATGGAACATGGTCCACGCAAGCCTCTTCCAGCGTTACATTTTCATCCAGCTCTCCCCTTCCAACCCCCCCCCTCCTCCAAGCCCAAAAAGCCAACAGCGATGGAGAGGAAGAGCAGTGCGTCCCTTTTCATGTGGGGACGAGTCGGCTTCGCATTCGCGAGCAGTGCATTCCTCCATTCCTTCCTACACCACCATCCCATCCCACCCATCCCATCCACACAACTCCACCTCCTCCACGCCCCCCACCCAAGCATCCCTCCCTTCCCTTCCCGTCCCACCAACCACCACCACCCGCGTGTCCCATGAACACCACCTGTCTTTCACAACAAGCTCTCCATTCCCGCCCGCCTTATGCTCCCCGCGTCTGTCCCACTTGCTCCGTTTTTCCCTTGCATCAACCCCACTGAACTCGATGTTCCCCCCCAACCCCTCAACCAGACACATTCCAGTCGCCCTCATTCCTAGAGCACGCAATGCAACGGCCCAGCGATATGACTGTAGACTTGGCCTCGCTGGCATTCGTAGACTCAACCCCCGAGTCGGATTCGTTTCTCTCCTCTCCTCTCCTACCGCTCGTTCTGCCGCACTTGCACAGCCCGCTCCGCTCCTTCCGCCCCACCCGGTCTGTTGGCGTTGGCCGTAGTGTACTAATCACTCAACCTCCTCTGGTGTAAATTTCTCTCCCTCCCTCTTCCCTCCATCGAGGCATTTCTTCTTCCTTGCACGCCTGGCCCCACCCAGCACAGCACCTCGACTTCCGCACCGCGATCTCTTGGTCCAGAATCTCTCCTCTGCTGCAATAGTTTCCTGCTTCTGTTCCCTGCATTCTTGTGTGGTTCTCGGCTTCCCAGCTCCCACCCCACCTCACTGCCCACCTATCCCAGTCCAGCTGCTGCAGTTTGTGAAAATGTTCATACTCATTAGCCCCCAGCATTTTTGGTGACCACGGGCCACGGCTATTTTTAATACAAGCCGATTCCGTCTCCCTTCTATCGTCCACCTTTCAGCAGTTTTGTTCGTAAATCGTCATCCTAGTAGCCCACTACGCATCTCATTTCCGCACCTGGAGCTTCCCGCGTGATTAACCTCTCCACTGTCGACTGTGAGGTTCGACGACCGCTCAAGCCTCGCCTCAACCTCACTTCAGTCGCTATCGTCTCACGAGCATCGCCTCGCCGCCGTCGCGCGCCGCCTTTCCCAAGCCTTCAGGCTCGTTCCTACGACTGTGATCTCATCTAGACATCTAGCCTCATCCGCTCACGCACGGCGAACTCACCACCACCCTCTAGTATTCTTCGACCATCCCTCTCTTTGGCTTTTGAGAAACGGCCGTGCCCCACATGCACTCACACCCCCCGTCCGTCCCTCCGTCGCCCACCCAACAACGTTCGCCTCACTTCTCTCAATTGTAGCGCAATCGAAGACGAGCGTGTAATCCAGTCGAGCACTCGTGGCTGCCCCCCTGACCTAAACCTCCCCGCTGACCTTGTCGTCAGTCGTAATTTTCCCGCTGGCGCCCTTTGCAACCTCCCCCTTCTCGGCCCACCCCCCCGGCGCGATCACGGCGCGTCTCCGCGGAACCCCCGCGCAATCGTGGTCCTCCGCTGCCGCTGGTGGCGGAACCACCGGCGCCTCCCCAGCCACAACGTTTAGTGCTGTTAGTGATAATAGCCCCCCTCCGATAAACACTACCGGGTTCTCCGCCGGCTTCTACGGTCGGGCTGCGGCCTCGCGGGTCTCCCGTCGACAGCGCCTGCCGGCGGACCCGGCGGAGGCGGCGGCGGCGGCAGCGGCGGCGGCCGCGGGGGTAGTGATGATGCCGGCGCAGAAGGTGCAGCGGCTGTTCGACACGTGCAAGGCGGCGTTTGCTGGCGGGCAGGTGCCGACGCGACAGGCGCTGATGAGAGTGCGCAGTGCGCTTGGTGAGCATGCAGAGAGGGTAGGGGAACGGGGGAAGGGAAAAGGGGGGATGGGAAAGGAGAGCGGGGAGAAATGAAGGCGGGCGCGCGGGGGGGAGAGGGGGAAAGGGTAGTGGAGAGGAGACGGGGGGGAAGGATGAGCGGGTGATGTGGTGAGCTATTAGTGCGTCGGATATGTTACGAGCAGCTTCAATTCCTCTCCCTCTCTCTCTTACATGTCTCCGCACCCCTCCGATCCCTCTCCATTTCCAACCAACCAGAATGCATAAACCCAGCCGACGTGGCACTCGACGTCGCCACGTCATCCGACTCCTCCGCTCTCCACCGACCAATCCCGCACCGCGCCTCCCCCTCTCCCGCACCGCCTCGCGCTGCTGGCGCCTATGGCCCCTACGGCTCCACCGCCGCCGAACCGCGGTGCGCATCCAGCGGCGAGGTTAGCGGCGGGTCCAGCGGAACGACGTCAATAACCACGTCTATTAATCGGTGCATGCGTGACGCGACTCCGGACCTGCCGGGGCTTCACCACTGCGACCAGTCGAGCGCGGATTCGGGGAGCGCGGTCGCGCGCAGTAATGCCGCTTCCGCTGCAGACTTCGCCAACGGCGCCGGCTCCGGCGGCGCAAGCGCGGGGAGCGAGAGGGAGGCGGCTCTGACGTCGCTTTCCATGTCAGCGGGCGCTGCTGCCGCAAAAGCAGCTGCAGCGGCCGCGGCGGCGGCGGCTCCTGCTGTTCCTGCTCCTCTGGAACGACGAATCGCGCCCCCCATTACATACTTGCATCTCTACGAATGCCCGGACTTTTCGGTACGAATCGTCAGCGCCCCAATTGCTCACGCGTGGAGAATCACCTCACCGTCCTCTGTGTTTCTCTCTTACGAATGAATGACCCACTCTCTGACTGCTACGACCGGCCTCTCCTCCCTCTCCTCCCCGTCCTCTCCCTTCTCTCCCTCACCTCTGTCTTGTGCTGCGTGCTCCACGTTCAACGTCCCCCGTCCACGTGTGCAGATAGGCATATTCTGCATCCCTGCGTCGGCGTGCATCCCGCTGCACAACCACCCGGGCATGACGGTGCTGTCCAAGCTGCTCTATGGCCGCATGCACATGCGCTCCTTCGACTGGGCCTTCCCCTCCGCACCTCCCGCCGCTGCTGCTGCCACACAACGTACGACTGCTGCTGCTGCTGCTGCTGCTGCTGCTGCTGCTGCTGCTGCACGACGTATCTTTTTTTATTATTATTCCGTGGTTTACCGGCCGCCCTTTCTTTCTCCATCTCCCGCTAATAAGACCATCGTCAGTCATCCCACGACCGGAATCGGCCATTAGCCATTCTCCACCCCACTCCAACCTCGTACCCTCCCGTTTCCTCCCTTCCTCCCCTTCCCTGCTTCTCCCCGCCTCCCTCTCTCCCCCTCTCACCCCCCCACCCTCCCCCCTCCCCATTTCCCCTCGCCAGCGCGCCTGGCGGAGCTAGTGGAAGACCAGGTGATAGCAGCGCCATGCCCAGTGGAAATGCTCTTCCCCACCAGCGGAGGCAACATGCACGCTTTCACCGCACTCGCCCCGTGCGCGCTCCTAGACGTCCTCTCGCCGCCCTACAGCGTAGAGGCCGGCCGCCACTGCACATACTTCCGAGAGCTGCCGGCCGAGCAGTTCCCCGCGCTGCCGCCCGGAGAGGGGCTGAAGGAGGGGCGGGAGTATGGGTGGTTGCAGGAGTGCCAGCCTGGCAACAGCTTTTCTGTGCGCAGGGGTCATTACCGCGGTCCCAGGGTGCGTTTGTGGGTGGAGTATGGGGAAGGGAGGGGCTGGGAAAGTGGGGGGAAATGGAGGGAGGGTAGGTGATGGGAGTGGATGAGGGGAGAGGTGAGGACATGCGAGGAATGGAGGGGTATGGGAGAGTATAGATGGTTGAATGGAGAAGGTTGTGATGTTCCTAGAATATTTGTGATGTTATCCGCATGGTTATATTGTAAGATGTAATGTTGTAACTGTTGCATCACCATTTGTCTGACGCCTCTCTCTCTCCCCTTTCCCTCCCTGCCATGTGTGTCCTTCTCTGCAGGTTATTGACAGGGCGAGGATGCAACAGAAACAGGCGGAGCTAGCAGAAGCACAGGCGCAAGCTCAGGCCCAAAACCAAACACGAGTGCAGGCAGAAAAGGAGTCAGAAGCACAAGCACAAGCACAAGCACAGGCACAGACCCAGACCCAGACACAAGGGCAAGTGCATTTCCAAATGCAGATGCAGCAGGTGCACACACCGACTGTTGAACAGAGTTACCTTCACAGCATGGGAGCTCTGCTTGCCTTAGGACCCACAGCTTTCCCTGACACGGCTCCTGCTCCCCCTCTACCTCTGACAGTACGGGACATGACTGCTGGTGGCGTGGGCATGGGAGCAGGCGTGACATCAATAGGCGTGAATGGCCCTGTGGCAGGTGTGACATCCATGGGGGGCGTGCGAGGGATGGGAGGCATGGTGGGGGCGAAGAGGAGATGCATGTCGAATCGGATTGCAGTGGCGGAGGAGAGTGAGGATGCAGCCGGATGTGTGGTGGAATCAGAACTGGAAAGCTCAGAGAGGCACCATGACTACCAGCAACTACTACCAGTACATCATCAACAACAGCAACAGCAGCATTAGCAAGAGCTACTGGAGCAACATCTCCACCACCACCGTTTACACGCAGCACCTGCACCAACCCATAAGAATCTGGAGCAACTCCAAGCGAGTGGCGGCTGTGGTGTTAGGAGTTTGCTTTCGTCAGTTGCATGTGTATGTTTGTAATGCATAGGCAGTGCAAATTTAAGTGTGCTCTGTGCATGTTAACGTGCCAGCCTCATTCCTTATTCTGATCACACAGTTGTCAGATTGGATTGGTTGGTAACTTGGTACACCAATCACTCCTCACCTACCGTAGAAGTTCCAATCAGCTTTGCATACCAGACTGCAAAGTGTTAACCATTACTACCGTAACAATCACCCCCCTAAAACGAATGTCACATCACATGCTATCGTGAAACCTGGTCAGGTCAGGATCTACAGCAGAATATGGCATCCAATATTGTGTGGACTGAATCAGTCCTCTTCATCTTCCTCATCATCGTCCTCATCCTTGGCCTTCTTTTTGGGCCTTGAAGCCCAATACACGTCCCAAGCTGTCACACCTACCACTGCAGCACCAGCGAAGAAAGCAAGCGCAGCTGCAGGGTCAGAAGACGGAGGCTCTGCTGCTGCTCTTGCTGCTGCCGGTACAGCCGATTCTGCTGCTGCTGCTGCTTCAGTGACTGTTGCTGCAGCTGGTGATGGTGATGCTTCAGCTGCTAGTGCTGCTGCTCCGTGGGCCGCACCCCCTGTTTCAACCCTAGTGGATGCGGCAGCAACAGGGGCTCCTCCCTGCGTCCCGCCACTCGCCTCTGCACTCCGTGCTGCCTCCTGCGCTGCGGATGTGCCCTGCCCAGCCGACCAGGGAGAGGAGTTTAAGGATGAGAGCAGCAGGGAGTGAAGGGTGAGAGAGGCAGGAGTGAAGGGAGGGAGAAGCAGGGAGTCACGGGAAGGAAAAGCAGGATAGCAGAAGAGTATCGCGCGCCAAAAAGCTTTGAACAAGAGGAGCATGAAGGATTCATATCCGTTCAGAAGAACTACGAATCATCCGAACTCTTAACCAGAGAACATTCGGTCGGATGATTCAACTTTGAATCTGGCAACTGAACATCGTTCGCGAGACACACTCGGCCTGACAAGGCGGGAATGACACAACGCACAAACACAGAAATCTCTAGACACCATTGGCACGACATATTGCACGTGACGGAAAAATGTAGCAGCGACGTGGCAGATTTCGCAAACGGGGCGGACGTGACGGGTGACGGAGGTGACGGAGGTGACGGAGGTGACGGAGGCGACGGAGGTGATGGAACCAGATGCGTCTTACCCAAGACGTACAGCACATCTCCTTAGCACGATCACTCAGGAAGAGGATCGTGGGGTTAAAATTACCCAAAACAGCACACACCTCTGATTTCGCCGCTGTGCTTAGCAAGTGGGAGTGGCCGGTTGGCGAGCGGAAGGGGAGGAAAGCGGAAGCAGGAGGGGGAGCAGATTTCCCGGAAAGCCAGGTTCGGATCCAGACGGTGGGCTCGCAATAAACGACTCTTCGAGACGCCGCGCGGAGATGCGCGAGGAGCGCCATTAGCGATGAGGCTGCGACAGCGGATGGCAGTCCATAGGATAGGAGGAACAGCGTGGAGCAGGACAGAAACGAATGGCTAGCCTGGTAGTACTGCTTTCCTTGGTGTTGTCAGTTCTCTCCAATTAAAGCGACGGTGCACATTTGCCACCCAAAACCCAGAACCCTGGCGAACTGTTACTGCGGATGGAAAGTGTCCGCACGAAATCCTGGTTTTCGCCAGCCAGCACTTTCGCGCTGGCAAGCCTGGTTAAAAAAAAAAAACTTCTGAACCCAACACTGCCAAAAGTTGCCCGTCGCTTTAACGGTGATCCCAGACGGGAGATTCATTAAAAGTGATCATTGCTGGCATGTTGGTAAGGTACAGTGATGATGTTCGTGATCACATTCACAACAAAAAGTAGCCTTGCATTGCAATTAATGGAACTAAGACCTACCGACCGCTAAGAAAAGAATGGGTCCTAACGCCTTTAATTGACCACTATAGTGATTGAGCTAAAATCGCTCAGGCGACACACTGGATTTCGTTTCAGAAATCACTGGTGGAACCCCGTAGTAGGGTCGTCCTGATTGCTGCAGGCGAGATTCCTGAGGGCATCATCTGCATGGGCAGCCAAACCCTCGTTGCTCGCCATGGACGGCTTAGTAAGAGGCCAGATACCAAACCCTTCGTCACCTTGCTCCATAAGCCCCCCCCCGGCTGCGTAGCCGAAGGGAATATTCGGCTCCTCCAAGTGTATTCCCTGATTGCCAGAGCCAGAAGCAGGGGTGGGTGCTGTATTTCTCGACAAAAATTGGCCTGCAGCAGCAATCCGGTCAGGAGTAGGAAGAGAACCCATGAAGACTGCTTGAGAGGCGGCAACAGGGTCAGGCAGAGTGTTGACTGGCTGTAAAGAGTTGAAGGCTGGGACAGCTGGGGCTTGCATGGCGGATGATGATAATCCATGCAGAGGTGGTTGGTTATTAGCCATGGATGCTGCATGTGCCATGTTAGACCCAGCTGAGGCATTAGTATCTGAAGTGAGAAATCCACGGCCAACAGCCCAGAGCGAGGGAGGGACTGTGGATGGATGGTCTCTCAGTGCACTCGCCTCTGCTGCAGCAGCGGACGAGGTCTGCCCTCCAGCGCCCAGTGCTCCTGCAGCCGTCAGATCAGAACGGAAGAGAAAAGTGCAGGAAATATATAAGTCCTGGGTTACCACACGCAGGAACGATTAAAGAGAGCGGAAGCAAGAGCAATAGGCCCGGACAGCCATGTTTCTAGCCTACAACAGTCCACCCAGGTCACCCTAAACCCTAATTCTCATCAAAATCCAAAACCCTCGACATACCTGGTAAGCGCTCCTGCTGCTGCAGCGAGTGTGGGTGCGGGGAAACACCAGCAGCCTGCAGCAGCGCAGCAGCAATGTTCCAGTCGACGGAGGGCAGTGCGGGGCTGGCTCGGATGAAGGCTGTGGGGTTAGGGTCGGTCATGAGGGCAGCTGGCTCGTACAGCGCCTGCAGCATTGCCTCGTCGTGTGCCGAGAGGTCTGCTGGCCGGAGGTTCACTGCACCTACTGGGATTGAACGGTAGGAAACGGAAGTACGGGAGGGATTGGAGGAAGAAATGGGGAAGAGCAGGGGCCGGGGGAAAGGTAGGTACAGGGGAGTGTTTAAACAGAGGCATGGAGCACGGAGTGTGATGGATCTTTATCGAATGGTGCAATTGTGGAAATGTGCGATCGTGGAACACGGTGCACATGAATTGTCGCACATTACCTGTTGCTTCGTCCCTGAAAGCTGCTGCTCCCGACAGTCTCCCGCCCTGACCGTATGCACCCTCTCCTGCTGCGTAAAGGGTTGCTTGGAACTCCCTTCCACTGCTACCAGGCGTAGCAGCAGCAGCACCACCACCACCACCGCCACCAATAGCGGCGAATGCAGCACCACCAAAAGCAGCACCAACACCAGAACCAGTATTTCCAAGTCCGCGGTCGAACAAGGCATTCCCAAGGTCAAGATTCCCGTCACGAGCCACAGCGTGTGCCAGGCCATGCAGACCCCTGGGCTCAGAGGAGAGCTGGGCGCCATCAATAGGGTGAGACGCAGCAGCAGCAGCCGAGCCAAAAGCAGCACCAGTAGAGGGTGCAGATAGGCTTGACAGTTGAGCCAAGGCGTTGCTGTCATGCTCTCCTGCTCGGTTCATGTTGGCCAGCTGTTGCGTGATCAATGGGAGCAGCAACTGCTGCTGCTGCTGCTCTGTCATGGGAAGGCTCGAGTGGAGAGAGGGGTTGGCGTGCGGCGGGAGGAACGACGGGAGATGGTGTGTGGCACTGCTGTTTTGTTGCTGCGCCTGCTGCAGAAACGCTGACGTATGCAAGGACTGGAGCAGGCGGGATGACAGGGAAGGCGAGGAAGAGAACAAGCCTCCAGGGTTTATCTCCGGGTTTAAGGATGCGCCAGCAAAGCTGTCTGTCTGTAGCCCCTTGTGGGAGGCGAGCAGCTGGTGGTTGCTCTGAGAAAGGTGCGAGCCTCCAGCCGTTGCCGCTGCTGCTGCCGCTGCTGCGGACACAGCTGCTGCCACAGCAGGAGGCAGGGACGATGGCACACCCATGGCTGACTGCAGCAGCTGCTGCAGGGTGTGATTCTGCACAGCTAATGACATCTCCCCTCCTCTTCCATCTCCCCCGGCAGCACCAGCAGCATTACCACCCGCACCACCAGGAGCAGGAGCAGCCACATGAAACTGGGGCGCAGCAGGAGGAAAAGGAGAGGGAGTAGCAGCAGAAGCAGCAGCAGCAGCGGCGGTGGCAGCAGCGGCGGTGGTGGCAGGTAAAAGGGCGGGAAAAGGAGGGCGCCAATGGGTATGGGAGACTTGCGGGGAGGTTGCAGAAGAGGCTGAGATGGCACTAGGGAGCGAGTTCATGCCTGTTAAAGTCTCTACACTATGTCTATGCCCCTGCGCTTGTGTATATCCATGCCTCTGCTCCTGCCCATGCGCCTGCCCATCCCCATGTGCTTGTGCGTGGCGGTGGTGCTGTTGATGATTCTGTTCGAGCAAATGCATCACCCTATCCATATCTGACCCGCCATTGCCATCCATCACTCCCGCCAAACCCTCCCCCATCCCAGCCCGTAGCGCGCCCCCCATTCTTTCGCCCCCAACGAATCCCCCGCCTGGCGCAAGCCTTTCGTCGTCCTCCTGCGCACTCCGCAGCGCTGACGCGTGCCAATTCTCCGCCATCACTGCATCGTCGGCAGTCGGAGCGCCAGCGGCACCAGCACCGACGGAATGATCCGTTAAGAGCATGCCGCCACTTGCGCTAGTAGTGCTGCTACTAGCGATCGCCCGCAGCAGGCCAATCACCCCCGCCAAGCTGCCGTTACCCGACGCAGCAGCCATCGCCGCCGCATAATCCCCGCCCGTCATCATCGTCCCTGAAGCCGATCCGCCGGATCCGACGGTCGACAAGACGCGCAGACTCTCCCACGCGTCTAGAGCGCTAGCGCTGGCGACTTCCAGCCCCGCGCTTGAGCTTCCGCAGGGAAGGCGGAAGGACGACGCCGCACCCGCCGCCGCTCCGCCAGCAGTCGAACCAGCTGAAGCACCGAGCCGAGCGGTGCTGTCACTGGCAAGTGACGTGGCGTCGACGCCTCCAGCGGCGCCGCCGCCGACGGCGCTCGGCCCGCCGCCGCCAAAAGCGCTGAGCCGGATTTGCTCTTGCGACGCAGTGCTACTGCCTGTGCCCCCGCCGCCACCACCGACGCCAACGGCGTCGGGGTCAAGTAGCAGGTTGTACCTCGCTCGCGACCCGTGAAACACTCTCGCGGCGCGGTCGTATGCTAGCGCTGCCTCCCTGGCCGTTTCAAACGAGCCCAGCCACACGCGCTTCCGGCTGCGCGGCTCCCGTATCTCCGCCACCCACTTCCCCCACGTGCGCTGCCGCACTCCGCGGAACGAGTGGCTGCTGTTCTCCGGGCCGCCTTTCACCCCCTTAATCATGCCCTTGGCCCCTTTCCGTATGCGCCGACGCGGCGCCGTCGTCGACGGGCTGTTATTGTGAATCCCCGCAACTGACGCTGCCGCTGCTGATCCTCCTCCAGCTGCTGCTGCGGCTGCTGCTGCTGATTCTGCTCCCGCGCTTGCTCCAGGGGGGAGCGCAGACACGCCGCCAGCTGCGCGCGAGTCGCCAGCTGCTAGCTCCCTGTCAATTACAACGGGCGACGTGCTGACAGGTCCCGCGCCGCTGCCGCGGGCACCGCCTGTGTTGCCCCCGCCGCCGTCTCGGCTGGGACTGCCGCTCATGCTCTGCCCGCCGCTGCTGCTGTTGCTCCACGACCCGGTCGTGTTCGCTCCGCCAAATTCCGTGTCGACGCCGCCGTCAGCAAAGCCTTCAGGATCAAGCTGCCCGAAAAAATGTTGCTGATCAAGGCTTGCTCTGTCGTCGCCCGGGCTCGCTGTTAGCGCTGCTGCGTTTGCGACGGCCCGAGCGGCGGCTGTGGGGAGCTGGGGAGGCGGCATCGCAGATCCACCAGCGCCGATCGCGGAGACGTCAATGGCGCTGCCATGGAGCATCATGCTGTTGCTCCGCTCTAGTAATGAGCCCGTTCCCATCCAATCCCCTCCCACACTATCGCCGAAGCTTCCGCCGGAACCTAAGAGCCAGTCCCTTCCCGCCGACTCATGGAGTTCAGCCACCCGTTCAACCTCCATCATACTAGAATCCAAATGACGCACCCCTAGTGTCCAGACAACCCCAAGAGGACGCTTCCCTTTGGCCAAGGCTGCCGCGCTCCGTCCAGAGGCGGCACCGACGGGAAGAGCGGCTGCAGCGCTGGACCGTGTCCGGGCAAGCGAAGCGGCTTCGGGGTGAGATCGGCCGGCAGAGACGGAGAAAGTGGGCTCGCTGGTGGATTGCTGATTGTGCGCCGATGGATGGCGATCATGCTGGCCTACTAACGTTGCTGATCGTAGCGCCACGACATCGTC
Organism: Closterium sp. Naga37s-1; assembly: GCA_947471745.1. Lineage (NCBI taxonomy): Eukaryota > Viridiplantae > Streptophyta > Zygnematophyceae > Desmidiales > Closteriaceae > Closterium > Closterium sp. Naga37s-1. The sequence goes on from CANJKZ010001154.1 coordinate 212,015, forward strand.
ATGATTCGCGGACGGATCTATCCACGTACTACCGTCTGCGGAATACCCTCTCTCGACGAATCCGCGATGCAGCGGTTCGGGATTTAGACAACCTGTGTTAGTTTCGCGAAACGAGAGCGGAATCGAGGGTACAAGAAAGGACGAGCCGCTCGGAGAGGTATTTACAAAGGCAGTTAAGGACATGGACGGTGGGAAGGACGAGTCAGACGGTAGTAGTATCTGGTCGCGTCCAACGGATATATCGCCGACCGAGATAGGAACTGATAGGGATCTCGGTAACGGGCCTTCGGAAGATCCTAGGGGAAGGTTTTCATGAGAGGATAACTCTTCGGCTCGAGCTTTGCTGTCGGGACCCCCTACTAGGTAATCAGCTTGATCGCTCTTTGCGAATTGATCGTCCGCTCGCTTCATCGAGAGCCCTCGCAGTAGTAGTAGTAATGATAAGGCGACTACGCTACTTGCAGAGACGTACGGCCCGGGATGCCTACGGATAGTCCGCGGATGATAATCTGAACTGAGGATAATGTACCATCGAGGAACGATGAGTAGCGAAGCGTCTGTTGGAGAGGAAAGGCTAGCATTTGGCGACATCAAGGCTGGCGCGGCTACTGCAAGGAGCAACTCGCAGAAACGTGAAAACGACTCCCCTCGTGTGTGCGAGCCTCCAAACATCAGGTATCGTGTGTGTGGGTCGGGAAGTCGGGGACGGACCTGATCTTGATAACCCGATCGTCTGAATCGATCGGCATCATGCGATGCGTGTGGTACTTTAGTCGATCGATTACGTGTACAGTTCCACGCCAACCTGTCGTTTTTTTTTTTTTTTTTTTTTTTTTTTTTTTTTTTTTTTTTTTGACATATACATACGCCAACCTGTCGCTAACCGACGGCTACCACACTATCTTCCATCCTACACTCTGCTTGATGCCTTGACTTATTCCCTCGACCATCGCTGGCACGCCCATCCGATGGGCGACGAGTCGTCACCGTGCCTTCAACCACCGCAATCTTCCATTCCATCCCGGCCTCCGAGAAGGAACTAGTTTTGCCACTGACCCCGAGTAACCTACCCCTTCGGAGTTGCGGGGGACAAACCATATACATGGTACGACGTACGATGCCTCCTATGGAACTTAGTTCTGACAAAATGGATGGGAGTGTCCAGGCACGTCACTGCCGCGGGCGGTGAAGGAAGCCTAAATGCAGGATTGGATTCTAATGGTTTCTCCGCCCGGGTCTTGAAACCTAGGTCTGGTACCTACTGTAGGTTTGTGAACTTGTGAAGGCTACACATGATGCCCAACCACTGCGCGCGAATTTGCCCGGCACATTTTAGAAACTCTGCACCCGTGTTTTTTTTCCCACTCAGTTGCACCCAGGTTATAGGCACGCGGATCAACTTGCATTTGGGCGAGAAAACGCCAAAGTATGAATCTTAGGCGCAAAACAAACCATGCTGACCCGGTAGGTTCTTGTTTCTTGGCCAGAAACAAGCATAAACCCAAAACCCTGAACTGACAACAACACAGGCCCACCAGCACTGTTTTGGAAAAAACAAACTAGTTACAACATGTGTTTTTTAGAAGCACCTCAACACCCTGGCGAAATGGAACGAACTGGGCGAAATGCCTAAAACGTTTATAAGCCCAGAGCACAACCCAAGTAAGGGGGACTCAAACGGGCATCAGGTGTACTCAGAGGCGGCCTTCTCGCGACGCTGTAGATAGCATTGATAGTTGGAACATCGGCATTCCTTCATGGGGAAGGAAAATAAAAATTACAACCTTGGGTATTCATTTCAGGTGGCTGAGGTCCAGATCGAGCGCCGCCATTTCCAACTTCGACGATTTGCTTCTGATTTTCCGCTTGCAATGCAATCCAAGAGGCGCCGCATTGGGTCTAGCCAATGTTTCAGACACAGATTCTAGAAACGCACCTTGTGCGAGGCAAACGTCCAGGTCGGTGTTAATTCGTCAAGCGATGCTCCACTATGATGCTACACCCTCTTTCTCACCTCTCTCACCGGCGGAAGCACTGGCTACAGTGTTTGGACGTAGCGGGCTGGTGAGATAAGTCGGTTGCGGGCAAAGTCGCACGAGGGTTTGAAACACGCCTTGGGCCGTAAAAAACCATTAACGTTGAATAACCGTCCTGACCGCTTTGAAAACAACAGTACCATTGTAGAACGTAGAAAACCTTGACTAAACGCCCTGGGTCAAATTGTCACTGTAACGCACGTGATAGGACCTTCTTTGGTCCGGTGCGGCTACACTAAGCGTCTCGGTCAGTATAACATATGCCAGTCTATCGAGAATGAGGGTGTAGTAACAAAACACTACGTACCACAACAAGCTGCTTGCACACCCTAGAATCATAGGAACCCTACGTCTCCGTTGGCAGCATGCATGGGCTGCTGTGTTCTGACAAAAAAAAAGGTGTTTCGAGGTAAGACGCTGCGCGTCAGCAATACTTCGCTTGATTCGACCAAATGTCCACAGTATCTGGCACTGTCAGCCAGGCAGCTGGCCTGGCCCAGTTTCTTCAAGGAGAACACACGTGGCCTGATGTCATTCACGAGAGGCCTTTGCCGACGAAACCCCACGAGACGAGTACAGTGTCAATGCTGCGCAGGTGAGACAGCCGATGCCGCTAAAGCTGGCACATCATCTTCGGCACGCGGGTGACAAGTCATCCAGAATCTGCAAGCAGTGCCGATATGTTTTGATGTCCGCATCTGCAGGGAAATCTCGATCGGTATGATACGGACAAAACACAGAAATTCGCAGCGCCGCATTTTGTCTAGAAAAAAGTGCACTGTTCATAGAAAGACGAAACGAAAAAGGGGATGTGATAAGGCAGACACCCTCTAAAGAGAACCTCATTTTGCCTCCACATCACATGAAATAATGTAAAAGAACTTGTCATCTACCCAATACACCCGACTGATACTTTTACGCTCCCAAATGCTTCTCAAAGACACCCCACCATTCCAGGGTAATTTCCCTATAAAGAGGGAGGGCAATCATATGCAAGAGAATGCAAGGCAAATTTATAAATATGCAATATCAATATGTTGATAGTACCATAACTAGAGATTATAAATTTTAAAAGTGTAACACTTCTTCAAATTTCGTATTGTGAAAGCGAGGACGTGGCCAACGCAGCAAAGGTAGCAGCTCGACGCTACCCACCCCTCTTTTGCCTACAAAAGAGGAACGTGATTTCAGTAGCTCCACCCACGTTCTTCATTTCCAATTTCTAGTTTTACTTTCCCACCACCCACCCCATTGTGTATCATTGATGGACGAGAACGTTGTAACTTCTAATTTGGAATGAAGCACGCTGCCTTTGCAAGATGGACTAAGAGCGTATTCCTATCCTCGTATCAAGAAAACCTCATATCAACCTCCCACCGAAAATTCCCCTAAACCCAAAACCTCTCGCTACTTTTACCAGGCAAAAAGTACAATCTTGATATGAGGTTTTCTTGATACGAGGATAGGAATACGCTCTAAGGGTACATTCCGCTGTGGACACATGTCCCAATCGATGTGTCCCAATCGAGTGTACCGCTCCGAACCGAACTAAACCAGAGATGCGAAAATTTCGAAACTAGGGTGCAATTTGGTGTAATACGATGCAGTGCGGTAGAAACGATTGGGACACATCGATTGGGACATTTGTCCACAGCGGAATGTACCCTAAGCAAAGCTTTCACAATTGGGTACTACTACGAGCAGTTCTACTTGACACTGCAATAATAAATCCATTCAATTGAAAGCTCCCTATTCTAACTGTTTTACAAAATGATATCCCTACGCCAGCACTATGCCTTTATAGCATTAACCCGTTGTGTTATGTCAAAGTCTCAAGCTGTGGTAGTGTCGGTAGATGATAAATCTGCACATTTTTTTTATTGCGGTGAAATAAATTTATCAGGCTAAAACATCCCTTTTTATAATAATGTATGGCATCATTTAGTTGAAAAAGGGTTATATTAGCTCTAGAAGTTGTTTTGCCCATTTTCCAGTTTGAAGCTTGGTGGTTTGCTATTTCATTGAGTTTTGCTAGAACGGGTACAGACCTGCAACTTCAAGTTTTCAAAAGCCCACCAAACCCCAGCTGTCCGCGAGGCCACGTCGTCGGCATACAGTACGAGGATGTCATGAACTTCCTTCTGGGGGAAGCAAGTCGTCGTGAAGGTGACGCCACCTCAAATTAGGGCGTGGAAAACTGTATCGACCAAACGCTAAGGTCGATCATTTGGGCGTTTCTGGCGAGTGCGAAATATGTAACACTCAAACGAACCCCGCCACAAATTTCGTCACCATTTGGGGCAACCAGCCCCATCCACCCCCTTAATAAAAAATGAAAATGTTTGATTTCCTACTCCATTCGGCGGGGGTGTGGAATAAGGGTGGTCTGAAGCTTAGACTAGAGTGTTTACCAAAGCAGCGAGTCTAGGTAAACGGAAAAAATATCTCCCCTCTGAGCATTAGTTTAGGCGTGTCCCAAAATGCGGTGCGTAAATTTCTGTTCAGAAATTACCAATGAAAATCGGTCAGATTGGGGTGACTACTCCAATCAGCGTAACCCTATTTCCTCGCAATCGCCAGAAACGCCCAAATGATCGACCATAGCGTTTGGTCGTTACAATTTTACACGCCCTTAAACCCTGGTGACAATCCCAAAACAACTCCTTCCCTACCCATCCCCCTCCCACGGGCACCGCCTGCTTCTTCCGCCCTTTTTATGAAGACGTGTTATGCAGAACCGTACAAAACCGAGTCATAACTAGTCGGGATTCTCGAAGGTCAAGGGGGTTGTGCTTTGGATGTAAAATCCTTTCTCGAGGCCATCCCGCAGCAAAAAGCCAGTCCCCTCTCACTCACTCTCGTGACTTGACCCCAATTCTCCAGCATCGCACCACAGCCAAGACCATTGTCAGCACCTTCCCTGCGTTTGCGCTGCGTGTCGCAACTACCTGCGTCAACTTTAACCCTCCCACTGCTGAGTGTCATTTCCGTCCCGTCGCCTCTTCGGTCGCCTCTCCCATCCAACCAATTTACCCACGATGGCTTGTCCCGCGGTCGCATCACCTCAGCCACCAGAGTATCCGCATTCCACTGCACCTCTCCCCGAATTGCCGGACCGCCAAAGCCTTTCCCCGGAGCTGGACCGTCAGATCTCGGAGCTGATCAGCGCGATGGAAGCGGCGCGAGAGGCCAGCGATCGCGTGCGGCGGCTTTTTTGCCGCTCGCTGTACCCGTGTATCAAGCGCGAGCTTGGATCTCTCCGCGAGGAAGGGCCGCCTGGAGATGCGAAAGTTGGCGGCGAGAACGGCGGTGAAGGCGGCGAAAACGGCGGTGAAGGCGGCGAGAACGGCGGTGAAGGCGGCGGGAAACGCGCAAGTACTCAGTTGGAGGAGCCCGGGAGGGGAGAACGGTTCAAAGGCGACGGGGAGAACGGTCTGGATGGCAAGTCAAAAAGCCTCTCCCTGATACTGGTTGATAATCCTGTTGGGATGGAAAAGAGGGTGAAGAGTGGATGGAGGTCGAAAGTACGGATCCCTACAGGTGCCGAGGATAAGGCGGTGGAGGAGGAGGCGGAAGAGGAGGAGGATGGGGGGGAGGAGGGGAAGGAGGAGGAAAGGAAGGAGGAGGAGGGATGTGTCGACACCAGACAAGGGCTTGGCAGTGAAGAAGCGATCAAGGTTGGATTGCCATATGGTAGTGGCGTTTCGGCCTCTGTTTCGAGATTTGGAGCGCCCACTGATGCTGCTGGGATTTCTGTGCCCCAGGCGGCTGAGGAGGAGAGTGGCGGCCAGAGGGCGGCGGGCAGGTTGGAAGGAGCGAGGAGGAGAGTTGAGCCGGCAAAGCATGGCGACGGCGCTGCTGGTGTACCTGCTGCTGTGAGTGCGTTCCCAGAGGCAGGGAAGGGGAGCGAAAAGGAGGGGAAATGTCTGCGAGGCTTGAAAGAGCAGCATGATGACATTGATGCAAGCGATACTGACTCGGAAGAGGACCACCATGTGCTCGATTCTCAAAGGAAGGGGAGTGATGGGCTGCCGGAGGGGGATAGCTGCACACCCAGCAGTGCCACTGCGGCTGCTGCAGCAACCATGGCTGCCTTGGAGCGGAAGCACGGTGCGACGGGAAAATACCAGGGTGGTGGTGAGTCTGCTGTGAATCTCGAGGTGATGGGGAAACGCTCCGGGGAGATGAAGAGTATGGGGCAGTATCGAGACGAGATTTTTTATCGAGACGAGGCTGAGACACGGGTGGCTGCTGATTTGGCTGTGATTGGAGATCTGCTTGTTGCTTCCAAGGGCGCAGGTGCAGTGAGTGTGGTAGTGGGGCATGCGGTGGGTGTGGGTGTGCATGCAGAGGCGAAAGGGGAGGGTGGGACTGGAGCAGCAGGGGCGGATGGGGCTGGAGCAGTGAGGGATTCCGGTGCAGCAGGAGAGGAAGTGATTGGTGGCAGTGCACGTGCGAGGAGGAGCAGCAGTACCAGCAGCAGCAGCAGGAGCAGCAGCGGTGGAGATGGAGTTGGTAGTGGGAGGGTGTGGCGCGGGCGAGGGGATGGGGAGTCTTCACAGAAGCAGCAAGGCGGAGCTTTAAAGCAGACATGTCTTGCACGTCACTTCTCAGGAGGAAGCAGGCAGCGTGGCAATGCTTCCAGGCGTTCTGCCGTGCTTACTTCTGCTTCTGCTGGTGCTGGTGTTAATTCTGGTGGTTCCGTTGATGCTGCTGGCGGGGGAAGAGATGATAAGTTGGGTAGGAAGTCCTCAGTCTATGCAGGAAGCAGCATACGTGGGACTGTTTCTGGTGAAAAGTTTTCATGGGCCACTCGTACCGGCTCTGCTGCCCAATCTGCTTCTCGCTCCTTCACACATGGTCTAGGTAGCCTGCCACAGGCGAAACAGCAACCGGGAAGGAAGGAGGAGGAGAAGCAGATGGAACAGGCGGGGAATGAGAGCAAACAGTATGTGCAGGAGCAGGAGCAGGAGCGCGAGCAGGGGAAGGAGCAGGAGCTGGAGGTATTAGAGCAAAACATGCTGTGGGATGGCGACAGTATGGATCGGCAAAATTCGTTGCAGCAGGAGGAGGAGGAGGAGGAGGAGGAGGAGGGACAGAAGGAGCAGCAGGAGCAGGGGCTGGTGCGGCAGAGGCAAGGGGATCAGGGGCAGGTGCTGTTGGATTTGGATGGCATGGACGAGGAAGACGGGGCAAGGGGTGCACTTGGTGCTGTTGGTGCTGCTGTTGTGCGGCAGAGCAGCGAGAGGAAGAAACGAGGGGCGAATGATGGAGCAACGACAGCAGAAGTGGTTGCTATTAACACGGTTGGTTTAGGAGCAAGTGGTGCTGGTGAGTCAGGCAAAGGGCATAAGAGGTTCAAGAAAACAGGCATGAAGACTCAGCAGCAAGATAAGCCACAAGCACAGGTGCAACCACAACTGCAACCACCAGCACAAGTGCTACTGCCACCGCAAGCACTGCAAGCGCAGGTCTTACCTGGGCGGCCGCCCCTTCCCCGAACTGCAGGGACAGCAGCAGAACTGGGAGAGAAACAGCAGGGAGGGGTGAAGAAGTCACGTTGGAGGTGTGCCAAGACAGTCGGCAGCAGCACGGTTGCAGCGGCAGGCGGCACTGGTGCTGCAGGTATGGGCAACTGTGACATTGATCTGTTGGACTCACCAGAAAGGGCTGCATGGGATAGGATTGCCGGTGGCGGTGGTGCTGGTGCGGGTGCGAATGGAGTGAGGAAGCAGGGTGGGAGAAGAGAGGAGGGCGGAGCGAAAGGAGGGAGTGGTGGTGGTGCTGTTGGCGGTGGTGTTGGTGGTTGTGGCGATGGGAGTGGAAGTGGTGGTGGTGGTGATGGAAGTGGTGTTAATAAGATTATTGGCGGTGCATTGCCAGCAGCAGCAGCATCAGCATCAGCAGCTGCAGCAACAGCAGCAGCATTTCCTGAAGGTACAAGACGAACAGCAGCAAGCATACGAGCAGCAGCCAGGGGCGAGCCAGCACCAGGCGAGGCAGCAGCAGCAGCAGCAGCAGCAGCAGCAGCAGCAACAGCAGAAGCATCAGCGTTCGACGCACTAGCACCCAGCCGGCTGGGCAGAGCCAGCGGGCCTCCCCCACCGTACAAATACGTGGACGTGGTTCGGAAGAAATCAGACCGTGAGGCGCTGCAGGCAGGCGAGTGTGAGACGTGCCGCAAGTTCTACGATGCTATTCTGGACGGGGATGTGGACGGTGTGATGGTGCCCCGCTGTGAGCAGCACCAAGAGGCGTCTCGGCACCGATACCGCTTTGCACCGCCGTCCACCCCGCCTGGATTCTGGAATGTGGGGTTTGATTCTGATTTGTGATGGTTGGAGAGGGTGGGGTGTGGTACGCTGGGATGGGAGTGGTGTATAGATGTGGGTTGGCTTATCTTACTGAATGATATATTACGGTAATACAGATAACATTGTGAACGCAACAGGCTACACCATACTTGCCTAATTGCTCCAACAGCAGCTAAAACACGCAACAACGCTAAAAGCAAATAGACAAATTAAGCAGAAAACAATATGCGATGGGACATAAGCCCCTTCTGGTAGCAGACAACTACTTTATCGAAACAAGACTGGAGTACACCCCTCCACCAGCCATCAGCTCATCATGCTTCCCCTGCTCCACCACCACCCCCTTCTGCATCACCACAATACAATCCGCATCCTTGATCGTAGACAACCTATGGGCAACGACTATAGTGGTGCGATTCTTCATGACCTTTTCCAGTGCTGTCTGCACCACCTTCTCACTCTCCGCATCCAGAGCTGACGTGGCCTCATCCAGCAGCAGCAGGCGCGGGTCACCAATGATGGCGCGAGCGATGGCAATGCGCTGCTTCTGCCCGCCGGAGATCTGCACGCCTCGCTCCCCCACCAGCGTGGCGTACCCCTGCGGCAGCCCCGAGATGAACCCGTGCACATTCGCCGCCCGCGCCGCCTCCACAATCTCCGCCTCGCTGATCTCCCCCCCGCTGGCGCCGCCGCTGCCGGCGCGGCCGTAGGCGATGTTGTCGCGGATGGAGATGTTGAAGAGCGCTGGCTCCTGGCTGACGAGGCCCATGTGTTGGCGCAGCCAGCGCAGGTTGAGAGCGGCGATGCTGCGGCCGTCCAGCAGCACGGCTCCGCTCTGCGGGTCGTAGAAGCGCTCCACCAGCGCCACCACCGTCGACTTGCCGCTGCCACTCTCCCCCACCACCGCCACCGTCTGGTGCGGAAAGAAAAAGGAGGAGCATGGGGAATTGCAGGAAGGGAGGGGTGGTGTTGAGGGAAGAGCAAGGGAATGAGCATGTAGGAGGGGAAGACAACACCCACAAGTCGTTTTGAAACCGGAGGGACCACTGGAAGCACTCTGGAGGGACAGTTGAGAGGGAAAGAGAAAGGGGTGCTGGGATGGGATCTGATTCATGGCAGGATGATAAACAGCGGAGGAAAAAGCATAGTAGCCAGAATGCAAACCTCTTTGCACACGGTCGGAAAAGAATGGCCACACGTCAGCATCAGCATCACACACCTGACCGGACGGCACAGTCAGGTTGAAATCGGTAAGAATGGGGATGTTGGGTCGAGCCGGGTACGCGAAGCACACGGCGTGGAACTGCACCTCGCCCAGCACCTCCTCGGGCTCCTCCCCTCCCGCCTCCGGGTCGATCTTTGACTGGCGGTCCAAAATGCGGAATATGGAGTTCACTGCTGCTTGCACCGTGGGCATGTCGGGGGCCAGTGCTGCTGCCTGGGCGATGCCTGTTGCTGTGAACACAATCGCAAAGAAGACCTGGAAAGGAAACAAAGGGTGCATGTTGTGTACGTGCGTGTGTGTGTGGTGGTAAAGGAAAAGGGATCAGGCCAGAAAGGAAGCAAGAGAACACACAAAAAAGCAAGAGATCAAGAGGAAGCAAACTTGAAAGAGAGAATGAATAAGGACGATTTTTTTCTGGAAGGCAGGCAGCATGGTGAAAACAAGCAAAACAGCTGGCCGCGTCACTTGCCACCCCACACACCAGCCTCAAACCACCCACCTGGAAAACGTCTTGAAACGTGGTTTTCCCCTGTTGTACAAGCTTCCCTCCGAACCAAAATGCGAGGGAGTAGACGCCAAAGATGGAGAACTGAGCCACGGCCATGCCGATGCCGCTGACGTGCGCCTTGCGGATGCCGGCGCGGATGGGCGTGCTGCAGCGCTCGTTGTACAGCTCCTGCACGCGCTGCTCCGCTCCAAACGCCGCCACCGTCCGCATCGCACCCACCGCGTCGTTCGCCACCCGCGACGCCTCCTCAAACTTGACCTGGCACGCGTGGAGCATGGGAGGAGATGCCAACAGGAGTCGAGTTTTGAACAAGGAACAAACTTGCAGAGACAAGGAACAAGCAAGCACGGAAGACACAGGCAGAGCCCTGGAACAAGACAAGACAAGATAGTGCCATTGGAAGAACCCTGTATGAGAAACTGGCTCCTAGTCTCTCTCTCCTCCCCCTCCACCTCCTTCCCGCTCTCATCCCTCCCATACATTACACCATCCCATAAAAACCAACCATCCGTGGCAGCACAGCACAGCACAGCACAGCACAGCACAGCACAGCGCACCTTGGCGTCTTCAGAGAAGCCTTTGAGCGACTGCATCTGAGCAGCGCCAGTGATAGCCAGCAGCGGCACAATGGCGAGAATCACGAGCGACAGCTGCCAGTTGGCTCGGAACGCCAGCACGAGGCCCAGGATGACCGTTGCTAGGTTCTGCACCATCAGCGCCATCTGATCGCCCACCATTCCCCGCACCTGCGCCGCGTCTGTTGAGAGGCGCGCACCGATGGCACCGCTGGTGGGAGGAGGGGGGACAGGGTGGTATTTAGTCAGAGACAGACAGAGATAGACAGAGACAGACAGAGACAGACACAGACAGACAGAGAGAGACAGAGACAGACAGAAACAGACAGAGACAGACCGAGACAGACAGATATAGATAGAGACAGACAGAGACAGACAGAGACAGACAGAGACAGACAGAGACAGACAGAGACAGACAGATAGACACCTAGAGAGGCAGAACCAGAGACAAGGAAAGCGACACGGGCGACGACTCACCTGGAGTTCTCATCCATGTCAAACCACCCTATCTCCTGCCGCAGCACAGAGGAGAAGCAGAGCGCGCGCACGCGCCGAATCAGCGAGTACCCCACCACACCGAACAGCACCGTCTGGCACGCGATGGCCGCGCACGCGCTCGCGCCCAGCACCACAAACATGCCCGCCCAGAAATTCGCGTCGCTGCGCATCTGGGAGATGTCTGGGTTGTAGAAGGTGGTGATGATGTTGGAGAGGATGAGCGCGAAGAATGGCATGATCACGCCGTGAGCGGCTGCTGCGACGGATCCGAGGATGGCATACGGCCACTCGGGCCTGTTCAGCATGGCCAGACGAGCCATTGGCGTGTCTTTGAATGCCACTTTCTTCTTCTCCTCGCCCTCCTCACCGTCCCCTCCCTCCCCTTCCTCCCCTGCCTTCCCTGCCTTCCGTTCGCCGTTCCCTCCCTTGCGCTTCCGCAGCAGTGAGCTGAAAAAGCCCCCACTGCCTGCCTTCTCACCCTGCTTCTCCCCCGCACCGCTCTCCACATCTCTCCCCTCGCTCATCAACCCATCCTCCTCGTCCCCTCCCGCCTTCTTCATACCACCAACACCTTCCCCATCAACAGTACTAGCACCCTCAACCGGGGCCACCCTTGCTCCCGCTGCCTTCCCATTCTCCGCAACTGTTTGCAAAGCGCTCGAAGTTACACCCTCCTTCCCCTCCCTATTCACAACCGCCTCTCCCTTCTCATCTCCTCCTTCCTCCCCCTCCCCTTGGCCCGGATCCGCCAGCTGCTGCAGGCGCACGAGTTGGGCGTAGGCGCCTTCAGGCTGGGCGAGCAGCGCGGCATGGGTGCCGGTCTGGACGACCTGCCCGCGCTGCAGCACGGCGATGCAGTACGCGCGGCGCACGGTGGAGAGGCGGTGCGCGACGACGAGCGTGGTGCGCGCGCCCATGAGCGCATCGAGCGCCGCCTGCACCGCCTGCTCGCTCTCCGCGTCCAAAGCGGACGTCGCCTCGTCCAGCAGCAGCACCCGCGGATTCCGCAGAATCGCCCTCGCGATCGCCACCCGCTGCTTCTGCCCCCCCGACAGCTGCGTTCCCCTCTCCCCCACCTGCGTCTCGTAGCCCTGTGGGGGTGGGGAAGGGGAGGTTAAGGTTGGGCCAGGGCCCAGGAGGGGCATGGGAGGCGGAAGGGGAGAGTGAGGAGGAGAGAGACTGATGAAGCAAAGGACGCGAGCAGGTGTTCATGGGAGACAAGGAAGAGGGCACGTGTGGGGTGCAAGGGAGGCACATGAGGGCGATTAGGGGTTGCAAGAAAGAGCACGAGAGAGAGGAAGGGAGGAAGGGAGGAAGAGAGAGAATCGAGCCAGGGAGAGGGCGCACGTACGTTGGGCAGCGAGGAGATGAAGTGGTGGATCTTGGCAAGGCGTGCGGCCTCTCGGATCTCCTCATCAGTGGCACCCTCCTTGCCATAGGCGATGTTCTGGCGGATGCTCGTGCCGAAGAGCGCTGGCTCCTGGCTGACGAGCCCCATGTGTTGGCGCAGCCAGCGCAGGTTGAGAGCGGCGATGCTGCGGCCGTCCAGCAGCACGGCTCCGCTCTGCGGGTCGTAGAAGCGCTCCACCAGCGCCACCACCGTCGACTTGCCGCTGCCACTCTCCCCCACCAGCGCCATGGTCCGCCCCGCCGGCACCTCCAGGCTGAAGCTCTGGAATATGGGCACGTCTGGCCGCGACGGGTACGCAAACGTCACCTCGCGCAGCTCCAGCGCTCCCTCGCACGCCGCTGGGCGCTCCCCCTCTGCGCTGCCGCTGTCTATCACCGGCTGTCGCTCCAATACCTCAAAGATCTTCCCGGCTGCTGCCTGCCCTGAGGCGAAGGCTGACACGTTGGGGGCTGCTTGCCCCAGCGACCTGCGGGGGTCAGAGGAGAGGAGAGGAGAGGAGAGGAGAGGAGAGGAGAGGAGAGGAGTGGGGTGGGGGATAACGGGCAGGAGCTGAGAAACCTGAACACCACGGTGAAAACGGCAAAGAGCACTCACACCTACTTATCCCCACTCCCTCTTCTCCCACTCCCTACTCTCCCCCCACTCCCTCTTCTCCCCCGTTCCCCTCTCTCATCACTCACATGCCGCCAAGAGCACGGCAAGAGCACGTCATTTTTGAGAATTCTCAAAAACACTCGCTACTCCTCCCTCGCTCCCTCCCTCTCCACCCCCCGTCCCTCCCTCCCACAGCACTCACATGCCGCCAATGAGCACGCCGAAGAGCACCGTGAAGACGTCTCCACCGGTGTAGCTGGCATCGGCACTGAGCACTCGCTACTCCTCCCTCACTACCTCCCTCCCACCGCACTCACATGCCGCCAATAAGGACCCCGAAGAGCACTGTGAAGACGTCTCCGCCGGTGTAGCTGGCGTCGGCAATAAGCTTGGAGCCGTACCACAGCGCGAGCGCGTACGAGGAGAACATGATCAGCACCGTGAACCCGATACCCGCCGCTGCGCCAACGCTCTGCTTCATGCCCTCTCGGAACGCCTTGTTGAGCTTCACTGTGTACTGCTGCACTGCCCTGTGCTCGCCCGTGAATGCCGCCACCTGGGGCACATGGGTGGGAGATGTGGGAGGCGTGGGAGGGGTGGGAGATGTGGGAGATGTGGGAGATGTGGGAGATGTGGGAGATGTGGGAGATGTGGGAGATGTGGGAGATCTGGGAGATGTGGGAGATGTGGGAGATGTGGGAGGGGTGGGAGGGGTGCTTTGAGTCGACTCAAACGAGTTGACTTTTGAGTCGACTCAAAAATGTGGGAGGGGTGGGAGGGGTGGGAGGGGTGCTTTGAGTCGACTCAAACGCACGTGTGGGAGATGTGGGAGCATGGACGGGTGAGATAAGGCAGGGAAGAGCGACAGAGAGAGAGCGAGGGCGGGAAGAAAGAGGGGCAAAAGTGGAGGCGGAAAAAGGCGGAGTACAGAAGGAGGACGAGCAAGGGGAAAAGAGGAGTAGGGAAAGCATGAGGGGGAGAGAGGGAGAGGGCGGGAGAGAGGGCGGGCACTGACAGTGCGAATAGCGGAGACACACTCCTCCACAATGGTCCCCGCAGCAGCGTACGCCTCCTGGCCCTTGTTGGACGACTTGCTCACGATCACCGTCATCGCGGCGCCTGCCGCGGCCAGCAGCGGCAGCACGGCCAGCATCACGAGCGTCAGCTGCCACCCCGCGATGAACGCCACCACGAACCCGCCCACGAACTGCGCCATAAACCGCAGGAATATGCCCACCTGTGGGGGAGGGGCGGGCGAGGGGATGGGGGAGGCGGGGAGAGGGAGAGCGAAGGGCGTGACTGAGAGGGCTGGTAAAAGCAGAAAGGGGTTTATGAACGTGCCTTCTGACTGCGACAAAAGCGGAGGAAAATGCCCACCTGCGGAGGCGCGGGGGATACGGCACTCATTTTCTCCCCCATGGCGGCCTGCACGCACCTTCTCGCCCATGGCGTCCTGCACGCACCTTCTCGCCCATGGCGTCCTGCACGAGCACGATGTCGCCCGACATGTGCCCGATGACCTCGCCCGTGCTCAGCCGCCGGTCGAAGTACGCCATGTCCTGCCGCAGCACCGCCGCCAGGTACCGCCGCCGCACCCGCGCCGCCTGCCGCTCGCCCGTCGTCATCCAGCACGCCATCTCTGCCACCGCGCGGAACACACGCGGGGACCGCGGGGGGGAAGGGTGAATTGGTTGCCGTTAGTTGGTTGGACCTCGAGATGAAAGCGAAGACGAAAGGAGGAGTGAGGGGAGGGGTGTGGTCGTGGACCTCGAGACGGAAGCGAGGGAACGCAAGGACAGGAGATTAGCAAACACGGTGGGGCAGAAGCGGAACGACGCTACAGCGGGAAGGCGGGAAAGAAGGGGGGAAAGAAGGCGGGAAAGCGGGAATCAAAAGAGAAGGGATGCGTGCACGAACCGAGATATGCGGCCACGGCGGCTCCAATGGCCAAGTAAAGGAACTTGAGCGACCTGGAGGGTTCGCGGAAAAGAGATAAGTAGAAACAGATCCGAGGGAGAACAATGAGAATCCCCTAAAACGGAGAGAGCACTCTGAGTGTCGTCTCGTCTAGTCGAGAAGTGAAGGCTTTCGCAAAATGGACGCGGTCGAGAAGTGAAGGCTTTCGCAATACTGCAT
Source organism: Closterium sp. Naga37s-1 (assembly GCA_947471745.1). Classification (NCBI taxonomy): domain Eukaryota; kingdom Viridiplantae; phylum Streptophyta; class Zygnematophyceae; order Desmidiales; family Closteriaceae; genus Closterium; species Closterium sp. Naga37s-1. The sequence continues at coordinate 227,312 of CANJKZ010001154.1, forward strand.
CAGTCTATCGTGATCAACAGGCAAAGCCAGGACAAGTTAGCGCCAAGGTAAAACCAGAGTGAGTTAGAGCACGCGACTCACACTGGTGACGGCGTCCATGAGCTTATTAACGTCGGTGGTGTTCTGACCAAAGGCGTTCGTTAACTCGCCGAAGAGCAGCGAGATCATGGGCATGGCCATGCCGAGCCCGACGGCGCACACGGATCCCACGATCATGAGCAGAATGTCCCATTTATCCGCAAACTTGAACAGCTGCCAGTAATACACCGGCGGTACGTCCTCTTCCTTCGCCGCTTCCTTGCTCTCTGCTAGCTTCTTTTCATCGCCTGGTTCTAACGCCTCGCCGTTGGCTGCGCTCACCCCCTCGTGATTCTTCTCGGCGGAAGTAACTGTAGCGGCTGAAGGATCTGACGTTTCATCGGCTTGGGCTTGACGGCCATTGTCGTCCGATTCACAAAGGGCTTCGAAATCGGATCCCATGATTGCTTCACCGAACCGCGCCGAGAAGACAGTGAATGCAACACACTCAGCCTGCAACTAATGCATTACGGAAGCGAGTTGGTACTGTTATGGTCTGACCGTGTTATTGGCCTCGGTTGGGATCTGATGGAGATGTCGCGTACCGTCCTGCGATCTAAATGTTACAGTACTGTGCTAGAAGGATGTGGCTGGCATGGCAGGCATATGAAAAGCAGGCTGCTTTGGAATACCTTTCTAATGCGTAAAGTGCGAGAGCTGAGTGAGCAGAAAGGCCGCGTGCCAGCAAGGCCAGCGAATAGGGCGGTGCATTGCTGGATGGAGCACTGCGTGCTTGTCAGTGGTGAAGCGGCGTGGCATGGCGGGAAGAATACAGTACAGGTACATTGCACACTCGAGTGGTCTTGGGAGTTTCGTGGAGGCACCACCAAGGCAAGCGGAACTTGCGGTTTTGTCCATGCCGAACCTCACCGACAAGCTCGGTGCTGGTACGGACACCGCAGGTCACGTTTAATTTCCAAAACGTTTTCAAGTTATGCATTCATAGTGACACAAAAGGCCAGTAAAATGGGCTTCGGCTGCCTAATACATTAATATTTGGTGCTATTTTTTTTTACTGGAGCAGCAGTGCACTTCGAAATGACGGAGCAGAAAAAAAGACCAGGAGATATTTTTTCCTAGCTTGCTGCCTCCTCTCCACGTCGCCATCTGTATGTACTGGAGGAACTGCGTGGCGTGAAGGTTTTGTCAGATGAAGCTTCGCCAGATTTCGCCTCTTGCAACCAGCAAAACTTCCCATTGCTGTTTGCTGTACCACTTTGTGGTTATTTGGTAACTGTCTGAAGAAGGCGCGAGGTACTGTCATGTGACGTCATACGAGGAGGTGGTCTTCTATTTGGATTTGCCAAAGCTGTTGAGTTGTGGACAACAGAGGTTCAGCTGCCAACATCGATTGGGGCACCGTCTGACGCATGTTTGCCGTAACATCTATGACACAGTTCTCGTCCTCGCCACGCAATCAGGCTCCACCCGGATTGGCCAGTAGCAGTTTCTGAAGACACTACAGAGGAAATCAGCAGCCAGGGTGGAACCTAGGGGAAGATTACTAGCGTATGTTGAGGTGTCGTGTCAGCTTTCAACCCACACCCAGCGAAGAACACATGCGTCATATGCCACGTGCTCTTCAACGATGTCAGCAAGTCCGACGAGCTGGAATGGGCATGATTCGTCTGCCCTCCATGTCCTGACAACAGTTGGGGCGACTCGGAAATGATTTCGAGTCGGTTCGGAAATTCCCGACTCCCGAGAGACAAAATCCACAGTGGTGTGACATTCTCAATGTCCAGCCAAAATTGCTTGCCATGTCCATTCTCGAGCTTCCTCTTTCTTGAGAGAGATTCTTGTTCCGAGTCCCTTATCACGGCATCTCCATGACATTTTTCAGCTCAGCGTGGTACTATTCTTTTCCTCCATCTAGCCAACGTCAAGGCTTCGGGTCATTTCACAGAAAGGCATCGAGGAACAGCTGATTGTATAGACGAGCGTAAAGGTTCGAAAACATGGATGAGAGCGAAGCTGACGAAGATAGTCGTAAGCTAGTCGTAGCCAAGGAAACCCACCACACCGATGGCGCGAAACCTAACCAGGAAGATTCAGAAAAACAGGAAAAACAGGAAGAGAAGAATCTTCCAGGAGACTCAAGCGAGGAAAGTGATTCAGAAGCCGTACGAAAGGTTCACTTCTGGGAGCTCTTCAAGTTCGCGGACGGGTGGGACGTGCTGCTCATGCTGTGCGGGTCCACGGCCGCCATCGGGCTGGGCGTCGCGTTTCCGCTCATCTCGCTGCTGTTTGGCGACCTTACGGACGCGTTCGGGCAGAACTCCGCCGACCCCTCCGCGCTGCTCGTCGCTGTCACTGACGTGCGCGCTGAGTGGGGAAAGGGGGGAAAGGGCAGGGAGTGGGGAAGTTGAATGATGGGGGACTGATTGATTGGGGGAGTCGACGGATGGAGAATCGACTGAAGGATTTGTTTACTATGAGGGTCGACTTCTGGGGGATTGAATTTGACGGGGTTCACGAATGGAATTGATGCATGCTTCGGTGTTTCAGTGGTCAGGCAAGTGGATAAGCTGTGTCCTTCCGATTCTTAGTGTCCCGGGCAGCAGGGTGTATGAGAGCATTGCGTGTGATGCAGTGGGGTTTGGAAAGGCAACGATGCTTCTTGAGACGCTGTACACAGCAGCCTGACCTTGTCCCCTGCCCAATTCACTTCTCCGTAAAGGCTGAGGAGTGGGTGAGAGCCGCGTTGGGATGAAACCGCACCTGATAATGTATCTTTTCTGCCTTCTTCCCGTGTCTTCCTCCGTGCTCCCCGAACTTCTCGCTGATTGCTCTGCAGGTATCCATTAAGTTTGTATACCTGGCTATCGGCGCAGGTGTTGCTGGGTACATTGGTGAGTGCTGCGCCCGTGTGCATGTCCCCTGCAAAGGTTCCACACTCGCTCTCGCAGCAGCATCGCACGCACTCTCTTTCTTCATTGCTCCTCCTCCTTCGATATTTATTCGAAATTCTTTCTTCAGCAATATCTCTTCGTTGCTCTCTTTTCATTAATATTTCCTCAATTGCTCCTTATTCATTGATATATCTTCAATGCTCCAAGCCAGCGTTCCCCTCCACTCCCCCTCCGCCCCGCCTCCCCGTCCCTTCCTACTTAGCTACTCGTTTCCACTTTCACCACCCCGAGCTCTCACACAAATTCTGTTCCTCTGTCATTCCGCCCTTTCTTGGTCCCAAAACTTTAGTCAACAAAAGATTCCTCATCCACCCACCCTCCCCTCCCTTCCCACCGCCCACCCACATATTCTCTCTCCTCCCCACCGTCCCCACGTGCCGTGCCGTGCCGTGCGCGCGGTGGCAGAGATGGCGTGTTGGATGACGACGGGCGAGCGGCAGGCGGCGCGGGTGCGGCGGCGGTACCTGGCGGCGGTGCTGCGGCAGGACATGGCGTACTTCGACCGGCGGCTGAGCACGGGCGAGGTCATCGGGCACATGTCGGGCGACATCGTGCTCGTGCAGGACGCCATGGGCGAGAAGGTGCGTGCAGGACGCCATGGGCGAGAAGGTGCGTGCATGGGGCTAGCGGGAGGTGAGTTGAGCGCAGGGGGGCAAAAGGGGGGAAGGAGGTCCGGGTAAGGGTGGGGGGAAGAAGGTGCGCTCAGGGGGGCAAGGGGGAGGGGAGGGGGGAGATTGCGCGCACAGGGGGCATGGGCATGGGGTGGGAAGAAGGTGCGCGCACAGGGCAAGGAGGGGGAGGTGCACGCGCAGTGGCAGGGAGGGGGAGTTGCACGCACAGTGGCAGCGGGGAGGAGGTGACCGCAGGTGGGCAGAGGGAGGAGGGAGGGCGCATGATGCCATGTGGGAGAAGGGAAGGCGGATGTGGTGGGCATGGGTAGAGGAAGGAGTTTTATTGTATCTATTAGTCCCTGGCTGCACTCCTCTCTGCTAGTCTCCTCCGTCTGCTCCGACAGCTCCGTCTGCTCCACATGGGTTACTTGTTACTTTCTACCTCTGCACTCCAGTCTCAAACCCCTCATTAAAGCAAAATTCCCTTCTTCCCTCCTCTCCCCGCCCCTATCCCCTCCCCTTGCCTCTCGGCCCGGCCCCTCCTCCTGCTCCCTCCCCCCCCACAGGTCCCGGCGAGCTCGTCCCAGCACTACATGGCGCAGCTGGGCAGGAGCGTCACCATGTCATCACGTTCCTTCCTGCCCCGTCAAAGACACCTTCCCTGTCTGCCCCCTTCTTCCGCCCTCCACCCCTCCCAGGTGGGCTCGTTCCTGCGCTACATGGCGCAGTTCGCAGGCCGGTTCATCATCGCGTTCCTGGCTTTGCAAGCCCCGTCACTCAAGCCCCCTCGTTCTCCTTCTCCCTTCCTCCCCCATCCCCTCCCCTTTCAAACCCCTCCTCCCTCCTCCCCCGTCCCAAGTGGGCTCGTTCCTGCGCTACATGGCGCAGTTCGCGGGCGGGTTCATCATCGCGTTCCTGGCGGGGTGGCAGCTGGCGCTGCTCATGCTCGCCACGCTGCCTCTGCTCGCAGGGGCGGGCGCCATGATGGCGCTCATGATCTCCATCTCCTCCTCCAAAGGGCAGATCGCGTACGGCGCTGCTGGAGTGATCGTGGAGGAGTGTGTCTCTGCAATTCGCACGGTGAGCTTCAGGTGATTCGTGGTGTGGCGTGCTGCAGGTTCTAGACTTGAACTGGCCCCATCAGGCCCCATCAGGTCCCATCAGGTCCCATCAACTACGAGCTGGATCAGGCCCCATCAGCCCTCGGTAAGCCTCTTCGCGCGGGCGCGGGCGCCATGATGGCGCTCATGATCTCCATCTCCTCCTCCAAGGGGCAGCTCGCGTACGGCGCTGCTGGGGTCATTGTGGAGGAGTGTGTTTCCGCCATTCTCACGGTGAGCTTAAGGGGATTCATGGTGTGGCATCGTGCCCTTTCCAGGCCCCATTTGGCTCCATTCGGCCCCATGTGGCCCATGAGGTCTCATGTCACGGCAGAGTATTAGGTTCCAACCCAAGCGCTGCAAGCAGAGCAGAGCATGCCTGTACATGGCCCTTACTCACCCGCAGCGCAGGTTTGGAGATTGCGCTTGCTCATGTTATACCACATGGTAACATCACCATGACAGAAGCGACATTCTGCATCTCCTGTGGATTATGAGCAACACTGCACAAGCACGTTCTCTTCCTCTGTACCTCTTTCCCCGGCACCTCTCCCCGCAAACCCTTTCACCCCCACACTACTCTCCTCCCTGCTTCCATGTTCCTTACAACAACACTCTCCTTCTATGCTCTCTCGCTCCATACCACACCCACCCACCCCTCCCCTCCCCTCTCCCTCCTCCCCTCCCAGGTGGCGGCATTCACGGGCGAGCACAGGGCGGTGCAGCAGTACTCGTTGAAGCTCAACAGGGCGTTTCGCGAGGGCGTGAAGCAGTCAGTAGCGGCGGGGGCGGGGCTGGGCGTGACGGTGTTCATCATGTTCTCCTCGTACGCGCTCGCGCTGTGGTACGGCTCCAAGATGATCGCCGATGCGGGCTACACGGGGGGAGACGTCTTCACCGTGCTGTTCGGCGTTATCATCGGCGGCGTGTGAGTGTGTGTGTGCTTCGGGAGGGTTGTGATGGGAGGGAGTGTGTGTTTTGGGGTGGCTGTGAGTGTGAGAATGGGGGATTGTGAGTTTGAGAATGGGGGATTGTGAGTTTGAGAATGGGGGATTGTGAGCGTGAGAATGGGGGGTGGTGAGTGTGAAAATGGGAGCTTGTGAGCGTGAGAATGGGGGGTGGTGAGTGTGAAAATGGGAGCTTGTGAGCGTGTCGATAGGGAGTTGTGAGTGTGGGAATGTGGGGCGTGGAGTATGAGGCGACTCAACCCCCCGGCTTCCCCTCTGTCACCCTCGCCCCTGCCCTTCCCGCAGATCTCTGGGGCAGGTGGCACCAGAAGTAACAGCCTTCGCCTCAGGGCAGGCAGCGGCAGGGAAGATCTTTGAGGTGCTGGAGAGGCAGCCCCCGATAGACAGCAGCAGCGAGGAGGGGGAGCGCCCGGCGGCGTGCGAGGGAGCGCTGGAGCTGCGCGAGGTGACGTTTGCGTACCCGTCGCGGCCAGACGTGCCCATATTTCAGAGCTTCAGCCTGGAGGTGCCGGCGGGGCGGACCATGGCGCTGGTGGGGGAGAGTGGCAGCGGCAAGTCGACGGTGGTGGCGCTGGTGGAGCGATTCTACGACCCGCAGAGCGGAGCCGTGCTGCTGGACGGCCGCAGCATCGCCGCTCTCAACCTGCGCTGGCTGCGCCAACACATGGGCCTCGTCAGCCAGGAGCCAGCGCTCTTCGGCACGAGCATCCGCCAGAACATCGCCTATGGCAAGGACGGCGCTACTGATGAGGAGATCCGAGAGGCCGCACGCCTTGCCAACATCCACCACTTCATCGAGTCGCTGCCCAACGTACGTGCGCCCTCTCTGCAACCCATTATCGCCCTCTATCTCCCTCCGTTTCACCCCATATGCACCCTCTTTCGCTTGTGCGGCGTGTGGCTCTGCTCCGTACTTGCTTCTGCTGCCATCTATCCTTCGTCCAATCTCCTTCCTTCCGCCCTTTGCTTCACCGTCCCCTCTTCAGGGCTACGAGACGCAGGTGGGGGAGAGGGCCTCCCATGCCCCTCCTGGGCCCTGGCTTATAACCCCAACCCCTGCCCCCCCTCAACCCCCCCCATAACGCAGGGATACGAGACGCAGGTGGGGGAGAGGGGCACGCAGCTGTCGGGGGGGCAGAAGCAGCGGGTGGCGATCGCGAGGGCGATTCTGCCGAATCCGCGGGTGCTGCTGCTGGACGAGGCGACGTCCGCGTTGGACGCGGAGAGCGAGCAGGCGGTGCAGGCGGCGCTCGATGCGCTCATGGGCGCGCGCACCACGCTCGTGGTGGCGCACCGCCTGTCCACCGTGCGCCGCGCGCACTGCATCGCCGTGCTGCAGCGCGGGCAGGTCGTGCAGACCGGCACCCATGCCGCGCTGCTCGCCCAGCCGCAAGGCGCCTACGCCCAACTCGTCCGCCTGCAGCAACTCGCGGGCGAAGGAGGGGGAGAGGAGGGGAAGGGGGAAGTGGGAGGGGGTGTGGAGGGGGGTGAGAAGGGAGGTTTGAGTTTGATTCACGCCGGTGCTGATGCGAAGGGGGTCTCAGTTCCACAGGAAGCAGCATCAACGGGTGAAGCAGGGGTGGAAGGAGTGCTGGCAGGTGCTGTTGGTGTAGCCACGACTGGTGACGGTGGGACGAAGGGGACGGAAGGGGGCAGGAAGGTGCGCGGATGAGCGAGGAAAGGGATGTGGAGAGCGGGAAGGGAGATGAGCAGGGGGAGGGGGAAGGGGAAGGGAAAGACCGAAGAGGCCTCTGTAGCAGGCTGCTGCGGCGAATGCGGAAGGGAGGGAAGGGAGGGAAGACAGGGAACGGAGAGGTCCACAAGGGGTCCGAAGCGAAGGAAGAGGCAGGTGCGGAGGAGAAGGAGGAGGATGAGGAGGAGAAGAAAGAGAAGAAGCACACGTCGATCATCCGCCTGGCGACCCTCAACAAGCCCGAGTGGCCGTACGCGCTTGTGGGCACCATCTTCGCCGCATGCTACGGGTTCATCATCCCGTTCTTCGCGCTCATCCTCTCCAACATCATCACCACCTTCTACAACCCAGACATCTCCCAGATGCGCAGCGATGCGGACTTCTGGGCGTCGCTCTTCGTGGTGCTGGGGGCGTCAGCGTGCGTCACCTCCTTCTTCCAGTACATGTTCTTCGGCGTCGTGGGGAACGCGCTCATCCGCCGCGTGCGGGTCATGTGCTTTGCCACGGTGCTGCGGCAGGAGATCGGTTGGTTTGACATGGAGGAGAATTCCAGCGGGGCTATCGGGGCCAGGCTTGCTACTGATGCTGCGCAAGTGCGGAACATGGTGGGGGATCAGCTAGCCTTGATCGTGCAGAACACAGCAACGCTCTGCACGGGCTTGGTCATCGCGTTTCGAGCCAACTGGCAGTTGTCGCTGCTGGTGCTCGCTCTGATACCACTGCTGGCGATCGCGGGGACGATGCAGATTCGGGCGATTCAGGGGTTTGCAGATGATGCCAAGGAGCAGTTTCAGGAGGCGTCGCGGGTGGCGAACGACGCGGTGGGTGCGATGCGCACGGTGGCGGCGTTTGGAGCGGAGCAGCGCGTACAGGAGCTGTACAACGAGCGCTGCAGCACACCCATCCGGGCCGGCATCCGCAAGGCCCACGTCAGCGGCGCCGGGCTGGCGTTTGGGCAGTTTGCTATCTTTGCGGTGTATGCGCTGTCGTTCTGGTTGGGGGGGAAGCTCGTGGAATGGGGCTATGCGACCTTCACTGATGTCTTCCAGGTGCGTGCCATGTGTTGTGATGTGCTGTGCACCAGGCTCCATTGGCCATAGACGATGTGCAGCTGTTTCCATGCACCATGCACAATTCTCCATGCACCATGCACCATGCACCATGCACCATGCTCCATGCTCCGCGCACCTTGCACCATCATGCGCCATGCACATGTGCATGCGCCACTCTCCATGCACTTTACTCTGTGCTCCATGTACCATACACCATGCTCTATGCTCCAGCGACCTGCCTCATCCACCCTCCCACCTTATCTCGCACCTTTTCTCGCCAGGTGTTCTTCGCCATAGCCATGTCAGCAATGAGCGTGGCAAAGCAGTCCGCACTGGCCCCGGACATGGCCACGGTTCAGACAGCAGTGAACTCCATATTCCGCATTTTGGACCGCCAGTCAAAGATTGACCCGGAGGCAGGAGGGGAGGAGCCCGAGGAGGTGCTGGGCGAGGTGCAGTTCCACGCCGTGTGCTTCGCTTACCCGGCTCGACCCAGTGTTGTTGTGCTTCAGGACTTCAACCTGGTCGTTACTGCAGGCCAGGTGCGTGGGACTGGATTGCAGAATGGTAGAGGTACATTGTGCAGCAAATTCAGTGCAGTTGGACAGTTTCATAAGAAGAATAATGTCCACCATGTGTTCTTATTGAACCCCCCTCCCCTCCTCCCTTTTCTTCGATGTCCCTTTCTCCCTCGTCCCTGCTTCCCCCTTCTCCCAATATTCCCATGCAGACGGTGGCGCTGGTGGGGGAGAGTGGCAGCGGCAAGTCGACGGTGGTGGCGCTGGTGGAGCGATTCTACGACCCGCAGAGCGGAGCCGTGCTGCTGGACGGCCGCAGCATCGCTGCTCTCAACCTGCGCTGGCTGCGCCAACACATGGGCCTCGTCAGCCAGGAGCCAGCGCTCTTCAACATCTCCATCCGCGACAACATCGCCTACGGCCGCGCCGGCAGCGGCGGCGCCAGCGGGGGGGAGATCAGCGAGGCGGAGATTGTGGAGGCGGCGCGGGCGGCGAATGTGCACGGGTTCATCTCGGGGCTGCCGCAGGGGTACGCCACGCTGGTGGGGGAGCGAGGCGTGCAGATCTCCGGCGGGCAGAAGCAGCGCATCGCCATCGCTCGCGCCATCATTGGTGACCCGTGCCTGCTGCTGCTGGATGAGGCCACGTCAGCTCTGGATGCGGAGAGCGAGAAGGTGGTGCAGACAGCACTGGAAAAGGTAATGAAGAATCGCACCACTCTAGTCATTGCACATAGGTTGTCGACCATTGTACATGCTGACAAAATTGTAGTGCTTCAGAATGGTAGTGTTGTGGAGCAAGGGAAACACGAGGAGTTGCTGGCGAAGGGTGGGGTCTATTCTTCCTTAGCTTGCTTGAAATAGCTAGAGTGTGTCATCCACATTATCTGGAGGCATTTAGTGTCCATAAATGTATATATGAGCGGAATATCTTTTCTGTATACCATATTGCTTTGAGCATCGGCAAGTGTATCGCATCGGGTAGGCACCTGACGAATAAACTAGTCTGATTGGTCTCACAATAATCTGTCTGACAGCCGTCGTTGTTGCCTGCAATCTCGCGTTTTCAATATTCCTAACTGCCAATCAGCAACCAAAGCCGCAATAATTTATGGCGCGAAAATTACGCCTCGCATCCGGGCCACGAAATCTCCGTCCACCCTCCCTTGTCCATACTCGCCGTCCGTCAGATCTCACCGTCACCCGAACTAACCAGCCAGGCGCCAAACCTCTGGGGCCATTTCCCAAAAATCCCAACTGAACCGACATCGGTCCGCCAATACCGAAGTTCCATAGGCAAATCCCGATTTTCCCAAGGTCCCACCCTGGGAACTGCTCATTCCCAACCTTGGCGCGATTTTCCCCCAGAGTCACCACACTGGATGGGGGAGGAGGGGAGGGAGGGAAGGCTTGTGATTGAAGGATTGGGGAAGACCAGTGAGAAGGCTCACATCCTCCCCTCCTTCCCCCTCCCTCTCTCTCCCCTCCCCCCTCCCCTTCCCGAAAACCACCCCTCTGGTCGTTCCTTCCCTATTTTCATCACCCATCTCTGAGTTATCTGGTCCATTCTCATTCACGATTTCAAAAACTGGACGTGGCTTGCTGGCGGCTCGTCCGGACCGACCATCACCTGGCGGTTTCCTGAAATCCCCCCAGGGAACAGGCGCTTTTCTGAGCGTGGATGATACTAAATCCAGTCGTCAGTTCAGTCGGAAGATGCATCAGACAGACCGCTGATGCAGGAACAGAGTGAGAGTACTAGGAGGCGACTTTGAAACCAGGTCCAAGAGCCTCAAAGCAAAACGTCTCTCCTTTCAATAGGTGTTTGAGAGTATCAGGACGCGACAATGGGCCCGGTAACGCCTCAGCGAAGTAACTATGCGGCCATTGCGGGCGCAACACTGATCCTGGTTATTTTTCAAGCGTGCACGTCTGGTACGTCATGAAGACTACCTCGAACACGTTTGATCCTCTGGCTCACGCTCATATCATCTTCATAGCTCGCGACCTCTTATCCTGTACTCTTTTGTGCTTGGATTCGCCAGTCGATCGCTGGTATACCCCATTTTTTATTATCTCTGTTTTCTAGGCTGTCTGATACAAACCACCATTGAAAACATGATGCTTCCCATTTCCTAGTTTCTTCATTGCTCTTGCCTCCTTCCCTCTCGTTCCTCCTTACCTACCTTGCATGCCTTCCCATCCCGGCCAGGTGCATTCGGTCAGACTCTACATGTGGGTGTACAGCCACTGCAGGGGGTTGCCTCCTCCTTCCTTTCCACAGGAGCCGCTAAGCTACATGCACAAGCCACCAAGCCACCCATACAAGTCGCCGCCAAGCTACCCACACCACCACCCATGCCCAAATCCATCTATGCTACCACCAAAGCCGCCAGCGTTAAGAAGCCTCCACCATCCAAAGCGCCAGCTAAGACGCCAACCAAAACACCAGCACCAGTGCTGAAGAAAAATCCTCCGATTCCCGTTGCGAAGCTGACTGCCGCTCCGCCAGCAAAACCACCGGCAAAGCCGCCGGTCAAGCCGCCGGCCAAGCCACCTGCCAGACCACCGCAGGTTCCGCCACCCAAGTCTCCCGTCAAGCCGGTAGTAAAGCCGCCGCCGGCTCCTCTCCGGCTGACGCCGATTGCGGCCGTGCAGCAGCCGCCATGGCCGTACTCCAGCATGAAGAACATCCCCCCTGACGTGCCGCCGCCGCCCTATCCTCCTGCTCCTCCTGCCCGTGAGTCAGGGCTCCGTGCCGTTCTCGCTTTCGCGCTCGCAAATTGTTGACCTGGATCGCTAAGGGAGGTAGAAGCGAGCTGGTTGGAAATGTGTTACTTTAAAGAGACTTAAGAGAGAGAAGCAGGTCTGGGAGGAGACGGTATGGTTCACTCGCCACACCTTCCTATCCGCGCAACATATCATTGTTTCTCCCCTGCGCTGTTTACATCGATCTTCTTGTAGCTCTCTCCCGTTTCTTTCTAAAACTCGCCCGCTTCTTCCTTCCGCTTGCCCGTTCTCCCGCGCAGTGCGCGTGCCGAACGTGGGAGTGATCACGAACATCATGGACGTGTGCCGCGTGTGCTCCGCGCTCCCGTACGACGGCGCGTGCTACAGCGACTACGTGTCGACGTGCGTGGCCGCCATGAATCAGCTGCGGCGGAACGTGTGGAAGGTGCCAGACCAAGTATGCGACTGCTACAGCGCCATCGCTAGCCAGATGATCCGCATCTGCCCCGGGATCGACCGCCGCGTCGCCTACGTCCGAAACTGCGACTCTTACGTGCGTTCCCTTATCCCCCCTTTTTCACCCATCCTTCTCCCCCTCACACCCTCACCCGTTTGATCCCCGCTTGCTGCTGCAGTTCACAGTCATTCCTTGTGACCTCCGTTCTTGACCGTTATATCCATCCTTGCCTGCTGCACCCACCACCCACCCTCCAGCCATCCTGTTTATATGCTGAGTCATTCGGTTATCTCTCCGTTGACCACTTCTCCCCCTCCTTGCGCCCCTCGCCGCCATATCCCACCGCAGTGCTTTTACGGCGCTCGCTGCACGTTCGTGCCAACCCTGTACGCGTTGCTGACGCCCCAACACGTGGTCACCACTGGCAACTCCACTGGTACGACCCGCGCCTCCCTTCCTTCCTCCCACTTCCTACCTCCACTTCCTCCCTCCACTTCCTCCCTCCACTTTCCCCCTCCCACTTTCCCCCTCCCGCTTTCCCCCTCCCACTTTCCCCCTCCCACTTTCCGCCTCCCACTTTCCGCCTCCCACTGTCCCCCTCCCCCTTTACCTCCCAATTCCCCGTCTCTGCCCCCTCCCCACTCAACATGCGCCAACTTAAGCACGCAAATGCTGCACAGTCGAAAGCCCGAACATCACTGGCACTGCTCCCTCGTGCTCCCCACCCTCCTTATCGCCATAACCGCTGCTCCATCCTTCAAATCCCCCAAATTACATCGTCGTTACCTCCCGCCCTCCCTTCCGCCACCTCCTCCCATCTCCACTCCCCTCGCCCCTGACTTATCCGCCCATCTGTTCCCTCGCCTGCACGTGCCCTCTTGCCATTGTCGTCCCCCCATGTCTCTCCAGCCGCCCCGTCTGGACGCGGAGTGGCAGTACTAGACCTACAGCCCAACATGACAGCCATGGCTGGAGTGAACTTCCTCATCCAGCTCTCCTCCGCACCCGCCGCCGCCTCCTCCTCCTCCACCTCCTCCTCTTCCACCGCTCCCACTGCCCCCCTCCAAATAACGGGGGCCAGCGTGTACAATTCGATAATGGGCTCCGAAGGGCCGCTGACACTCCCGCTGCTGGCGGCGCAGGCAAATCAGACGATGGGATCGGACGGGACAGGGCGGGTGGATACGGCGCTGGGGCTGCTGCAGCGCATGACTCTAGAGCCGTATAGTTTCTATATCCAGGTGGATACCCCGGCGGGTAGCCTGCGCGGGCAGCTGGTGTTCTCCCCGCACCTGTTCAGCCTTGCCACGTCCAGGAACGTGCCCACGAGCTGTGCAAGCGGGGATTGCATGGCCATTGTGGACCTTGATATCTCGCCCACCAAGTATGTCGCTCGCCTGCCCTTTCTCCCGCAAGCCCTTGCTCGCGCTCGCCCTTGCTTGCGCTCCTTTTTGAAGCACCTCCGGAATTAGCAAGCTGTGTGGTGGGGATGGCCCCAGCATGTGCTGCAACATCCCCCACATGCATCATCTCCGCTCCCTCCGCCCCTATCGCCTCTCCACCTCCTCCCCATTCCCCACCATCATGCTTCTCGTTTGCATGCTCGTCCGTCATAGCAGACTCGTTAGGCGCCCTATTCTTCTTCAACAGATGCTGCATCATCATCATCCCCTCACCTGCATCCCGTCCCCTCCTTCCTCCCCACTCCCCACTCCCTACTACCCACTCCCGACTCCCCACTCCCCAGCATCGTGTACTCATTTGCGTACTCATCAGGGGTGGCGGGCATCATAGGCGCGTCAGTGATCCAGGGAGTAGCAGGCTCGTCCGGTGCGCGCCTCTTTGACTTCTTCTGGCCGGGCGCCAACGCGCCCTCCTTCACCAATGGCGTCACGCCACCTGTCACGGCCATCCAGTCGCTGCTGACGGCGCCCCAAGCACACTACATCTACTTCACCACGCAGCTCATGCCATGTATGTAGCCCAGTGTGCCGTATTGCTGTATGTTCAGCCGTGTGACTGTGGCCTTTGAGGTGCCCAAAAAGTCCTCTCAGCTATTACTTAAGATGCTGCAGAATTCGTCCCACGCACACTACGTCTACCTGACCACGCAGCTGATGCCACGTATGTTGTATGTCTGTATTGCGCTGTGACTGCGGTCTTGACATGTTTTGCTTCCGCTCCGCTGTGTGTGCCACTCCTCTTCATGCTTCTGCTGGTTCGATTCTCCTCGTGTTCCTTCCCCCGGTCATGCCCCACTACTTCTCTGACTTGTTTACCCTTGTCCACCCATGTCCTCACTGTAAACTTCCACTTCCCTGCAACCCTTCTGACTTCCCTCATCTCTCCCTTTCAGTCAGGGCCCTGAGGGGGAAGTTCCAGGACACGATGTACGTGACAGCAGTGATGTACTGCGCCAGTGTCGTCAACCCCCCTTCATCCACCCATTTCCCCCTGTTTCCCACTCTTCTCTTTCAGTCGGCGCGCTGCGAGGGCAGTTCCAGGACACGATGTACGTGACAGCAGTGATGTACGGCGCCGTGTGTCGTCAACTCTTTCTCTTCCATCCCCCTCGTCCCCTCTCCCCTGTTCATTCTTTGGCAGTCGGCGCGCTGAGGGGCCAGTTCCAGGACACAATGTACGTGACAGCAGTGATGTACGGCGCCAGTGTCGTCAACTTCCCCGGCACCACCGCGACACAGGGGCAGGGGTCGGGCGCACCGGGCATGGGCTTCTTTGATGCTGTGCTGGGCGGGGGCGGCATCTGCTACACCTTCCGCTTCTCCTCCTCTGTCAAGACTGACTGCAACTATGCCTACCTGCACCAGGTACCACCGAGTTTCACTTGATCCCTGCACTGCAACCCCTTTCGATCAGTGCAATCCCCCCCCTTCATGTCCATCCTACCCACACCTAGCCTCCATTCCCCATCCGCCTGTTCCATGTTGCAAATGAAGCCTGGGTAGCATTTGACTTTCGAGGCACCTCAAAGTCACCTCCATTTTCCGTCCTCCAACCCCCACCCCCCTGCGTCACCCCTCAGGGCGAGTTGAACAAGCGAGGCCCCATCTACCTGTATCAGACGCTGCGCATCATCCCCGGGCAGCAGCTGTGCGTGCCGGCAGACCCCGACATCACAGCCGCCATGGCTCTGCGCCCGCAGCGCTTCTACGTGCAGGCCTACTCCCTGCAGTTCCCCTACGGCGCTTTCCGCGGGCAACTGCACCCGGATAAACAGAGCAGCGGGCTGGCTGTCAGCTGAGTGGTCTGCGAGAAGTTTTATTAACACGTGTTTGCAAGGGCATACTGAGTTTTTTGGTGATATGGATCAGATTTGACAAAAAGCAAGTCGCAGCATGAGTGAGGAGAGGATACTACTGTAAAGATTTAATCGACATTGTGACCAGGTCGCCACTCCAGGTGATGTTAGAGGTGTTGGGAACAAACAATCTTAAGCGCCTCTGTCGTGTCGAAACACCAAGGCACAAGCGAAGCAGAGCATATCGAGGCACCAGCGAGTCAACCCTCGGAGGTTGAAGTAACCGCTGGAGGTTACGCGAAAGTCAAAGGTCAGCGACCTTTGACTTGACAAATGCAGCGCGACAGCAAGGACACACAACTGACTCGACATTGAGCAGTTGCCCGAGTCGCACTGTATCGAACCGCAACAGTAAAACAGTTTAATTATATCTCTTCGTATTCTTTGTACTCTTATATAAACCTTTGTACTTGCTTGTTTTAATCAACTTACTTTGCCCTCACATACCAGCGCAAGGTGGTTCAAGGACTTCATTTAAACGCTTCCGCTACTACATCACTCTACCCAGAGTTTAACCCTACCAAAGATCCTAAGGGGCACTCAGCCCAACAAGAGGCACTTCATAAAGTGGTTCCAGCCGACAGTGATCATGATGAGCAGTAGACTGTTGCTGCTGGGTACTGTGGGTGAGACATACCACAGCCAAGTTCTGGTAGGTACATGCTCGTTGCTGGTAGGGCACACATCGGTACCTTGAACCCTTTAATATACGGTACTGCTGTTTGTAAATTGAACCTTCAGTTATGTAGTGCTGCAGTTGAAGGGGAGGATGGACCAGATGATTCAATATAGGAAGACGGAAACTCAACATAAAAAATGGTACACTAGTTAGACTCGTGACTCGTGACCCAGGTCAGGACTAATAAGGGCTAAGCAGCGGCCCGCGCAAGCTTGCACAGGCTCTTGAGCGCTCTCTGAGTTTCCCGGGGCAGAAGAATGCACCCACTCACACTCGCCTCAAACACCACCCCTGCGGCCCCCCTCTCACACCCTCTGCCGCCCCCACTCGCCCTTGCAAGGCCCCCGTCCCCACTGCACACGCCACTACCGGATCCAACATCCCTCCACGCCCCCTCCTGCCCTCCATTCCCTCTCAACCCGCTGCTGGTGCTGCCATAACTGCTGCTGCTGGTGCTCCTAGTGGTGCTGCTACTGCTCATTGCGTCGGTGGTGGTGGTGCGAGACTTGCTGCAGGCGGCAGCAGCAAGGATGGACTGGCGAATGGAGGAGTACGGGAGAACAAGGGTCTGCAGAGAGGAGCAGTTGGTCAGGAGAACACGGCCCAGCCTGCACCCTGCTGCTGCTGCTGCGGCTGCTGTTGGCAGTGCTGACGATGGCGATGGCACCACTGCTGATGCCGTAGCAGCTGCACCAGCAACGCCTGCAGCACCAGCAGCAGCAGCAGCGGCGGCGGCAGTGTCGGCAGCAGCCGCTTCAGCAGCAACGGTTGGGTGTTCAAGCACTCGCACCTCTCAAAGCTGAGTGCACCCGCGGCAGTCCAGCAGAAGCAGTGATGCGGCCGGCACAACTACCGATGACAGCACAGGACATCCTTCTAGAAGCACTCTCCTTAACTTCCCATGCGTTACAGGCGGTAACCGCACGGTCTCGAGTAACGCGCAGCCCCCACAGTTGAGCTCTTCTAGATCTTTGGCGTGAGTGAGGAGAGTGGTGAGGGTGGAGGCAGGGAGGGAGCGGCACGAGGAACGCGTTCAGGGATGCTAGAGACGGGCAGCGGTCAGCTGGGGAAAATGTTTCGAGGGAAGAGCACTGGGAGAGGATGAGGGAGGAGAGAGCCGGGCAGATGAGGGAAAGCGAGGAAAGTTTGCGGCAGCCCGCGAGGTTGAGAGAGCGGAGCGAGCGCGAGTGGATTGTAAGCTTCTGAAGAACCGGGCAGCAAGAAAACGAAATCTCTTCGAGCGGGCAGGAGTGTGGGAGGAGGAGGGTGAGAGACTCTAGTAGGGGCAGATGAGAGGCAGTGAGGTGGCGAAGAGAAGAGAGGGAGTGAGGCAAGTTGAGGCCTGCGGAGGAGATGAGGCCGCAGCAGGAGATGTCGAGGAAAACGAGGGAGGATGCGATGGGAGGGGCGCGTAGGAGTGTTTGCAGGCCACGGTTGGTGATGAGGGGACAGTCGGATATGTTTATCGATGTGAGGCCGCGCGTGGAGTGAGAGGAGTGTGAAGAGCGTGGGTTAAAGGAGGAGGAGGAGGTGGTGGTGGTGGTGGTGGTGGAGGAGGAGTGGGTGAGGGTGCAAGAGGAGAGAGCGGCACCCAAGGCTGCTGACAGGTGCTGACTCGTTACTGTCTGCCGCCGCCCCTGCTGCTCCCTCGCTGCTGATGCCGTTCCAGCACAATCACTTGCTGCTGCTGCTGCCGCTGTTACTGCTGTTGCCTCTGTTGCTACTCTATCCTGTTCCTCCCCCTTGACTGTCATTCCGTTGCTTTCCTCCTCTACTCTTGCCTCCCTTTCGTGCTGCCCCAGCCACGTCAGCGCCACGTCTGTCACCTGGCGGCACGATGACAGATCCACGGACGCCAGGCGGCGGTGCAGTGCGCACAGGGACGCCACGTCAGCGTCGCTGAGGTGGACGCAGCCAGCCAATGAAATCGACTGAAGAGACCTAGTGGGCTGCATAACCACCCCTCCAACCACCACTTGCTGCCGCTGCTGCTGCTGCTGCTCCTGTCTCTGCCTCCCCACCCCTCCCCCCTCTTTTCCTGCTTCCGCTCCTCCTGCCCCCCCCGCCTCCGCTCCCCACACCTCCCCCCTCTCCCCCACCCCCGCAGCAGCAGCAAACACGGAACGGAAATCCATCTCACAGCGCCCCAGGCGCTGCAAACTGAGCGACTCGAGCCCCCCGTGCGCCCCGACCAGCGACGGCGCGGCCCATGCGGGGAGGGTGCGCGGAAGCGCGAGGTGCTTGAGCGCCAACCGGCGGAGGTGGATGAGGTGGCGCAAGTGGCGCGAGGCGCAGGCGAGGCGCGCGAGGGAGGGGAGGTCAAGCGCGGAGAGGATAAGATCTTGGAGGTCGCAGGGTAGCGCGACGAGCAGCGGCGCGCCGCCGGGGGGAGACGTGAGCGCGGGGGACGAGGAGGAGGGCGGATAGGGATGCGCGGAAGCGGGCTGTGCGGAGGATGATGACGGGGGAACGGCGAGTGGCGGAAGGGGAGGCGGGGAGGAGGACGTGGATGGGCGGACGAGAGGAGGTGCAGCGGGTGGGGTCATGGCGGAAGCGGAAGCGGAGTCGGAGGAAAAGGCGGAAGGGGAGGCGGAGGGGAAGGCGAAGGAGGAGGACGGGGAGACGGGGTGGGGATCCAGACTAACGTCGCTACGCTGCCGCTCCGTGCGCTCACTCCCGATACTGTCACATCCAGTACTGTCAACGCGGTTGGCCAACCCTAAAAGTGCTTCTATCGAAGCCTCTAACGACCCCCGGCACTTGTGATAGTACACGTGGCTAATCTCCGCGTCCGAAACCGCGCCGCCGCCAAACATATCCCTGAGCACGTTAATCTCCGACTGACCCTGCTCTTGATTCTGATATGACTCGCGAGTCGCTGTCTTTAAAGCCGACTCGGAAAGAGATCTACGGGCCGCCGCTGCGCCATCGTTGCTAGCACCAAATCGGCTCGTTGCTTCCCTAGCGTAATGGTCTGCCCCCGTTTCTGTCTCCCCCCGTAACGTCACACATCCGCCTGCTCGGCGCGTTGCACGGCTCCCTCCTCCCCCTCCTCCCCCGCCTTTGCGCCTCCCTCCGCGACCTCCGCTACTGCTTCCGCCGGCAGCCGCGCGTCTTTCCGCCCATCTGGCTCCGCCCGCGCCCCTCACTGGTGCGTTTACAGCAAAATCGTCTTCCCCGCTTCCAAACCCGTCCCCTTCCCGCTCCTCCGCTGCTCCCCCCTCCTCCGCGCTCGCCGCCAGCCCGCTCGCGGCAGCAGCGCCCGTGACTCGGCGCCAGTCCGACAGCCTATTGCCACTCCCGCCGCCTTGCCTCGGCATGATCAAGACCGAAGAACCGCAACCCCGCAGCGCCGTGTCGAGAGAGGGAGAGTCTAGCCGTGTGGAGTCCACACACAGTTGCCGTACACCAAGGTGGATTGAGATGAAGACGACTGGCTGGAATGTCTCAACTGCAACCCGCCCAGTGGGAAGTGGTGGAGAATTTTGGGTTTAGGTCGAGGGATGCACCCCAGCCCTTTCATGTTGAGGATGGTTCGTAGTGAAGCACAGTGCTTGTGACACAAAACATTCCCAAATCCCAAGACAAGTACAAATGACTGCCGAATGTATTCTCACACGCGACGAATTCTTGCATAATGTCGTTAGTAACATGTCTGTATACGTTGATTATAATAAGGAAACAGATGCTCACTTGTTTCTAACCAGCTATATGTTTTCCAAGAAAAAACTGTTTTTTATAAGCCAAGTTGGAGATGTATATCGGAATATATTGTGCATCCCCCTTACAAAATAGGCACGCTAGTGGTAATCGTAGCCCTATGACGGGCAACTGTCTCTCGTATTAGCAACCGATTGGACAGACTATCCACATGGCCAATACCTATTCGTTTGAGAAAAAGCTTGTTCACGTGGTTCTTAGCCGAATCCACATCCATTTTAGCGCGTGTGCCAGCACGATGGTGCTGACTTCCACCGCATGTCGGCAACCTTATTGGCTAGTGGAGCTGTCTAGGAATGTGTCATGGTCCTAGGTGCATAGGTCCCAGGCTCAAGACTTCCTTCGATGATATTTCCGTCACCGTCACGACGATCTTGTTTTATTCCCCGAACGCAGGGATGAGTCGGGGTTGCCCAGTTACAGCATTTCCCGCCATGATATTAGCTTTGGATGACTCAGCATGACGCTACTCATTCGATCTGTTTGAGATCTCGTTACTTGCGCTCGACTATCATTGGCTGAAACTACCGTGCCTCGTCATGCCCGCTGCCTAACAGCACAAACGAAATCGAAGCCCTGCCCAATCTGGCGCATGCTCGTTCAGCAGCAGCCCATCACCAAGCTCCCCCCCTCCAGCACGCGCAGACTTTCCACCAATCCACTGCGCGAATCATTTCCCCAACTCACCATCCGCGCCCCCCCCCCCCCCAGGTTGGGCCCCCTTTGCTACAAACACTGCATCCACCCTAACCTCTGTTTATTCTTCCCCCTTCGTTTCCAGATTCACTTGTTTCTCGGACACGCTGCGCCTCACCCCAAGCCATCAGCGTGAGGCCATAAGGCGAGTTGTGCTCCTTCCCGCGTTGACGCTCCTCTCATTTCTTGAAAACATCATCGCCACCTGTTTGCATCGGTCTGCGGGGGACTTCTATCTGAATCGTTTCACTGCACCCTTCGTTTTCCTCCTCTCTTCTCGCCATGGCTTCCGTTGTCCGTCCTCCACTTGCTCCGACCGCTTCCTCCGCCAACGTTTCGCAGCATCTCGTCGTGTCCGGCAAGTGCTCCTGCGTCCTTCCCTCCGCCGTACTGTGCTCCCGGCCCTTCCCTGACACGTCAGCCGTTTGCGCCGACGGCAGAAGATCCACGAGCATCAGCCGCAGCACGTCATCGACACATGTCTCCGCCGCGAATCTCCGCTCGAAGCGTCAGTCATTCTACGGCGGGGCGCTTCCCGTGCGGAACATCGTGTCCTCCGGCGGCAGCGGCGCGCAACGACCAACTGTGGAGATGAGCTTCTCGCCGCACGGCATGGGAGCCAACAATCAGCAGTTCGACGACGAGGAGTATCTCGAGGCGCACGTCATGGACGCGGGTGAGTTCCTGCCGCTCAATTTGAGTTTGGCCCGAGAATATGCGGGCAAGAACCTGTGCTTGGATGTGGTTTTGACCTGAATTTCACGTTTGCGTTCCTCGTTCCCCTCGCCTCTCCCTTGTCCGCCGTGGCAGTGCGCATGGCGCCGCAGCAGGAGCGGCTGTACATGACGATGGCGGACGGCACGGAGATCGAGGTGGAGCACGTCAACCCCAGCGCCGGCCGCCTGCTGTACCCGCACAGCACGCCCGCGATCTTCGTCAAGGTCGCCGGCAACAGCGGGCTGCTGCTGCCCATCGTCGTCGGTCAGTGCTGCGACTGTCGCAAAGCCTTCAAGCTGTCGCTGTGCGACTCTCTGTCGCCTTCAAGCTGCGAGTTCTATCCGTCGGGCGCATCCTGTCGCGTGTTCTTACAGCGCGCTCCGTGCTCTGGCTGTCTTGTCCTGCAGGCGAATTGGCGGTGGGCTTCTTGATGAAGGGATTCCGCAAGGAGCCAGGGGTAAGCCTCGTGAGCGTCCGTCTTCGACTATTCCTTTCGTCCGGCTTTCCCCACGTCACCATCTCTCCACCATTGTTGTTAATTGCGTCCACGGTTTAGTCCGCTTCTTAAACCACAACTCATGTAGCTGTTAATACCGTCTCTTCCGTCTGCGTGTCCTGACGTTTCGTTTCTGACCGTTCCTGTCGCTCTCTCTCGCGCGTGGCGTGGCGTGGCGTGGCGTGCAGGCGAGGCCGTGCCACTACGACGTGATGCGCGACATGGTGGAGTCGCTCAACTACGAGGTGCGCACCGTCAAGATCACGCAGCGCGTCATGGACACGTACCTCGCGCGCATCTTCCTCGCGCAGCCCGACTCGCCGCACTGCGTCGCCAGCATCGACGCGCGCCCCTCCGACGCCATCAACCTCGCCATCCGCGCGCAGGTACTGCGCCGCCTCCTCCGCCTCCTCCCCCCCCCACCCCCCGCCCCTTCCCCTCTCCGCCCCTCTTCCATCTGTCCCTGTATCCTAACCACCAACCGTCGTCTTGAATGTCCATCTGTCCCCGTCCCCCGCTCCCCCTCCCTTTTCCCGCCTCCGTCCTTGCTTCCGGTGTCATGCGCGCGCGGCGTATCTGTTTTTGCAGGTGCCCATCTTTGTGTCGAAGAGCATCGTGCGCAGCGACGCGGTGCGCGTGGTGGACGAGGCGCACCGCATCGTGTCGCCCGGCCAGCCCTACTCCGCCGCCGCGCACCACGCCGTCTTCGGTTCGTCCGCCGCGGCCGCCGGCCCTGATAGGTGAGTCGAGCTCTCGAGAGTGGGGAGCGGGGTTATAGGAACGGGAACCGGGAGCCGGGAGGGGGGAGCGGGGAGCGGGGAGCGCGGGTGGGATAGAATCATTGCCTTGGAACAAGCATTCCGGCTCGGTTTTCCCGCATATGCGAGCCCTGGCTGGGTACTAAAATGAGCATACGCTAAAGAGCATCCCTTTTGGTGCGCGATTTTCTCTGTTGCTTATCTCTCCGTGTCTGGCGGCTGCAGGGGCGCGACGGACCTGCTGACGGAGGAGATGGCGCTGACCAAGAGCCTCATGGCGGCGGTGCAGGAGGAGAGATACGCCGACGCAGGTGCGCGCGCACCTTGGGCGCCCCCTTGCTGGCCCCATGCCTTTGCCTTTCCTCCGCCTTCCTCCGCTTTCCTCTCGTTTGCTTTTCCCAGATGTTTCTTGCACTTCCGTCACCTTAGTAACAAATTTGAAGTGCGCCTCGTCACCTTACACGTGTGCGTGTAAGCAACTTGTGTTGAGTCGTATGAAGAACTGCCCATTTAGTTCGTTCTTGTTCCTTGCTCCCTCCTCCCTGCGCCGTGCTACCCTCCGTACTCTCAGCGTCCCTGCGTGACAAGCTGAACCAGCTGCGCAACCGCAACCCCCGCCAGCTCAACAACAGGGTGAGATATTGACGCACGTGCACACACACACACACGCACGTGTGGGGATGGCTGGGTGAATTGATGTTGCGTGGTGGGGAATGGCGTGAGCCTTTCAGTGTTGGTTCTCTTCATGATGTCTTGATTGCGTCCCTCTTGTTGCCTGTGCTGATGTGATGTGTGCTGTGCAGTTTTGAGTAGAGGTGCTGAACCAAGTAGAGGAGCAGAGAACCGTGCTGGCAGGATGATAACACCCCGCTGTCACTCGCCCTGCATGCCGTCTCATGTGCCTTTGGGGCTGGTTCTACTCTGCTCTCACCTGCGTGCTGCTGTGTTTTAAATAGCTGTCCATGCTGTCCATACTCTGCAGCGCTGCTGCTGCACTGCTGCTGCTGTGCTGCTGCTTGCCGCACCACATCCAACCCATCATTACTGCCTCAATCATGCTCGTGCCATTGTCTCGCATCATCCTCAAAACTCCTCTCATTGCCGAACACATCACACTCCACACCCTCTCGCGCAATTCCCTCGCGATGCTCACTCACACTGCTGCTGCGCAACCAATTTGAAAGAGCTGCTTCCAATGCTGTTCTGCCAGGCCCTTGTATCTTTTGTCTATTTGCTGCCAGTCCTGCCTCCTGTGCTCAGCTGCTGCGTGCATGCCAGTGTTCTCAACGTACGTTGGTTCTTGTGTGTAAAAGCAATGCTGAGTGGCTCCATGTAAATAGCTCTGCCTGTAATTTGCAACACCGATGAGATTATCCAATTTTCTGGCACAATGTATGAATACGACATCCAATGTCTGACCTGTCTTCTGACCAGTTACTCTCATGATTGGTTATACCGCTTAGAACTCTGGCTGGCTAGTAATCACAGATATATGCAGCTGGGATTGAAATTGGTAGGTTAGCAAATATAAAAAATGTGAACCTTGCTTGGTGTACCTGCAGTGAAACACGTCCATTTATTCGGAAAAATCTGTTCGCTTTCAGGCTCATCTTCTCAGAACAGTGGTGTCAGGAAAATCAGGTCCTCCGTCGAATCAGCGACGAGTAACAGAATAGGTGGGAAGCAGAGATCGTTCGCCAACTTCGCCCATTTTCGCAAGGGTCAGATCAGATGGACAGCCCCAACCCCATATCTCAATCGCGACCGCTTGTCTAGTATCTGTATTCACGGCTAGGATTGACTTCGCTCCTAGTGGCTGGAACCACGGCTTCAAATTCAAGCCATTGGGCTTGCCGCGTTCCAAACTGACACGATGACTCTGCGCCTCCAGATGAGGGGACAATCGACGGTTCCTAGTTCACGTAGTCCAACGTTCACCAGCGAAATCCCGCAGCTCCCGCCTTTGTCAACGGAATCTCGCTGAAAAGAGTCGGTGTTGTTTGTCTCACGTAGGTGCTGAGGTGAAAGGCGGTGACAAGCGAACGACGTAAACTTGGGAACTTTCTTTTCCCTTCCCTGACCGGCAGAAAGATGTGCCACGCGGACGATTTTCAACCAGCCACCGAAGTGGAATCTCGAATCTCCCTGTCATCGACAAAAAATAAGCCTGACCGGACCAACCATTCGCCTCCACCGTCACTTTTCCTCGCGACCCAACACAGCCGGTTAGCCTGTGGACCAATGCGGAGCTGCTAAGGGTTGCCGTGATGAAACACGCAAAGGTCCGAACCTACGGCTGAGATCTGAGTTACCAAGAGAGTTTCAGTCAATCCAGTGATTCTGGACGGTAGATCTGACGAGGGTTGTTGAAGGAGTGGAGAGGAGAGGCAGTTGATGACCCCTCCGCCTCATTCCAGCGTCACCGTCGTCTCTCGCCTCATTCTCGCCTGAGCCTCGGATTTCACACCGCTTTCGCCTCTTGCTCTCATTTTCTCGCGCTCAGCTTCTTCTGTTCGTTTTCTTAGAGCTGCTGCGACTGCGGAAAGGCGAGCCGCTAGGAATATCATTTTCTATTCAGGCCTGGTTTGATGTAGATGCCGCGTTAACGGGAAGAGGAAATCGCGTGTCAGGAGAGGAAATGGCGTGTCGGAATAGGAAGTCGCGCGTGAAGCCTGGAAACTTCGACTACGAAAGAACTAAGTGCGAGGATGGCGATTTCCGTATGTAAGGTACGTCTGAGTGCTAGTGCTACTTTCCGCGTATCCGAGTCTTATTTAGTGGTGTAGTATGCTTTCGTTTTAGCACAAGCAAGATTGTTCAGTGGCGCGTCTGACGTGACGACGACTGCTTCCTGGTTGCATGTCGCAGGTTTGTTGGAGAGGCGACATGTCACATCAACCACCAACGCCACGACCAACAACATTTGCGATTTCGTAGAGAGCGTGCGATCTCGGGGAGTGCGTGCAATCACGGGTCGTGCGTGCGACTGGCAGCTCAGGTATTTCGCGAAAACACACCCATTCATAAAGTCAATGTCGCACGTTCGCTTTTCTACTTCGCGCTTCAATCTTGATGAGCAAATTCGCCTATCGATTTCGTACATAGTTATGGCGTTTCAGTTTCCCGTTTCAACTCTGCAATACTAGATCCCGAATTTTAGTTTCGGTATCCAATTTCGCAGGCCGATTTCGTATCACAGTACGCCGTTTCGCGAGCTGATTCCCCTACGTACGTTTCCCGATCAATTTCACACAGTTGTCGCCGCGTCTTTCCACCCACTGCAGGCCGCCGTGCGTCACGCCGTTGCCCACCCCCCGGACGGGTGCCACGCTGGTGGGTGCCGTTGAACCTCTCTCGCCACCTGCGATTTCGGGCCCACACCCTTCCGTCACACGCGGCTGCTCTCCACCCACAGCTAAGCTAAGTACACCTCCCTGCCTCTCTCCTCTCAACCCTCGCACTTGTGGGCGCTATACTGTATGTCTCGCTTGCTCAGGTATTTGGTTTAGTGTGGTTCAGCTGGTATGAGGTCTCCTGGGTGTGCCATTGCAGCAGTCAATTCATCCACGCTTCACTCTTGCACGCGTTCGCTCTCACTTCACGCACTTGTCTTCGCCTCTTTACTCATCACCCTCCTTTCCTCCCTTATCACACCTCCGTCCTCTCTCCATCCTCCTCCCTTCCTCTTTCTGTCCCGATTTACCCGCTCTCAATCCAGCAACTCACACGCCAGTAGCAGTGGCGGGGGAACATGGACTGCAGAGGCAGCAGCTGCTCTCCACCCAACCCACGCACATGCAGCTAAGTACTCGCGCTGCCTCTTGCGTTCATTCTCGTTCCATTTCAGTCCTTGCTGCATCTTCTGCCGCTTGTGCATTCAAACACAAGCCGCTGGTTGAGCCAAAGCTTCAAGCCACAGACCCCTTTTTCTTGGGGTACTGCAGGTATTCTCTCAGGTCTGCAGGTAAGCCTCCCAGGTGTGTACTCCCCTTGGGTCTGTGGCTTGTAGTTGAGGCTGCACCAGTGGCCCCTTTTCTGCTCTCACCTGCCATCCCACCGCAACCATCCTACCCCTAGCCGCTTACTCACTTCTCTTCAGTCCTCTCCTTTCCGTTGAGGGGAGGGGCGTGGGGGTCAACACCGCCATTACCCCGCACTCCTCCCCTGTGGCTGTGCAGGTGCAACGGTGGGAGGGGAGGGAGCAGCACTCCACTCGGCTGGGATGGGAAGGGAGAGTATCGGGATGGATTGTCTGGATCAAGGTGAGCCTCTTTTTCCTTCCCTGCTGAAGATGCCTGCATGTGTTTTACTTTCCTTCACTCTTGCTTATGCTTGCTCTTCTCCCCATGCTCGTTTCCTTTCTTGCTCCCTGGCCTGCATGCCACTCCGTTTTTCCTCTTTACTCATTGCCCTCTGCACTCCTCTGCCCCGCCTTCACATCCCCTCCTCTCCTCCCTCTCCCTCTCCGTCCCAATCTGCCCCCTCTCGTCCCAGCAGGGTGTGGCGGGGAGCAGTAACGGAAAACATGGACATTGCAGGTGGCGGGGAGGGGTGTGGGGTCAGCACCGCTATTCCCTCACGCCTCTCCCCGGTGGCCGTGCAGGGAGGGACGCACACGGGAAGGCTGGGAGGAGGGCTGCCGGGGAAGGAGTCACCTGGTGCTGCTGCAGCTGCCCTCTGCTCGCTCTCACGTCTTACAGTTAAGTTCCCTCAACCCCTTGCCTGCCTCGCCATGTCTTGTGTGCTTTGCTGGCATCTCGTCTTTGCATGCGCTTCCGCACCTTCCTCTTGAAACAGCGCCACTGGTTGGGCCCGTCTCACATGCTGCAGACCCCCCAACTTCAGGTAACCCTCTCAGGTGCAGGTACCCCCTCAGGTGCAGGTGTGCAGGTAACCCCTCAGGTGCAGGTGTGCAGGTACCCCCTCAGGTGCAGCCCTTGGGTCTGCAGTTTGTGGCTTGGCCTCCACCAGTGGCCCCTCCCCTCTCCGGCCTTGCAAATGCCGTTCTTGCTCTTGCACTTTCCACCCCTCGCTGCCCACTGACCAGCTCTGCGTGTGCCTTGCAGGTGGAGGGGAGGGGCGGGGGTCAACACCGACGCTCCCTCACGCCCCTCCCCTGTGGCCGTGCAGGTGCCCGTGGGGATGGGAGGGAGGCAGCACTGCCAGTCGCTTCCACAAGGGAGAGTATCGGGGTGGGCTTGGCCTCTCAAGGTACGTCAGCCTCTCTCTTGCCATCATCCCTCTCCCTTTCTGCTCTTCAATTCCGCCTTCTCGTTTTCATCAGCTTCACTTTGTTTTCTTGCTAGTCTTGCCAACTCACTTGCTCTTTCTTCCTCCCTTTCTTCCCCCCTTACCAGGTCACTTGGCATCGAGTGAAGACTGCAGTGGTGCTTCAGCTGCCCTCTGCTCGCTCTCACACAATCAGCTAAGTGTCCCTTCCTCCAGCCCTCGCCCTTGCTGCTGCCATTTCGTTTGTCGCATCTGCTTTCGCACCCTTCCTCTTGAAACGGTGCCACTGGTTAGGTCCGCCTCACATGCCACAGACCCCCCAACTCCAGGTAACTCCTCAGGTGTAGATCAGGTGCAGGTGACCCCTTCAGGTGCAGGTAACCCCTTCAGGTGCAGGTACCCTCTCAGGTTCACCCCTTGGGGTCTGTGCTTTGTGGCTTGGCCTCCACCAGTGGCCCCTCCCTGCTCTCTCCTTGCAAACTCTATTCTCGCTCTTGCACTCTCACCCTTCCTCCCCTCGCTGCCCACTGACCAGCTCTGCGTGTGCCCCTTGCAGGTGGAGGGGAGGGGCGGGGGTCAACACCGACGCTCCCTCACGCCCCTCCCCTGTGGCCGTGCAGGTACCCGTGGGGATGGGAGGGAGGCAGCACTGCCAGTCGCTGCCACAAGGGAGAGTATCGGGGTGGGCTTGGCCTCTCAAGGTACGTCAGCCTCTCTCTTGCCATCATCCCTCTCCCTTTCTGCTCTTCAATTCCGCCTTCTCGTTTTCATCAGCTTCACTTTGTTTTCTTGCTAGTCTTGCCAACTCACTTGCTCTTTCTTCCTCCCTTTCTTCCCCCCTTACCAGGTCACTTGGCATCGAGTGAAGACTGCAGTGGTGCTTCAGCTGCCCTCTGCTCGCTCTCACACAATCAGCTAAGTGTCCCTTCCTCCATGCCCTCGCCCTTGCTGCTGCCATTTCGTTTTTCGCATCTGCTTTCGCACCCTTCCTCTTGAAACGGTGCCACTGGTTAGGTCCGCCTCACATGCCACAGACCCCCCAACTCCAGGTAACACCTCAGGTGTAGATCAGGTGCAGGTAACCCCTTCAGGTGCAGGTAACCCCTTCAGGTGCAGGTACGCTCTCAGGTTCACCCCTTGGGGTCTGTGCTTTGTGGCTTGGCCTCCACCAGTGGCCCCTCCCTGCTCTCGCCTTGCAAACTCTCTTCTCGCTCTTGCACTCTCACCCTTCCTCCCCTCGCTGCCCACTGACCAGCTCTGCGTGTGTGCCTTGCAGGTGGAGGGGAGGGGCGGGGGTCAACTCCGACGCTCCCTCACGCCCCTCCCCTGTGGCCGTGCAGGTACCCGTGGGGATGGGAGGGAGGCAGCACTGCCAGTCGCTGCCACAAGGGAGAGTATCGGGGTGGGCTTGGCCTCTCAAGGTACGTCAGCCTCTCTCTTGCACTCATCCCTCTCCCTTTCTGCTCCTCGATTCCGCCTTCTCGTTTTCATCAGCTTCAGTTTGTTTTCTTGCTAGTCTTGCAAACTCACTTGCTCTTACTTCCCCCCTTTCTTCCCCCCTTACCAGGTCACTTGGCATCGAGTGAAGACTGCAGTGGTGCTTCAGCTGCCCTCTGCTCGCTCTCACACAATCAGCTAAGTGTCCCTTCCTCTATGCCCTCGCCCTTGCTGCTGCCATTTCGTTTTTCGCATCTGCTTTCGCACCCTTCCTCTTGAAACGGTGCCACTGGTTAGGTCCGCCTCACATGCCACAGACCCCCCAACTCCAGGTAACCCCTCAGGTGTAGATCAGGTGCAGGTAACCCGTTCAGGTGCAGGTAACCCCTTCAGGTGCAGGTACCCTCTCAGGTTCACCCCTTGGGGTCTGTGCTTTGTGGCTTGGCCTCCACCAGTGGCCCCTCCCTGCTCTCGCCTTGCAAACTCTATTCTCGCTCTTGCACTCTCACCCTTCCTCCCCTCGCTGCCCACTGACCAGCTCTGCGTGTGCCCCTTGCAGGTGGAGGGGAGGGGCGGGGGTCAACACCGACGCTCCCTCACGCCCCTCCCCTTTGGCCGTGCAGGTACCCGTGGGGATGGGAGGGAGGCAGCACTGCCAGTCGCTGCCACAAGGGAGAGTATCGGGGTGGGCTTGGCCTCTCAAGGTACGTCACCCGCCCTCTTGCCCTCGTCTCTCTCTCTTTCTGTTCTTCAGATTTGCCTTCTCGATTTCATCAACTTCAGTTTTGTTTTTCCTTCTCTGGTCCAGCCAACTCACTTGCTTTTACTTCCCCCTTTCGTCTGCCTCCACCCCCCTCGCCTGTGGCCGTGCAGGTGCCTGTCTGTGGGGATGGGAGGGGGCAGCTCTGCCAGTCGCTGCCACAAGGGAGAGTATCGGGGTGGGCTTGGCCTCTCAAGGTACGCTGCCTCCCCTTTTGCCCTCAACCCTCTCTATGTCTGCTCTGTAGTTCCGCCTTCTCTTTCTCGTCATCTTCAGTTCATTGGTTTCTCTAGTCTAGCCTATTCATTTTCTTTTACTTTCCCCCTATTCTTCTGCCCCCACCCCTGCAGGCCACTGGGCATCGAGAGAAGACTGTAGCAGAGAAGCTGAGTAGCAGACCGGCAGCAGCAGTTGTAGCAGCAGAAGCGGCAGCAGCAGCAGCAGCAGCAGTGGGGGGTGGGCGTTTCGAGGCGGGCTAGGTTAGGTCGAGTCGTGAGCGAGGTGTGGTATGGTATCAGGTAAGGTATGGTAACAGGTTTGGTATGGAGATCTGATCCCCTCCTCTCTTTCTTCCTCCCCACCCCTCTTTCCAGCCTGAGTATGGACGGAGCACTGGAGCAAGGGCGGGACAGAGGCATCTCTCTTTTCATTCTCACCTACCCCTCCCCTTCTCCCTCCCGCTGCCCCCCTCCCCACTTTCCAGCACGGTCGATGCAGCCTGAGGGAGAGAGGGAGCAAGGGCGGGACAGAGCCATCGCACTAACCCCCCCCCTTCCCTCCTCCCTCCCCACTTCCCAACACCCTGAGGCAACTTGGCGCTCTGCATGGCTGTGGTAGGTAGAGGTAAGAGGTATGGGGTGAAGGGGAGAGTGGGGAGGCGGTGGGAAGCATGGGAGCAAGTGGGCAGGTCACTCTCTCAGGGGCAGCATCCTCTAGGTATGTGCCTTGCGGGTCGGGGTGTGGTGGGTGAAATCTGCGCGGCACGGCACTCGGTGCTCAAGTAACTAACCTGACGTTAAGGCTTAATGGGCACCGTCAGAGTCGACCGGCCGGCGACTCTGGTTCGCGTCAGCTCTAGCTACGTCAGGGGCAGGATTTGAGTCTTGGGCTGGAAGCAATTTTCCGCTACCACACCTCGCACTGCAAGGCACAGCACCTGAGTGTGCTGTTTCCGAAGGGGAGTGGGCTGTCTGCTGCTCCTACTGCTGGCAGGTAAGGTGGGGAGGGGATGGGTGGGCTGGGTGGTGATGGTGGTGATGGGGTGATGGTGGTGAGAGGCAGATGGGGTTGGCGGTGGCATATGATGAGCCATATGGCACTGATGCCACCCTTAAGCATGGAAGCATGATGCTCATGCTTGGCTGGTTGGGGGCACATGATGAGTTGCACTGATGCCACCCTTAAGCATGGAACCATGATGCTCATGCTTGGCTGGTTGGGGGCACATGATGAGTTGCACTGATGCCACCCTTAAGCATGGAAGCATGATGCTCATGCTTGGCTGGTTGGGGGCACATGATGAGTTGCACTGATGCCACCCTTAAGCATGGAATGCTCATGCTTGGCTGGTTGGGGGCACATGATGAGGTGCACTGATGCCACCCTTAAGCATGGAAGCATGATGCTCATGCTTGGCTGGTTGGGGGCACATGATGAGTTGCACTGATGCCACCCTTAAGCATGGAAGCATGATGCTCATGCTGGACTGGTTGGGGGCACATGATGAGTTGCACTGATGCCACCCTTAAGCATGGAAGCATGATGCTCATGCTTGGCTGGTTGGGGGGACATGATGAGTTGCACTGATGCCACCCTTAAGCATGGAAGCATGATGCTCATGCTTGGCTGGTTGGGGGCACATGATGAGTTGCACTGATGCCACTCGTGCATGGTGGAAGCATAATGCTCATGCTTGGCTGGTTGGGGACACATGATGAGTTGCACTGATGCCACCCTTAAGCATGGAAGCATGATGCTCATGCTTGGCTGGTTGGGGGGACATGATGAGTTGCACTGATGCCACCCTTAAGCATGGAAGCATGATGCTCATGAGTGGGTGAAAGGGGCCGAGTCCCCTTGGGTGGGTGAGAGCAAGTGAAAGGGGCTGAGTCCCCTTGGGTGGCATATGATGAGCCGTATGGCACTGATGCTACCTGTTGCAAGAGAGCAGCCAGTTTTGGATGTTCAGATTTGAGTGTATGGTGTGGTGGCATCAGTGCCAGTGGTATCATGAGATTTGTGTTGTGAGTGTATGGTGAGAGTGGGAGCAGAGTGTGGTCAGAGGGGTTAGAGTGGTGAGGTTGGAGTGGTGGTGACAGTGGTGAGATTTGTGGCCAGAATGGTAAGAATGTGGTGATACTGAGTGGTGAGAGTGAGCGGTTGCAGTGAGTGGTGAGAGTGCAATGAGAGTGGGTGGTGAGATAGTGGTGGTTATCTTCAGTGAGTGGTGAGATTGCAGCGAGAGTGGGTGGTGACAGTCGCATGAGGTGCGTGCAACAGTGTGCAGTATACCGGGATGTCATAATGGCAGCCGTGGGCATGCATGAGCACACCGAGTATGTTTACACTCGTGCATACATGTGCGTATGAATCTGCACATGCGCGAGTGTACATGGTATTATTTTTCCCATACACCGTATCTTACCAGCTGATTCTATTATCTCCAGAGACCTGAGGTTCTGGAAAGGGCAATTTTCTGGAATGTATAGCCATTCTTTGAAGGACACTACTGAAACCTGCATATGCCATATATTTTATGGAGTGATGTTTTGTACGTTGGGACTTCATGAAACTTGAAAATGGGCATCTCAACGCACGCTGTGAAGATCTTGAATTTGACTATATCGGTATTGCGTCACCTCTTCCTACAATTATGCTCCTAGATTCTTCCAGTGAAACAGTTGCATTCAGATTCAGCCTCCTGACGACGTCGCACATCCCGCATCGTCGTAGGATCGGCGAATCGCACCTCAGCAATGCCCCTTCCCCATTTCTCGGCTCTCTCCCCGCGCGTATCCCGCTCTTCCGTTTCCGCGGCCTTCTCTTGCGCGGCGCAGCGCCTCTCCGCCAGTGGAACCCCCCGCACGACACCCCTTTCCGCTTCCACCTCACGCGCCCTTCTAGCTCCCCCTGCCGCGCATCCGCGTGTTGATTCCGCAACCACCGTTCTTCCGCCGAGCTTTCCGCTCGACCGCTGCGGATATTCTTTCCGCAAATCCCGCGCGATCACCGGCAATTCCGCAAAGCTTGCGAGCGGGATACTCATTCCTACCTGTAACGCCTCCGCTTTTTCCGCCAGTGCGCGCGCAGTTTCCGCGAGAGCTCAGATGGCGTCCGCAGCCGTTGGCGACGCGGGAAGCGTGCCGGAGATTAAAGGACGCGTGGAGGCGAACGGCGTGGCGGTGCTGACGATGGATCGCCCCAAGGCGCTCAACGCCATGAATCTAGGTGCGAGCCACGACCCGGGACACGCGATCTTGTGTTGGGTCGTAACCCGTGACCCGTGACCCGTGACCCGTGATAAGAGAGCCGCGAACTGCGTGACTGGAGACCCGAGACCCGGGGCTTGGGGATATGCGCCTAGTATTTATCATCAAGGAGCGAATTTGTTCAATCCCTTAAGTTACAGCTTGGTTTATTGTAGGACAATCGTAGCTGTCCTGGCACAGCAGGGATGAGTTGACTGTACCAGGAAAGCTCCCTGTGATGAGTGGGTGAGTGCCGCCGGTGAGTCATCCCTTCAGGGAACAGGGAGATATAAAAATCCTAGCTTACCTACGCAATCCGCCACTGGTGGTGATCGTTCCTCGTTCCTCCCCTCTTCCGTAAGCATCGCCTCCTCTCCCCTTCCAACCCCTCCGCCGCCCCCCCCAAACCACGCGTTCTTTCGAACCACGCGAGCAGGCATGGACCGAGCGTACAAGGCGCTGCTGGACGAGTGGGCGGTCGACCCGCGCGTGAAGGCCGTGGTGGTGGAGGGCTCCACTCCGCGCGCCTTCTCCGCTGGTGCGCTGGGCGATGGGCCGATGGGGGATGGGCGGATGGGGGATGGGCGGATGGGCGATGGGCGAATGGCGGATGGGGGATGGGCGGATGGGGGATGGGCGGATGGGGGATGGGCGGATGGGGGATGGGCGGATGGGCGGATGGGCGGATGGGGGGATCGGGGATGGTGGGGGATGGAGAGTATTGTGGGGAGGGGAATGGGGTGGAGCACAATGTGAATTCAGGGGAAAATTGGAAGGGATTGGGAGGAGGGCCGAGAGGGGAAAGGGTGTGGGTGATGTACGGTTGGCAGTGGTTGTTTCTTTGCTTTTGCACAGCCTTATTGCACCTTGCTCTGCCTGTTGTTCACCTCTCAACATTAGTCGAATGTGTCCCCTCACAACATTGCATGACGTGGAATGACATGGGTGGACATGGGATGGCATGGCATGTCATGTCATGGCATGGCACCGCATGGGTGGGCATGGCATGGCATGGTATGGCATGGGTATGGCATGGCATGGGAATGGCAGGCATGGACATCAAGGGGGCGGTGGGATACATCAAGGAGGATATCAACACGCCCTATGTGCCTCAGGTGCTGCCCCATCGCCCTCCCTCACTCATCCTCATACCCTTTCTTTCTTCCCCCCACCTTCCCCCCACCTTCCCCTCTTCCCCCGCTCCCCGCCACTCCCACCATGCCCTGCGTCCACCCATCCCTTCCACATGGCGCATCCCTTCACGTCACGTGATCATGGCATGGGGATGGGGCATGGGCGATGGGCATGGGCGATGGGCATGGCATGGCATCAGGAGGTGATGTGAAGGCCATTGTGACCAGCAATCGAGAGGAGCTGGGCATGGAGGAAACAGCCGTGCAGGTCATACCCATGCCCATGCCCATGCCCATGCCCATGCCCATGCCCATGCCCATTCCCTTGCATGCCTCTCCTTTCCTATGGTCTTATCCCCCCCACGCTCCACCCACAACCCCCATCCTATCCCGCATCCTACCCCCTCCCATCTCCTCCCTTAACTAATAGTGACGCATTTCATATTGTTTTCGTCCCTTGCCTCTCCCCTGCCCCTCCCCTCCAGCATATACCCTCCCTGTTCTCCCCCACCCCTCCCCCGCCCTCCCCCACCTCTCGCCTGCCCTCCCCTACCCCTCACCTGCCCTTCCCCACCCCTCACCTGCCCTCTGCCTCCCGTCCCCCTTTCCTCCCCCTCCGCCTTCCCTCCCCCCGCAGGTGTTCACAGCGTAGTACACACTCATCTGCGCCATAGCGCGCTACCCCAAGCCCCATGCACCTCCACGCCCTCCCTAACGTCCATCCTTCCCTGCACCCCTCCTGCTCCCCCTCCCCTCCCCCTCTTCTTCCCCTCGCCCCCTTCTCCTCTCCCCCCCATCAGGTATTCACAGCGGAGTACACGCTCATCTGCGCCATAGCGCGCTATCCCAAGCCCTACATCGCTCTCATGGACGGGGTCACCATGGGCTTTGGCCTCGGCCTCTCCGCCCACGGCCGCTACCGCGTGGTCACTGAGGTGAGGTGCATGATGGGGGGGAGGGGCGGCCAGGAAGGGAGGCTGGGCAGAGGAGGGCTGGGTTTAGGGGAGTAGGGCAGGTCGTGTGGGGGGAGGGGGGGGGCGCGAATGAGGGCGTTTTGGGGGAAGCTAGAAGTCCCAGAATTCGAACTGGCACTTAGGTTGACGATATTGGTCAAGCCGTACATCGCTCTCATGGACGGGGTCACCATGGGCTTTGGCCTCTCCGCCCACGGCCGCTACCGTGTCGTCACTGAGGTGTGGGGGGGGGGGGATGAGGGGAGAGAGTGGGTGGGTGGGGAGCCAAGGGTGGGGGAGAAGCAGTGGGGTGCGTGGGAGGTGGGGGGGAAGGTAGGTGGGGCACGTGGGGGTGCATGCATGGGGGCGAATGATGGCACGTGGAGGAACGTTGAGGGCGAATTGGGATGTAGAATGTTGGGAAGTGAACTCCAAGTAGTGTACAAATTGTCGATGTGTATCAATTCGTTTTGCTTGTATATTCACGTCAAATCCATACATCCCATCCCTTCCCCTCCCCTACCCTCGCTTCTCCTCCCCTCCCCTCCCCTCTCCTCTCCCCCCCTCCCTTCCCATCCCATCCGTCCCCTCCCATTCCACCGCACCCCACCCCACCACAGCGAGCCCTGATGGCCATGCCAGAGAACGCCATTGGTCTCTTCCCGGACGTGGGCTTTGCACGCATTGCTGCTCTCTCGCCCGCCGGCGGTGCTCTGGGTCAGTGCGCCCTACCCGCCACTGCTGCTTTGTTTTCAGAAAAGACGGGGAGGGGGGAGGTCACCTGAATCCTGTTTCCTTCCCCTGTTTCGCAACGTCAAGATGCCACCATTTTTCCCTGTCCGTTGACTCGCCATCAACTGATGCCCCCTCTGTGTGCGCCGTGCATGCAGGCACGTACATGGGCATGACGGGCGCGCGCATCAGCACGCCCCACGATGCCCTACTGGCAGGCCTGGCCACACATTATGTGCCCTCCACTGCTCTCCCCACCCTCAAAGAAGCTCTGCTCCAAGCTGACTTGTGCGTGGTGGACGGTGCTGACCGGTGATAGTGGGTGATTCATGGTGCCTTTTGAGTCGTGACTTTTGAGTAGACTCAAAAGTCATTTATGTGTCTTCCACTATTCTCACTACTTTCAAACAAGATCTGCTCCTGGCTGACTTTTGCGTGCTGGAGGGTGCTGAGGGGTGATTGATGGGTGGTGGTTTCGGGTGCTGGGGCTTGATTTCCGGGTGCTGGGGCTTGATTTCCGGGTGCTGGGGCTTGATTTCCGGGTGCTGGTGGGTGCAAAAGGGGGCTTGGGATGGGGACAAGAGACGTTCTAGCACCATAGTTTTCGTACCGCATACTGCCACGCCCTACCCTCATCAACCCACTCTTTGGTGCCACGTTCCCACCAAACTCAACCTCTGCGCCCTCGATTCATCCCCTTGTGCATTGCCCTTCCACATCGCATTCTACCCCTGCACTGCATCCATGCCATGGCCCTGCCATCCCAGCAGTGCGTCCGCCTCCGCCCCTGCAGACGCCTCCTCTCTGGTAGAGACCATCTTGTCCCGCCACACACAGCCCACCACAGCAGCAGCAGGGGGAGAAGGCGCGGGGGTGGCGGGGTCCCAGATAGAGGCGGTGCTGGCGGCCATAGAGCGCTGCTTCCACCGCTCGCAGTGCCCCTCTGTGCCGCACGTGCTGGCTGCTCTGCGCGCCGAGGAGAAGAGCGCTGACAGCACTGGTGAGAGAGGGGGAGGGGGTGGATGGTTGGGAAAGCACTGTTCGTGTTAGCCCTCAATCTTATAATTTGTACTTGCACTTTTTATATCCTAGTGTAGTGTGCACTTTGTGTTTGGTTGGGTGTACACCCACATCCCAACCAAACCCTGATCTGCAAGGAATCTCCAACCCACCAATTGGAGACTGCCTTGGGATTACCCTCAATTCCCTAGGATTGCCCCCGGTTCCCTTCCCAAACCTACCTTGCTCATTTCTGATGTACTTAAAGAGCTTTGAGCTCATTGCTAATGTATCGATTCTCAGCTCTAGTTCCGACAGGCACATGGGATGGTGGGGAGGGAAGGGGGTGGGAGGTGGGGTGCAGTAGGGGTCATGCATTGTGTGGCTCTGGTGCGACCCTTTCGCACGGAGATTGCCTTTTGGGGAACACTTGATTCTCCTGGTCTGGATTCCAAGACCGCAGGGCCCAGTCCCTCCCTTCCTGTGCACAGCACACAATCATGCCCTCATGTGCTCTTCCCCTGAATATTCCCTCTGCCGCTCTCCCCCGTCGTGACCAATGTCATGGTGGGCCACAGACGGTCTACAAGCCAGACGCCCAAAAGCCAGTCTCCCAATCCACCCTGCCATTCTTTTCGTCCCTCCCCATGAGCAGTGTCCCAGTGGGCCAAAGACTCCCTACAGGCCATGGCGGCAGGAGCGCCCTTCAGCCTTGCCATCACGCTAAAGCACTTCCATGCGCTCTCTGCGCGTGCTGCTGATGCTGCCGCCACGGCGCCCAACCAGGCCGAGGCTGAGAAGCTGCTCCCTGTGAGTGCCGCCGCCACTGCAGCGTGCCTTTCATATATTTGAGCTCCTTAGTTCTCATGAGCGTGTGCACTAATGGGATGTTTGTGTGGTAGTGGAGAGAGTGTCCATGTGCATGTGATGACATTCCATGGTTGCATGCCGTGGTGCCATACTGGGCAAGCATGTTCTATATGAAGGCTTGTTTTCCATGCCTTTCAGTGAAGTAGCCGGTCGAGGGTGCACCGCCTTGCCTGCATTCCTCCTTTGACTTCTTCTGCTGGCCCTCTTTCTCTCCCCACCTTGCCCCACACCTGGTGTCCTCTCGTTCGCACCCCGTGCCTCGTTCTGTGGTCTCACCCATAATCAATCTGCTGCATGTATGCTCGGTGCACAGATAGAGGACGTGATGCGCACAGAGTACCGCATGGCACTGCGCACATCTGTCAGACCTGACTTTCTGGAGGGCGTCCGTGCCGTGCTCATTGACAAGGACAAGGTGGGTCAATCCATGCCTATCTCATCCATTTGCTGTTTCTTGCGAGGCCAAAGTTAAAAGATTTGAGCCATGTGTGGTCATCCCATGATAAACACTTTCGGTTGATTCTGTTGTGTGGCTGTAGAACCCGAAGTGGTCTCCTGCTACTCAAGAGGAGGTGGATGAAGCCGAAGTGGAGGCTGCATTCGCCCCGTTTACCAAACCATCTGACGAACTTGCAGTTTGAGATGACAATTTACTCATGATTGGACAGTTGCGGAACCTTTTTTTATCCCGTTATGATTCTTATTGTGTGGGTGTTTTTTTTGTTTTGTTCTGTATATTTAGTGGTATCTTCTCGAAACTAAGATAGCGCGTTAATCTGACTGGGCGTGCCTAGTCAGGAAAAGATATCAGCCGAACTTTTTCCGCCTTGCGTCTGCGCTGTCTCCTGAAGGTTGGGAGATTGCCGCATGCCCTGCGGGGTCAACGTTGGTTCGCTGTCCATTCATTGGCCGAATATTCCTACATGGCTGCATCTCGTATCAGGCAGACCTTCCTGGACCACGTGGCATGCAGGTGTCTCCGTGCTTTACTCAGCGAACCCGATTTCATTTCATTTCCCCAACACCAAACCAGACCCATCATATCTCCGAGCCAATGGCCGCAATGAACCGCCCCCAAACGTTCGAATGCGGTTCAGTAAGATGCATTACGTGATGCACCAAACCTCCTGACCCCCGCCCCAAGCATATTCTCGAACCAAATATCTGTCGAGCCAACCTCGGAACCCTAGGTGCTTTGGGTCAAGCCTTTCCTTCCGAGCCTTCTGAATCTACGAGCACACATGTCCGCTTCCTTCGCTTTCGGGGTAGGCACCCCATTTGCCAGCAAACGGAGTTGTACAAACTCGCTGCTACCACCTTTCATTTCTTTATCCACGCCTAGGGCTAGTTTCTCCCATTCTCGCCGTGTGTTGCTGCTGCTGCTCCTGCCTCTGCTCCCCGCCTCAAGCCATCACGCTCCATCACCGCCTACCTTCCATCGCCCTTCCATCCAACGCCTGCCTTCGCCCTCTCGTGGTTCCACTTGCCGCTTACCCCTTTCGCTCAGTTTTTTTAACCAGACCTTTCGTCCACAATGGCCATGTGGCTCCGCGCAGCGTCTGTGGTAGCACGTCGAAGCAGCAACTACGCCCGAGTTTTGTCGGGAAGCCAAGCTGTCGCTCCTGCTCCGGCCCGCATTTTCCCCGCTCTTACCCGACAGGTTAGTTGGTTTTTTGTTTTCCATATCTAATTTAACGTACCGTCCGCCTTCCGTCCCCTTGCCAAACTGTTTCTTCCCTGTTGTATTTCGTGGGACCATACGGTGCACGAAGTTGAAGGAAAACTTGGTTCTTTGTTCTTCAGAGCATGTGAAAATCATCGTATTGTGTTGAATCTGAACAAGTGCGAAGAAGGGCAGCTAGGTCTGGCTAAAATGAGGCAAAAAGGCAAAACTACACCCCACTGCACTACGAGGCAGCTTAGCCATGTTAAAATGAGTGAATTTTACACGTGCTTGCCGCGCAGTGATTTAAGTACCATGTGGTTCTCAATCTTTCGCTCCATGCAGTTCTCCCAAGTCGGGCATGGGAGTGGTGGCCGTGATGGCGGTGTGAACATCCGTGGCCCTCCCGAGACACTGCCTTACAATGTGCGAGGATTGAACCACATCGCCATTGCTGTTCCCGACCTCTCTGCTGCCTCGGAGTTCTACCGCACCACATTCGGCGCGCAAGTTTCCGAGCCCCATGTAAGATGCATGGCTTCAAAACGTTTTCCGACGCTCGTCCACTCTTTCCAGTTCGTCCTCGAAATTTTGTGTCTTGCGGCTCTACGTGCTACCAATCGCATATCGGTGCCTCACTGTATATTACTTCGTTGAACCAATGTGGGTGTTGTTGTTCTATTCCTCAGGATCTGCCTGAGCATGGAGTGCGCGTGGTCATCGCTCAAGTGAGCAACTGTACAGTGGAGCTCCTGCACCCGCTTGGCGAGAAGAGTCCCATTGCTAAGTTCCTCGAGAAGAACCCTAGAGGAGGAATGCACCACCTCTGCTTCACTGTACGATTCCCTGCCAGATCCCCCTTACCGTTTGCCGGCTTTTCTTTCCTCGTCCGCTTCAGCAGCGCATTTCTTAACCATTCCGCTCTCATCCTATCTCACATTCTCCTCGATACTGTTGCCGTTGTTATGGTACAGGTTGACGACATTGGTGCTGCCTCCAAGCACGTGTCTACGGAGGGCATTCGTGTTCTCGGAGATGGCAAGCCCAAGATTGGTGCTCATGGAAACCCGGTGCTGTTCCTGGATCCCCGTGACAACCTAGGTGTGCTATGCGAGTTCGAGCAGGTTTCTTGTGCTGAGCCGCACAAGGCGTGAGCGCCATAGCACTAGCACTGGCATCAGCTCTGCTGAGCATTTGAATGCCACATTCAGCTGGTCTCGAAGTGCGAACATTATTGGCTACTTGGCTGGGATCAGGAGCTCCTGTTACTCATTGTAACTGCTTACTAGATCTGCCTAGTTGCATCTGAGTGTTTTCCATTCATAGAGTAAATAAAATCTTGGCTTTATAAAAGCTGGACTTCAGCGCAGATGCATTAGCTAGTTCGATACAAAACTAAACGGCTTGCATTTTCTGCTTTGCTGCATGAACCAAACACCACGATAGGTCTGAAGAGCGTAACCTGTAGCTCTGGATCCAATACACAATTCTGCATGCCAGTGTAGGTGGTACAGAAGAGACCCTTCCACGCCTATGGATTCCGCGTAGGGCTTGGTCTGGATGTAGTACTCTCCTGCAGCTTTTCTGAAAGGTCAAAGCAAAGGTTCATGGGCGACCACCACTCGTCTAGGTCTGACGACGCTGCTGGCACCCGCTGCTGGTACTTCCTCATCAGCTCGTCCCACTCACGAGCACGCGCACTGCAAGGAAAGGGGTGAGCATAGTGCAGGCGTCGCCATTTGACGTGGATCTTAACCATTCATTCCTTTAAATCCCAGTACCCTTCCTAAGCGTCCTGTCTTGTTTTCATCCAGGCTATAATGCGCAGTCCCTAGCAGTTCCTGACATGTAGTGTATTTCTGATAGTCCATAGCAGCGTACCTTGCAGCAATCGAGCAACAGTACCCCAGCACTGCTTACCTTGCAGTGTATTTCTGATAGTCTCTGGCAGCGTCGAAGTCATCCGGCGCCTCTGCGTACATGAACAGTCGGTTACCGTGAACGAAGATGCGCATGGTAGTGATGCCCATAGCCTGGATCGCCGACAGCACCTGAACGCAGCCGACGAAAGGGAACACAATGTGGTGCTGTAGGAAAAAAATTTAGAAGCGAATGCCTTCATGCCGTCCACAATCGCGACCGAGTTATCTACGATTTTGGGAGTGATCTTCTGTAAATTTGTTCTCAGCCCAGGGCCAGGAGTAGGAAGGCGAGAGCACTCGCTCCTAGACTCGGAATGCTGGTTATTCGTTATGGTCGTACTATCATACAAGTGCTGCTGTACACCTTTTTATACGGTCACGCTATTCGTGTTAATTTTGAAAGCTGTCAAGGAATGGGGTGAATTGTGTCGGTCATGCATTTGTGGAAGGTGGGACACATCTCGGTCACGCAGTTTCGCCGTAATGCTTTCTCGCCAGAACTTTTCCAGCCACCGTGACCCGTTGGTCCAGGTCAGCCTGATGTGGGCAGCACTTACGTGTATTGGCCTCTTGACACACCAGCGACTCTGTGCGGTGCAACACGTCATGCCGAGGCTAATCAAAGACAAGCTGGTAACCCAGGCTCG
Source organism: Closterium sp. Naga37s-1 (assembly GCA_947471745.1). NCBI lineage: Eukaryota > Viridiplantae > Streptophyta > Zygnematophyceae > Desmidiales > Closteriaceae > Closterium > Closterium sp. Naga37s-1. Next base: position 269,627 of record CANJKZ010001154.1, read on the forward strand.
GCCAGTTTAGTTTGCCGAGAAGGGCCAGCCTGACCCGACTACAGTACTCATTTGGCAACTGAAACACCAGCCAGTTTGCGGAACCTAGCACCACGTTTTGACATTCCCAAGGGTGTGACCGGAGCACGGAGTTGGTGTGGAACATCACGAACCTGATAAGTTTGACGCTCCCAGGGAGAGGTGCGACAAACCGCGGAGCGAATCCCGAGGCACAGTGTTTGGTGTGGTACGGAATAGGCGCGGCACACGCGCGGTACATCCAACCATCCAGCCCGGCCGACGACCAGAGCAAGCTGGATTTTCGCTCTGCTCCCTCCCTCCTGCCTTGCTTGCCTCTCGAAAGCAGCATGATGCTTACTCTAAAGTTTATATGCGTGGTGGACTGGCCTTAGATTCTAATGCGACAACCAACGATCCTGCTTGAATCCCGCATCTGCTTCCTCATTTTCTCCTGCTCTTAGGGACTGCAGGATTTGCTGTCAGACAGGATTTGCTATCAAACTGGTGTCAGTTTGAAGTCAGCTCGTCCGTCACGAGTCCTGTATTATCCTTGTTCCTGCTCAACTATACGCAGTCATCATGGTCATGGACGATCCCTCGCTGCGCGCGCTGACCGAGGCAACGGCCGGTGCAGTGGGTGGCCTGCTGAGCACCACTATCCTATACCCGCTTGACACGTGTAAAACGAGATTTCAAGCGGAGGCGGCTTCAGATGGACGAAAACGATATAAGTGAGCAAGCGGTAGGCGTCAACTGCTTCACGGTCTTGCTCCTTCGATTAATTTCTAGAGCGTTTCTGCAGCAGAAGTCCCTTGCGCCGTCTTCAAGTGTTCTCAGTGTTCTCCGCGTGCTCTTCCTGCTGCTCTCCGTTGCCAACCCAGCCAAGTCCCTCGGATCACACATTTTCGTCATTCTCACCGTTTCGCCCATGCACATTCCGTCATTCCCCTCTAATCTCCAAACTTTTTGTTGCCGTCTCCGCCCCCCCCTCTTCCTTCCCCCTCTTCCCTCCCCCTTCTCCTCCCTCCCCATCTCCAACCCCCTCTGGTCTACCCTCCCCAAACTGTCCCCTCTCCCCGTATCCCCTCTCCCCCCTCCACCCGCCTCCGCCCGTGCGCGCGCATCGGCGCAGCAACATCGCGGACGTGCTGCGCGAGGCAGTGGCGAGCGGGGACATATCGTCTCTATACGCGGGGCTGGCGACGAAGAACATGCAGTCGGTGCTCACGGGCTTCGTCTACTTCTACGCCTACTCCTTCTTCAAGACGCGCTACCTCGCCTCCGCGCACCAGAAGAACCTCGGCCTGCTCGCCAATCTCACCGTCGCCGCCTCCGCCGGCGCGTGCACCGCCGTCGTGACGCAGGTGCGTCGAGTCGGGGTTTTGTCGTCATGCCGCGATGCTCCTATCCTCTTTCCCTCTCTCCTCCATCCTTTTCGAACACTGTATGATCGCCTTTCGTGACCCAGTTTCCCCGGACGCGACCTTCTCATCTCCTCACATCCTCATCTCGTCACCGGTTCACCTCCTTATACTTCCGCTTCCAGATCTCATCCACTCGCCTCTCCCTTTCCCTCCCCTCCCCAACTGATTCCCAAGAATCAGCCTCGTTGCCTTGTCATTTCCCATATCTTCTCCCCTCTCCCCCCTCCCCCCCTCCCCCCGATCCCTTCGCTTCCTCTCTCGTTATGTGCACCCGTGCAACAGCCGTGGGACACACTATCGGCGCGCATGCAGACGAGTCGGCCGGGCGAGGGCAAGGGGTTCGTGCAGATGCTGCGCGAGGGCGGGCTCGCGCACGCATTTGACGGGCTCGGCGTGTCGCTGCTGCTCGTCTCCAACCCCGCCATCCAGGTATCCAGGGGGGATGGGGAGTGCGAGTGGGAGCGGGTGGGGAGCGCGTGGAGAGCGCGTGGGGAGCGCGTGGAGAGCGCGTGGGGAGCGCGTGGGGAGCGGGAGCATGGGTGGGAGCGGCGGGAGTGGGAGCGGAAGAAGTACCGGGGAGTCGAGAGACGCTAGATCAGTGAGTGGTGATGCGAGTGATAGTTGATGCGAGTCATGCAAGCAGGCCTTACAGATTATGTGACTGAATGCCTGCTTTACTGAAGCACCTTACAGTTCATGTGGAACAAGGCCAGCTTAGTTTAAGGTGCATGGCTACACTACTGTTCCCTGCTGATTGCTCGACCTGGCACATGTCTCACCTTTCTGGCATTGTCTTTTTCTTTGTCCTCTGCCTCTCGCCCCCCACCCCTCGCTCCTCCTCCCTGGGCCTGCCCACGGCAGTACACCATGTTCGAGCAGATCAAGACGCGCTGGCTGCGCCGAAACGCCACGCTCGCAGCGACAGCGGACACCTGTGGTCCGCCGCCAGTCCTGTCAGCAGCAGCAGCGTTCATCATCGGCGCGCTCTCCAAGACCATCGCCACCATCGCCACATACCCTGCCATCAGGTACCATCCCATGCCTTCCTGTTCCCGCCCATGCCCTCCAGTGTCACCCTGTGACATCTCGTGCTCACCTTATGATCACATTGCCAGGATGAAGGTTCAGAGAGGCAGGACGGTTCGGCAAGGAAGGGGAGGAGTGTGCGTGATGTGGCAGGGATGTTAGGCAAGCCATTCCCTGCCATCCCATGCCAGCCAATGCTCGTTACGTTTGATTCCACACTCTCTGCAATCCTGCCTGAGCCCTCATTCATTCCCCTCATATGTAATCTCACCCGATTGCTCCAATGTGTGTGTGTGGACGTCTATACATGCATGCGTATGTACTATGTTTATATGTGTGGTGAATCTTCCCCGCATCAGGTGCAAGGTGATGATGCAGCGGGCAGAGACGGAGGAGGAGAAGCAGCGCCGGGCAGCAGGAGACCTCACGGCTGGCCCTCCAAAGTCCATGGCCCTGGTATGTCACTGCATTCCGTTTCCTCTTCCCACTGCGCTCGGTGACAGAATATGGCGCTCGGTGACAGAATATGGCGCTCGGTGACAGAATATGGCAGAATATGGCACTGAGATGGTGAAGCAAGGTGGAGTGCGCATGAGATAAGCAATCCGTCTTTCCTGCCCAGGATGTCATGACAGCACAATACAGCACCGTACCTTTCGATTCTTCTCTTTCAATCAAGCAATCCGCCTGTCACGCCACACATCCAGCATCTTACCAATCACCCAACACCACTCTCCTCTTCATTCCTACCAAACCCCCCATGGCCTTTCTCTCTCCTGCTTCTCTCCCTCCCAGGCGATGCGAGTCATATGGCAGACGGAGGGACTGCCGGGGTTCTTCAAGGGCATACAGGCGCAGATTCTCAAGACAGTGCTGTCGTCCGCGCTCATGCTCATGATCAAGGAGCAGGTCTCCTTCACCTCGCGCTCCCTCGTCCTCGCCATCCACCGCTCCCTCTCCTCCCTCTCCTCCTCCTCTTCCTCCTCCGCCTCTGCAGCAGCACGCAGGTCTGCTGCTGCCGCTGCTGCTGCGCTTCCAGCGCCTGTGAAGGCAGTTCCTGTTCAGGTTGCGGTGACCCGTACACCCCCTGCTGCTGCTGCCGCTGCTGGTCCCGCTTTACATCATAGTCTCCCTGTGGCGTCTGCTCCTGCTCCTATGGCCGCTGTGGCAGCAGCTGCAGCAGCAGCAACGGCAGGGTCGACCAGAAGCTCTGCTCACTCTCACGTGCCTGCAGTTAGGCCGTCTGCCCCTGCTGCTCACTTCACTACCAGCCACTCACCGGGCATTGTGTTTGCTCCCTCGGTGCTGCCACCCCCCACATCCACGCTACACTTGCATGCGGCAGGGTCACCGATGCAAAGGCCTGGGGGAAGCAGAGCAGGGGGTGCATTTGACCGGTCATCAGTTGGAGATGTGGTTGAATTATAGCGTGGCGATAAGGGCAAGCGGTTCTCGTTGAGGTTTGGTTTGCTGGGCATGCGTCATATGATGGATTCATTCTCTGTTTCTCTGTATTTGGGCCCAATCGGTAGTGCAGTTTTGTTATTGCATTTGCTTTCAATAAGCGTCCAGCAATTACGGTATGCGAGCTGGTAGATATTTTACGAGTGCTGCTCAGCCGATTGTAGGAAGTATGAACAATCGCAAGACGATTGGCTGTCCACAGGCGGGAACAATATCATACACGAATGGAAGGCGCGATGCATGGCACGTGACTCCTGGCATCACACTTGTCAGCTGGACAAGGGTACAGCAATATCGCCAGTCGATACACGTCACCCTGACCGACAAAGTATCAGCTGCTTCCCCGCTACGGTCACCTTCGGTACGAAAATTTCACGATATTTGAATCTGCTTGTTTCTCCAACCCACGATACCAGATTCCACATTCCACCAACTTCCAGCAACTCACCCCATGTTGTCCTCTTGCTCTGCCAGCCTGGGACATTGTTCCAGCTTCTTCTAGTCTGATATTCGCCTGTCCTGTTGTTCCATGAGTCGATTTAGTATATACCGTGTTATCATTCTCAATGGTTAAATGTGGTGTGTTTAGTTTCTGCGCTGTTCCTTTCCTAAACGTCTCTCGCGGCTGACCGCATCACCATCTGACCGCTCCATCATCCGTAACGCACACCGCCTCCTCCCCGCCGTTGCAAGCGAGTCAAGCCTGCTACACGCGCATTAGGATCCCGTTCTTGGACCGTGACGCAATGGCGCTCCGGCTGTCATCGAGCCTATCGACAGTCATTGGGTCTTTCCATGCGTCACCTCTCAGAACGTCAACATCCTCCTGCAACTGCCGCCCGGGCTCGCTGTCCGCCACGTGGAGCGGGGAAACGTCGCAACGCCACGTCATCCGCGAGGCAGCCGTGCTGCGGAGCCGTGCGCGAGTGAGACGCGTCAATGTGAGTTGCTCGTATCCCCCCGATCTACTGCTTCCATTTTATACTAGCAGCATTTGCGGCTACAAGGGACGACGCGAGCGTGCGGGATGTCTCATTCCCCCTCTCAGCTTCCCTTACCATGACTATAGCACTTTAAAAGATTTAAAGCTATCACACGACCATGATCATATGCATTTCATGCGTGCATGCGTCAATGCATCGAGAACCTTGTTTCCGTTTCACATCCTACATTCACTCCTTTCCCCACTCCCCTTCCTCTCAACGCCTCACTTCTTCGCTCTCGCTCCTCCCCACATCTCCCTCATCTTACCCTCCCCCCTTTCTCCCCTCCCTCGTTTTTCCCCCATTTCTCCAAATCCCCCCTAAACTGCTCATCAGAGACCCACGTGGCGAGCACACGCCACACCCTCCTCCTCTTCCTCCTCCTCTTCCTCCTCTTCTTCTTCCTCTCCCACCCCCTCCTCCTCCTCGCCGTCCTCCTCCGCGCCTCTCTCGCTGCAAGATAGCGACGACGGGAGCGATGACGTGTCGTCGCCTCGTTCCATAGCTGCAGGGCTGCACCGCCGCTACCGCGCCGTCGTTGACAGCGGCTACCGCGACCACCTTAAGGTGAATCAGTCGTCAACGTCAACGTTGACGTTTACGGAGGGGAACGAGCCAACCAACGTCAACTAATGAAAAGAAGCCAGTCAACTCTATCATAAGAAATGAAGAGTTATGCAACGAGTCAAACCGTTCAAGAAACTGAACTGCAGCAATCTCACAAGGCAGTGGCTGTATACCATCAACTGCACTTCCCTTCCCTTTACCTTCCCTTCCCTTTACCTTCCCTTCCCTTCCCTCCCCTTCCCTTCTCTTCCCCTCCCTTCCCTTCCCTTCGCTTCCCCTCCCTTCCTCCTCTCCCTTCTCTCCCATCTCTCTCCCTCGTCCTTCCCCGCATCATCCCGCCCACCCCCTGCGCACCCGTCTCCCCCTACAGGAGTTCGCGCGAGCAGCAGTGGCGGCGTATGCAGTGGGGTGCACGGAGGAGGGGCTACGGCGGGAGCTCACTGCACTGCTCTCCGTACAACCCCCCGATCCTCCCTCAACAGCAGCAGCAACCGAAGGAGCAGCAGTATCTGAAACAGCAACAGAAACGGGAGCAGCAGCATCCGTAATGGACACAGAAGCAAGCGCTGCAGAGGAAAAGGACTTGTCATTGTCGTCCTTGTCATTTCCCTCGTCTGTGCCATCCGCAGCAGATGTTTCCGCAGAATCACGGCATGAGGTAAGCCGCGTGTAAGAGGAGCTCAAGTGTCTGGGAGAATCACGAGGTTCTTGAGTGGTCAATCAAAGCTCAGCATTGAAATACCCTACCGGATGCTCTGAACAACCGTAGTGGCAAATGCGCATGGTCACCCATTCACCCTTCCCTCTGCTGCTTGCTTCTTTCTCACACCCTTCACCTCCACATTTTCCTTCTCTATATGCTCATCTCTCCCCCCTGCTTGCTGCTCAATCTCCCTCCCCTGACGTTCCTGTTCTCCCTCCCATTTTCCTTTCCTGCTCCCACCCCGCCTCTTCCCCCCAACCCGCTCCCCATCTGCTCCGGTGCATCAGGTGCAGGAGTGTGTGCTGTGGGTGGCGATAGTGTTTGTCACGATAGCGGTGCTACCGCAGCCTGTGGTGACGCGGTGGGCCATGTCCAAGGCAGCGTCACCCGATTCGCACGTGCAGTGGAAGGGCTTCTGCTCGCTCATTGCCAACGCTTACTACACACAGGGCATGGCCTGGTCAGTGCTGTTGCTGTCAACCACTTCTCCTTCTCACATTTATTGACCGTCCTCTCTTCTGCTCTCTGCTCGCTCACGTGGCGTGTTCAGTGCGACTGCTTTATCCTCCATCCACGTCCGCTTCCCCAGTTGTTCACTCTGCTTCCAGCACAGAGTCCCTTTCCCCCCTCCCTCACCACATCCGATCCCCTCGCATGGACGTCTGGTACCCCGAGTTTTGGCAGCAGATGGAGCAGTTGACAGCAGCGTGGCGGGCGTGGCAACTCCCAGAGTCGCCCGTGCCATAGCAATCCCAGATTCACATCACAGTACTGTGCGTGTTCAATCACTTCCCCACATCCGTCTCTCCCACACACCCGCATTACACACCACCAGGTACCCCCTAAGTCAGGTACAGATGGAGCAAATGGCAGGGGCGGATGACCTTTGAGCCATCTCAATGGCCACCCCTCCACACAGCCGCATCACCTACCGTCGCCAACCCCCACCACCAGGTACTCACTGATGAAGCAGATGGCAGTGGCGGACATAACAAACGCCAAGACATGGCATTACCGCCTGGTGTGCTGTCACCGACATGCCCCCATCCCACCTTCTCACCCACCCTCATCCCCCACCACCAGGGACTCAGTGGGTCGGCTGCAGATGGAGCAGATGGCTATAGTGTGGTGGTTGACCTATGATTAGGCTTTTAATTCCCCCCTTTCACATCCCCCCTCTCCCACACACCCTCGCCACCCCCCATCAGGTACTCGGTGGGGCGGCTGCAGATGGAGCAGATGGCGGTGGCGGGGGTGGCGGAGCCAGCAGCGGTGGTGGCGGACAGAATGCGCCTCGTCTTCACCACTCTCGAGGTCGTCGACCCCCGATGGGGGGGCCTGCAAGACTTCCCCACGCTCTGATGTGATGCGACTCCCCCTCCTGCTGCTTGCCCTTGCGCCTACTGCTCCCACCACGTGTCATACCGTGCCATGCCTTGCCTTGCCATCCATGCTGTAGTTATCCCATGCTCGCCCAATGCCAATGGTTGGCATGCATAATCGCTCAGCAACCTCTTGTTTCCTGGTTAAATCGCTTCATCTCTCCCACCTCGCTCGTGTCGTAACATTCCTCCTTCCACACTGCATAACCATCGTTCCCCTCTGTCCCTCCCCCCTTTTCCCTAAACCTCCAACTGCGGCTTCCCCTGCAACCCCTTCCATGAACAATCCCGGTCATCACCACCTGCTGCTGCAGTACCTCACTCCTCATTGGCCCTCGAGATGACATGCTGGCACTCCGGAATCTGTGCTGCCCCAGACTGGCTTTTGTTGATCCTGAATCCTTGTAGATATGACTTGCCTATGAATAGAAGCAGACCATGTGTTGCCTTGTATAGGAATGTGCATTACTTGGTAGCGGATTCTCTTCCCGAGGAACACGTGCTGGCAGTGTGCATAATTCAAAATTATAGGGCACCTTCACTCACTCGCAATAGCAATTATCGTGTGTATGTCTAAGAATTCCACCAGGACCTTCTATGTTGAGGTTTGGTTCTTAAAGTGCAGACCTTACATAAGCTTCAATCCTTTGCAGAGTGTTCTACAGCGGAGAAAACTGTACAGTACCACCGATCACGGAAGGGTCCATCTAGGAGCTTGTGGAATGTGCGAGGCGTAGAAGAGAAGATGCTTCCACGGAATCTACGGTAGTGAAGTTCTATAAAGCCTGTCAAACCAATCCCTCTCTGTGCCGTCAGACTTCATACCGCATACGTCTACTTCATTCCGCACTTGTACATGCTCTTATTAGCTTCAGCTTGCCCTCCTATATTGATAAAACCGCCATCGTTCCGTGTTAGGTCGGCGCGCTCCTCGACTGAATAGTATTTTACGTCTTAAATTTCGCGATGACGGACGTTTCAACGGATCAGCCAGCCGACTCGACCACGTCGTCGCAAGAGCTTCTGCTCGACGGTCTTTCGCTCCCCGCTCTCTTCGACAAGGCTTACGATGTTCACTCTAGAGCCGATTCGGAGACAGTTCCACCGGTATGCTCATGTGCTTCCTCCGTTTTCGAAGCTGCCTTTCTGTACCAAACAACGGTCATCCTATCCACGATACTTTGTGTTTGTTTAGTGTTTCTTCTCGCGCTTTTGTTCTGACTGAGAATAATTTTGTGCTATTTTTGCCTCCCGCCGTTCTCGGCGCCGTTGATTGCGCGGAGACAGGATGAATTGGAGGTCGCGATAAAGTACCTGGCGGAATGCACCTCGCGCATCCGGCATCTCGCTCTCTTCTCGTCCAATGAGGAGATCGACGACGTCGCCACCGGAGACATTAAATACCTCCTGGTACGACATTAATTTCTCCTGCTACGTCCTGTCATGAAATCTCTGGATCTGCTGATCTGCTGATCTGCTGACGTATGAGATTGATTGGATTCATTGTGGCACTGCAGGTTTTTGACGCGGCACTCATCGTTGAAGTTTGCCTCTCGATATGTTAAACAAACCCCTGTCGTAGCTCTCTGTTTTAAATCCAGAAGCCCTAGTCTAGCTTTCAAGCGTTCAGGCGCAAGGTCGAACCGCTTACGGCCGTGTCCAACGAGTCTCCTGTCCAGGCCTGCTCCGCTCTCTCCGTTCTTTCCGTTCTCTACTCGTGCCTCCCCTGCTTCTTCCCTCCCTTCCATGTTCGTCTTTCCTCTTATTCCGGGTTCCCATCCGTCCTCCCCGTTCCCGCAGGTGCCATGGCTGCACGCGGATTTACTGCAGCGCGTCCCCGCATTTCCGACCGCACCCGCGCCATCGGCTGCCGCTGCCGCTGCAGCCGGCCCCGGTTCTTCCACCATGCGCCCCTCCGCATCCCCAGTGGCCATCGCCTCTGCACGCACCGCCGCTCTCCGCTCCTCTCTCCAACACCTTGCTGTCAGTTCGCCATACCACTCCCCACGCCACCTTCCCTTTCTTTCTGCCCTACCACTCTCCACTCCCCTTCCTTGTCAGTACTTTGTTAGTATCTCCCTGCCCGTTTCATCTCCATAAATTCCCGTCAGTCCCTCTTCTCCTCCCTATGTCTCCACGTCACACATTTTTGGTTTCCATATCTCCCATTCCTTGCCTCTTCCCGCACACCCTGTTCACCTACCTGAACTCGGGCTCTTGCTTACACCGGTACTCTTCCCCCTTCCCCCTTCCCCCTTCTCCCTCCCCAAACCCCCCCGCTTCCTGCTCCTTTTGGTGTCATCCCCACCCCCGGGCATTGGCACGGGCAGTCATTTCTTGACTCCATGGATCGCCTGCGAGTGCCACTGGAGTCAGAGCGGTCGGACGTGGTGCGTGCACACGCCCTCGCAGCCTCTACAGCAGGCAGTGGTGGGAATGGGAATGGCAATGGCAATGGCAATGGTTCAGAGGTGAAGGATCTGGACGCTACCGCCAAGAGGGCACTCAAGGTAACCTCTTTCTCTAATTTTCTCCTGTCCTTGGTTTTTCTCCTATCTTCTTCTTTCCGTTCTTTCCCTGTTCTCCTTCCTCCCGTCTCGTTCTCACTCTCCCTCTCCCCCTCCCCTCTTACCCTCCCCGCCTCGGTGCTCCCTCCACGTCCCCCTCGCTGCCTCTAACCCATTCCCCCCCCCCCCCCTCCCCTCTCCCTCTTCCCCTCTTCCTTCTCGTCCTTTCGCAAACCTCTCTCCCCTCTTTCCTTGTGGTGAGAGCAGGTGCAGCGATTCAAGCGCGAGCGCGAGCTGAAGGGGCGGCTGGAGGCCATTCGGCGGCGCAAGGCGGAGCGGCAGCAACGCGTGCGCAAGGCACGCCCGGGGGCGGGCGCACAGGCAGACGCAGGGGAGGACGCGAGTGCGGACGGTGCTGCTGTGGGGAGTGGCCTGGAGGATGACGATGATGATGACGAGGTTGATGAGAGGGAGGTGAGCCTGCAGGCAGGGGGGAGTGTGCTCCGTGTGTTGCCATATTCATGAGTTCTGTTCTTCGTTGGTCTGTAACCTCTTTCAGTCCTCTACCTCTTTTCATTTTCATGCACAGCTTGAACTGCCTTTTATCTCCAACCCACTCCGTCCACCTCTGTCCCTGCACTGCATGCAGGCATGGATGCTGGCGCTGCGGCTTGCCATTGTGAAGGTGCGTTGCTTGCCCAGTGAAGAGCACTGCAGGTGTTCTCGCCGTCTGGGGGCTTTTTCCTTTCCCAGAATTTAGCTTCTAGCTTCTCCCATTTTTGCAGCTTCTAGCTTTTGCAGGTTAAAACCTCTGCGCTCGCTCTCATTCACTGTGCTGCATGCTCACCACGTCCTCTCACTGCGTCTGGCCTCCATGCGTGTGTGCTGCAGGCAATGGATCTTGTGGACTCACTCGCTCGTGAGAGACAAATGCTGCATGAGGCGGCTTCTGCTGATTACAAATTCCAGGTTGGTCTAGAGTCGAGAATCAAGCCGCCCCTCTCCTCTCCTCTCCTCTCTCGTGCTAGTATTGATTGGTTTTCCTTGCAACCCTGCATGCACCAACTCTTGTTGACCATTCCCAAGTGAATTTCCCCTTGTGATTCTGCGATGTAAGAGTAAACATTCTTTCACATCCCTCTGCCTGTGAACAGCTTCCTGCTATCTCCGTTCGCTCCCCAACCCCTACCTCTCCTCTCCTGCTTCACCCACCCAGTCGGACCGCTCTGGAACAACCGCCAACCCCTTTGCACCAGAGGCACTGGACGACCGCCTGCGCAAGAGAGAGGGCTCCCACCGCGCTGCTGCTGCTGCAGCCGCCGCCGCTGCTGCAGGCGGCAGGCAGCTAGTCCCCCCGCAAGCCATTGCCTGCGCCACTCTCGCGCAAGACGTGATCGAAGGCCGTGTGCCCCGTGAGGAGATAGCCAACCACCGCCACACCGCACCCATGGTTTTCGGCCCTATGAGCCTCATGAGCGCGGCTGCTAAACGGGGGCCGGGGAGTGGGAGTGTGCTGGGGGGGATTACGGGGAGTATGTCTGGTAGTGGCTCTGCTGCTGCTCGGGACCCTCTGGCTTCGCTGCGGGTGTTTCAGCCGAGCCATAGCGTTGCGAGGATGAGTATTGAGGAGGCGGGGGAGAGGGAGATGGCGATGATGGCTGCTTGGAAGGAGCGGACACGGAAGGAGATGGAGGAGCAGGGTATGATTGTGAGGGAGGATGATGGGAAGGGGCAGGGGAAGGGAGAAGATGGGGAGGATGAGGTGGATGAGGAGGAGGAGGAGAGGCGGATGGGTGGGAGGTATTTGGATGATGAGGAGGATGTGGATAAGGCAAGGAAGTGGGATGATTACACTGATGACCATCGGCGCGGGTGGGGAAATAGCAAGCTCACTCCTTGTGGCTGAGTTCTCTGTTTTTTATAACTTTGTGGCGTTCTGTTTTTTAGATTGATTGGGTTTCTGCCAGAGTGCGTTTCATTGTTCTGTACTGGTAATCATTTAATGGTACGAGATATTGTTTTGTTGCTGAATTCAACTGGAGACTTCTGTAGAACATGAGATCCCAACTAATATACAGCACCCTATATTCACTTGCATGCTTTGCGCCTAGTATTGGCTAGGAGAACGGATGCGATAGTAGCTACCACACTTCGTTCGAGAACCGCACGCGCGAATCGCCAGATAGTCGCCGTGACTCGACGAGCTGACGGCGACAAATCGGTCACCCGTTAACCCTAGAGGTTATCGCCGTTTAGCTCTGACATCCCCTTTGACGCCGCCTTCCTGGCGCTGCCCGCCTGGCGCGGCCTGACGTGGCTAGAGGCTTGAACAGTGAAGCTCGTTTGGCAGACAGCATCTTGATCGGACGGCTGTGATCAGCGCGCGGCCGCCTGTACAACAACAATGTACAGCTCCGGCGGGTGAGTCGAGGGAGTTAAGCTCAGGTCCGTGGCGCCATGCGGCGAGTGCGAGCACCGCCTCCTTAATCGCGATCAATACATTTACGTTTTTCCCTCCGTCTCAGTGTCTTCCTAACACTCCTTTCGCCCGATGCTTCTCAACCCGCTTGTCCCCCCAAACCCCTCCCCCGCGCCGCAAACCCTAACCCTGCTTCCCCTTTATCCGCCTCTCCCCGCCCGATCCGCGCAGGCCCGGGGGAGCGGGCATGATGATGGGCATGGGGGGCGGCATGGGGGGCGCCATGGGGGGCGCCATGGGGTACCCCGGCGGCGGCGGAATGCCGCGCGGGGGTCCGGGCGGTGGCGGGATGCACATGGGCGGAGGACCGCGCGCGCTGCCGGTGGTGAAGCTGCGCGGGCTGCCGTTCAGCTGCGAGGAGGGCGACGTGGCGGAGTTCTTCGCGGGGCTCGACGTCGTCGACGTGCTCTTCCTGCGCCGCGACTCTAAATTCTCCGGCGAGGCGCTCGTCGTCTTCGGCAACGCCATCCAGGCTGAGCTCTCGCTGCAGGTCCGCGGGGGAACGCGGGTGACGGGTAACGGGTGTAGCCGTAGCGTGGATACTAGGCAGGTCTTGTTGTCTTCAGCAACGCCATCCAGGCCGAGCTCTCGCTGCAGGTCGGGGGGGGTTCGGGGTAGCGGAGGGCGGGATCGCGGGTGGCGGGGCGCGGATAATAGCCGCAGCGAATACTAGGCAGGTCTGGTCGTCTTCGGGAACGATCTCGCTGCAAGGGAGATTCTCAATCCGCGCATCCCTCTCATCCCCCGCTTCCCGCGCATCCCGCGCATCCCGCTTCCCCCGCACATCCCGCGCATCCGTCCGTTGCAGCGCAACCGCATGAGCATGGGGCGGCGGTACGTGGAGATCTTCCGGTGCAAGCGCGCCGATTACTACAACGCCGTCGCCAACGAGGTCGCTCAGGACGGCGGACAGTACAAGGGGCCAGGTGCGCGCAGGGCAAGGGGGCAGGTGCGCGCAGCAGAAGGGGGCAGGTGCGCGCAGGGCAGCACAGCCGCCATACGTCTTAGAGCCAATGACTCCTCTGATTTGAAGTGGCGTGATTCCGTCATTGCTGTCTTTGAGTTGAGAATCCTCCTGTTTTCTCATCCACACCCACTTCTCCCTCGCATCACACACCCTCCCTTCCCTCCCCTCCCCACCTAATCCACTCTATGCCCTTCTTTCCCCCACTCTCCCGTCCCGCGCTCGTCCCTCCCCCTCCTCCTGCAGAAACCCAAGGGCATCAAGGGGCGGGGCGCATGGGGGGGGGAAGGCCGTACCGCGGGTATGGGGAGGGGGGGGGCGGGGGCATGGACGGGCATCCGGCAGTGGAGCACACAGGCGTGCTCAAGCTGCGCGGCATTCCCTACTCCGCCACTAAACAGGTGGGGGGGGGGGGGGGGGTGGAAAGAATGGCAACTGGGGGAGAAGGGGGGGAGGGGTTGGGGTTGGTGTGGTAGCTGCTGCTTGTGACTCGTGAATAATATTTTTTGTAGAATTCTAATTAGATTGCATTCGGCTTGTGTCTCTCCACCCTTTTCTCCTTCTCTCGTTCCTCCCTCCCCTCCTCTCTCTCCACCTCTTCCACCCACCTCCTCTCCCCCACTTGCCCTACCTCACTCCCCCGCCCCTATCCCCACTCTTTCGCCCCTCCTTCCCACCTCCCCCTCCCCTCCCCCAATCAGGACATAGTGGCATTCTCTGACGGCTTCCCTCTGTCCGAGTCCAGTGTGCACATAGTCGTGGGGGCAAACGGTCACAGCACAGGGGAGGCCTTTGCCTTTCCTCTCCCCTGCCCTCTCCCTCACTCTCTTCCTCTTTCTCTCCCCTCCTCCCCTTCCGCCCTTCCTCCCCCAATCAGGACATAGTGGCATTCTTCGACGGCTTCCCTCTGTCCGAGTCCAGTGTGCATATAGTAGTGGGGGCGGATGGCCGCAGCACAGGCGAGGCCTTTGCGGAGTTTGCGTCGCCGGGCGATGCAGCAGCGGCCATGGGGCGCGACCGCTCGCGCATGGGCACGCGCTACGTGGAGCTCTTTGCGTCGTCAAGGGAGGAGGCTGCACGGGGCGTGGCCAAGGCAAAGTGAGCTGGTGGGAGCTGGTGAGGGCTGGTGGGGGCTGGTGGGAGCGGCTTGGAGCAGCAGGGCTGACAGCAGTGGGGCACTGATGCGTCACGGGGCGTGGCCAAGGCCAAGTGAGCTGTGCGCTGTTGTGCTGTGCTTTGCCATGCTGGGTGGGAGCTGCTGGGAGGGGCTGGGAGGGGCTGAGAGCAGCAGGGTTGACAGCAGTGGGGCACTAATGCTGCAGACCAAGGGAGTGCCTGTGCATTGCAGAACCACGCGTGGGGAAGGGGGCATTTGTGTGGGGCGTTCGGTGATTGTGCGGGGTGAGGGGTGAAGTGTGGGAGTGGGTTGTTGGTGCTGGTGGCTTGTCGAGTGTAGGTGGGGTAGGGTACTGCAGGAGTGAAGAGGGTCGCAGTGAGAATAAGGGACGTTGCCCATTATGGGTCACGCACTCACAGCGTTTTTGCTTTAGGGAGTTTTGAGATACCGGTACTATCTCAAAACTGTAAAACACGTGTGGAATATGTTGGTTTCAATAGGGTTGGTTAAACAAGATAGATTCCGTTGGCCATAAAGAGTTTGGCTGGCGATGGGTGCAAGCTGGGCAATGAGGGCAGTTTCCTTGCTGCTGGTTTGGTTTCCCTTAGCAACAGGGGCAAGTACGGTAGTGAGGGCAAGAAGCAGTACCAACGCAAGTGGCATTATGTGGTAGTTAGTTGCTAACGTATGTTGGTGTGGTAGAGGGAGTACTGTATCCATTCCCTGTGCAGTGCATGAGTGGGTGTGGCTCTACCTACCCCCAAATGCTAGCAAAAGCAGTTAGTGTCAATTTCCTGTTACTGTATTCACAGTGGCATTGGGTCTGTCTGGTCTGGATAGGAGTGAAATTCCTGATTTTTTTAATAGCAGGCTGCAGGCAGGATCGTCATGCATACAGTAGAATATTCTTCACTTATGATTCAAACATATCATTTTTCAAGGACTTCGTATGGTATTTCAGCCAGTAATAAACCAACAAGCCCATGAGCAGTGTAACCAGACTACAATACAAACAATACACAAAAACAGTACAACAGATTTACTCTCCTGTAGCTTAGGAGCTACAGTAACAGTTCCGATAGCATCCTCTCCCCACCCCACCCCACCCCACCCACCCATGCCATAAACCAACAGTACATGCCCCACCCAACACAGTGCAGAAAAGTCAGAAGTTGGTGCAGGAGGGGCCTTTTAGACGTGTCTAAGGTCAGCAGATGAGACGGAAGGCGTAGGTGGTGGAGAAGGTGGGATCAAAGACTTGAACCGGTAGGTTGCCCGACTCGTCCCTCTGACTCGCACACGCCTGGCTGCTGAAGAGCTTACAGCGACCTGATGGGAGGGAGGAGAGGCGAAAGATTGGGAAGAGAGGGAGGAAAGAGAAGAGAATGGGAGAGAAGATGGTGAACGAGTGAGGGAGGAGTGGGGTTGTGAGGGTGTTGAGTGACAGACAGCGGGCCTGATGGGGTAGAGGCGAGAGAGGAGAACAAGACACACGCACGCAGGATGGGATGGAATGGATCCAGGGAGCGAGAGGAACGAGGAGAGAGGGAACAAAGGCACAAGCATGGAGAGAGAGTTGGGTGGCTCTGAAGAGAGGTAACGTAATGAAAGTTTAGGTGGTTCTGCATGAAGCATGAAGCAATACGCGGGTTCGGCGGTAAGCATGGCGCAATGCAATTCTGGTTGACAAAGATTCATTCGCCACTTCCCCCCCCCCCCCCCCCCCCCTGCTCCCCCTCTCTCTCAGACCCCCACTTGCCCCTCCACACCCCACCTTCCGCGTCTTACTCAAATCTAGGGACGTCTTTAAACTCACCGGAGTCCGTCGAGTCGCTCTGTTCCCACGACCAGTACGTCACGTCGTACATGAACTGCGACGCGGCGTACTCGCAGCACTCGCCGATGCTCTTCAGCCCCGCGTCCTCCACCAGAGTCGGCCCCGTCGCCTGCGAGTAGTGCTCGTACAGCTTCCCGCGAAACGCGCCGGGAAACGCGGGGCCCTTCGAATCCGTGATGTCCGGAAGATCGACGGCGGACGGGCAGGCAGGCAGGCACGGGAACGCGGGGCAAGTCGTGTTGTACCGCTTCACGCTGCCGCCGCTTTTGGCGCTGCTGTCCCCGCTACCGGTGGAGTCGGTCCCTGCGAGAGGTTCACCGGCAGACGCGCTGCCGGCGCCGGTGGAGCTGGAGCTTGTAGCGAGGCAGCGCTTAAAGGAGACAACGCCGGTACTGGTGTCGGGCTGCCACTTGTTGACCTTTGCGAGGGACTTGTGCGTCGAGCACTGGTCAGCGCCGAAGAGACTGCATATTCCTGAGGTAGAAATGGCCGCAAGGGACAGCGCGAAACGCGGTAGCAATGGCGAAAAGGGTGGGGGAGGAAGGCGGGAAAGGTACGGGATGGGGTTGGAAAGGGGTGGGGAGAGGTTTTCAGACGGGAGTGACTGTAAGACGTGAGGTGAGGGGCCATAGACAGATGGACGATACGGTGGGCGCGGGTGGAAAGCAGGCGGAGAGGGGCGCCTAGACAATGGGGGAAGATAATGAGGGCGATTTAAGGCGGGAGGCGGAAGGCCGGAAGCGGGAAGCGGAAGGCAGGAGGCGGATGGCGGAGGGGGAGATGGGGGAAGAGGAGGGAGGGGAGGGAGGAAAGGAGGAGGGGGGAAGGAGGGGGGTAGGGGGGGGTGGGGGGGGGGGGGGAGAAGGGAAGGGGAAGGGAAGGAAGGGAGGGTGGGGCGATGGGAAGGAGGAGGAAAAGGGGAGGGGAGGCAGGGGGAATAGGTTTGGGGGGGGGGGGGGGGGGAGAAGGCGGGGTGACGCTATGCGTGAGTTACCTGTGTTGCTTTTCTTGTTCTTCTTCCACGTCCAATACGCGCAATCCTCGCGCTCGCTGCACGACACGCAGCACCGATTGATCGTCACCGCCGCCGTCTTCTGCGACGGGTTCAGCAGCGTCGCAGACGACTTCTTGTTGGTCAACGACGCGTGTGCGACGAAACTGCCCTTGAGAACTCCCAGCAACTCCGAGCTCTTGGGCTGGAACACGGCCGAGGAAGAGGACGAGGAGGAGGAAGAAACGACGGAGTCGGAAGGGCAAACGGGGCAATCGCTGATCTTGCTAGGGCATGATTTCGACGGGCCTGCGAGCGCGCCAACAGCCGCGAACAGACACGCGAGCGCGGCTCGCAGGAAAAGACCCGGCGCCATTCCTCGCGGCGTGAGGAGGGAGAAGACGAGGGCCCGCAATCAGACGGGAGGCGAGAGCGGAAGGTTAAGGGTACTACGCGAAGGGTATGAGAGGGTGAGCGTGGCAAAGGATTATGAGACGGTCAACACAACGAGATTACTCATGCATTTTTGGCTATTGCGAAGGACCGCAGCGGGTGGGAACGGAGAAATGGAGCCGAGGAGATAATGCACTGGTGGACGAGTCCAGGTGGGTCTAAGGGGAGGCACAACTGGCGAGCATTTTTGGTGGTCTGCGACTCAGCGCTCTGCACTGGTTTGGTTGTGCTCCAGGACTTGGTTGTGTCGTGGTGAAGCCGCAGGTGTGGCGATGAAAGAGACATAGCAACAGCAGCGGGCAGGTATTGAGCCCAAGGTCGTACGGGGCGCAGAAGCACAGCTACAGCGCAGGCGCTGGGGGGGGGTGTTGAGGGAGGGAGCGGAACGGAACACAACAAAAGCAGCGCGGACCTTGAGGTTGGATTGGGCGGAAAATGGAGGCCTTGTTGGCGGAGAACGCGTTCCCTGTTCGGCCGCGCGGAAGGGATGTACGGACATGCGGAGGTGGGGGAACGAACAGGGGGGGGGATGTGTGTTGGAGGTAACAAAAAAAAAGTTTTCCCTAGCGTAGTGTGGTACCGAGTATCTATAATCCAGAACCGCGCATCAACATACTGTAACGTACAAACGCGCGTAGAGTCCCCAAAAACTCAGTTTCGAAGCACCGTAATTCGATCACAACCCTTCGCCATCCCAACCTCCGAGTTTCGTCACTTGTGTTGCGACGGTCGCCAGCACGCACTTGCCCGCTTCTGTAGCTGGCTTCACTGCCCAACTGTCCGCGATAATCGGCGCAGATCCCAGCTGTGTTGGGCGCACTGCCGCTCCCAGTGATACTGTAACCCCCACAACATTCACACTTGCTTTGAAATACAAGTCCGTTTGGAACCTAACCAGAGTAGCCTAGCTGATGTGCCGGTTTTCGTTTGCTGTATCGTCCGAGCCTAGTCAGCAGCTGATCAGGCACAGAGAACTGTTTCAGGGCGTGTGTCGTGGGGAATAGATTTACGCGACGCGCAGATAGTGGGCTCTCTGTTGTCAGGTGCCCAAATGGCTCAGGTGTTCGTAATAACATGCGGTCTTGTGTTTTTATTGGTGCTTCCCGCAACAACAATAAATCCTACAGCGCAGTTTCAGATAAACAAGTTGAACTAAATCTAAGTTTATAAACATGAAGTGAACAAACTCAAACTCACTTCCCTGTCTCCCTGAACCTTCTCCTACCCAAGAACCTCTAGATGGACCCGTGGTAAAAACAATCATCATCTAATTTACAATATCTACACATTATCAGGAAAAAACTCTCGATACAGCCACTGCTGCAGCATCTGCTTCTTCTCTGCTTGCTGCCCTGCCTTCTGTTTCTTTTGTCGTCGCCTTGCACTTCTACTCTTTCCCCCATCAGCATCAGAAGCACTAGCACCAGCCCCAACATCAAGCTCGTTGTCAAGAGCATCAGTGACGGCACGTGAGAAGCCTGAGCCAGCAACACCAGCTGTAGCTTGTGCAGTGTGTGGCTGGCCGGCCGCAGGATGGGTTGTGTGAGAGAGAGTAGGGGCTGACTGAGACCGCGAGGAGAAAGGGACGTGCGAAGAGGAGGGACCGCCAAGACCAACCTTGTCGAATTTGAGCGACGGGGGGACTGGATCGAGACGACCCTGTGGAATCAAATGATATGAGATATGAATGCAGTGTGGTGGTTGCTGAGAGGTGCAAGATAGAACAACAGGTCTGGTAACCAAGAGATAGGAGTGTGCTTCTACTTGCAGCTTGTTTGATCAACCCCACCCAAAGCCTTCCCTTCCTCCCTCCCTTTCCAACCCTTCCAGTCACACGGCCCTTGTTTCTCCATCCACCACTATTTCTCCCCCCTTCACGCACACGCATATGCTCACCAACAACCGCCAATTTCCTGGGAACGCACCTGTTCAGAAACTCCCAGCCCGCGGCCCTCATGCCAGCCAGCCTTTTGAAGCAGCTGCAGAGGAGACAGGGCAAAGCACACAAGGATGAAGAGAAGCACACAACGATGATGGCGAGACAGGCGGGCATGGCTCAGAGACGAGCATGTGAGGAGCTGCGCAATGGTAAACATGGCAATGCTTGCAGTTTAAGAGCAGGTGACTTGATGCATCACAAAAGGTGCATAAGCAGAGGAAAAGAACGGGCATCCCCAGCCACAGAGCACACACACACCTGGTACCCTATGTTGGACGGGGGAATCTCAGCTCCCACCCGCTTGTTTTGAATGTGGCTCCTTCCTCCACCTCCCAACTGCTTTTCGCCCCTCCCTTTTCCCCGCCTTTCCTCCCCTCTCGGCGCCTCAATGTTCCCCAACAGGGCCGCGATCCCCAGGTCATCACCTCCCTTACCTCCTCCTCCTCCTGCCCACCCGCCACCATCCCCACCGCTTGTCTCCCCTCCCCTCCATGCCCACGACCCAATTCCCCCTTCCGACCCGCCGCCAGAAGATACCGGGCGCGCCCCGCCGTCGTCTCTCGTCCCAAATCCCAGCCCTAGAGCCTCTCCGTTTCCGGCATCCCCGCCAAGATTCGCTGCATCTCGTTCCGCTGCATCCCCTCTGCGTATGGAACCAGAAAGGGATTATGTGGTAGTGAAAAGAAAGAACGGCATCCGGAAAGGGGCGAGTGGGGCGAGAGAGCAGAAATTGCTTGGCTGTATGGTTTAGCCAGGCATGAGTGAATCAGCAATCGCACACATCAGACGACACAGAGTTGCAAATGAGGCACCGCTGTTGCTGCAAGACAAGGGAGAGGCCAACGAACCGAGAGCGCTTCATCGGAGGTAGTTTGAGGCACTCTCAAGGAAAACTATCGGCGACATGGTGTTCCTGCGGGGTTCCGCAGCCCTCGGCGTGAACTAGAAGCGTGCTGTTACGAGGAGTTAGGGCGTGTCCAGCGCGTACACTTTCGGATTTTGACACAATTTTGACGTATTTCGGATCACGCGCAGAAATGGTACTACCAGGTGTACCTAGTCCTGGGTCCAAAAAACAGCGGGAAGACACAATTCGCCTCTCAGCGCAACTGGAACAGCAAGTTGCGCGACAGTGGCGACAGAACTACTCTGTAACCAGAGGGGTTGGAAATTGCCCCCTTGAATTTCGCGAGATTCAAAGTGGCCTGGCGAAATTTGAGGATGGACCCCGCTGAATGTGGAACTGTTGAGATTCAGACTCGTACATTCCAAAATATGGTGCCAGTTACGTGCGTTCCAGGGGTGTACGATGTCCAAAGATTATGTAAAACTGTTGTTACATTCTAAAATGTGGTAACTGTTGCGGCACATGTGGTGTGAACCTACGCGCTGGACACGCCTTAGATTGGATTGTTTTTTTGAACAATTGGTTTCACTTTTCGGGGAACTGATGTGAACAGTGACTTTCCCCCCATCAAAATTGGAAGAAACCACTGTTCACGTGAGTTCCACAAAATGTGAAACCAAATGTATTCAATCATTCCATAATCTTCGGTAAGTACGGCGAATGGAACAATTGAACGGTCACTCCGCACAAATGACAGCACCCAAAAACACACCAATGGACCACATTTCTATCACTCAAAAACGCATACCAATACAGATATGACCACACAAACATACACAAAGAACGCATTTGGAAGTCGTACCGAGGCGAATACTAAATGCGTCAATGTTGCAACTGAGATTGATATGGTACGGACGAGGCAAACAAAGCTGCCCACAGTTGCAAGATGAAGCATGATGTTATAACTGAAGGATCGTAGTGGATAGGATAAGGTTGCCAAGTGTAAGAGACAGAACTGTGAAGTCTCTGTAATGACCTTGTTAATAAATTGAAGGAGAACAAGATGATTATAAGATAGAAGTACAAAGATATAAATAGCATTCCTAGCTAGCCATGTACTCTGAGGGGTACATTCCCTTATTAACCGAAACGCATTGCTACAGTAACCACGACTATTGCCATTCTAGACAGTGACCATGTTGCACTTCGCAACTGCCTTGTGCGGTTACTGGGCAGTCAAGGGTCAGGACCGTTGACTGTCTTCGACTGTTGACCTTCGGGTGACCCTCGACCTTCCGCGCGCTCTTTGCGATACTGGTACAGGCGACTGCTTCGCTATGAATAGACGCGACAGTGGAGAGCCTTCGGGAATGCTTATAATAACATTTCGGTTATTTCAACACTCCCCTTCATTCCTGAAGGTGAGCCACGTGGGACTTCTTGGTGATCTCGTAGAGATTGGCGCAGTGCTGGAACTGTTGACGTGGCAGTTTCTTTGTTAGAAAGTCGGCCGCCATGTCACCAGTTGGGCAGTATGTGAGCTTGACCTTGCCCTTGTCGATTTCATCTTTGACGAAAAAGTAGCGAAGGGCGATGTGTTTCGTGCGGTTCACGAAGCCGGGCTTGTTCGCGATCTTGATCGCGCCCTGGTTGTCGCAGAGTAACGTGAAGTGCCCGTTCATCGTTACTTTCGCTTCCTGCAGAAGCTCCATTAGGTACAGTCCATCGCGAACAGCTGCGCTAGCGGCGATGAACTCCGCTTTGGCTGACGAAAGGGCGATGAGTTCCTGCTTCTGAGAGTTCCACGAGATGAGTCCAGCAGGTTGAAGTTGAAAAATGAATCCTGTGCGGGAGCGTCTGTTGTCAACATCTCCCGCATGGTCTGCGTCTACATAGCTGTGTAGCTGCAGGGTAGCCGTTAAGTTAGCTTCGTAGGTGAGGCCGACGTCGGGAGTAGAGATGGAGTATTGAAGTGCGCGGCGTAGATCTTGTAGATTCTTCCCTTCAGGTCGCTTCATGTATTGAGCGGAGAGGTCGGGCCGGCACGTGACGGCGGCGAACAGAAGGCACCCTAGCTGCTGCTGATAGAGCCGATGATCCTCGAGAGAGAGGGGCGTGGTGTTCGGTTCATATGTAGGAGGAGGAGTGCGAAATGGGGTGGAAAGGTTGTGAGAATAACGAGGAAGTGAATGCACTGGGAAACATGTGGGTACAAGTAGGAAAACCTAAAAGTGTTGTACCCCATATTGTCTACCCCACTACAGCCTACATAGACTATAGCATATAAGTTTGACACACCCCCATAGGCAAAGTGGGGGAGAACAAGAGGTCACAAGACCAGTCAAGCAAAGCAAAGCAGGCTCAGGGTGGATCACAACGTCACCATGTGAAAATAGTAGGTAGAGTTAGGAGCCATAGCTAGGTAAGTCCTAGCTAGGCAAGAGAAGTTTAGGCAAAAGAAGAAGAGTTCACTAGCAGCAATGAGGATACATATAGCAAACCCTAGATGGGTTGTACTCGCTATAGAGCACCCCACTACAGGCTAGAGAATAACATTCTGACACACCCCAATAGCCAAAGTGGGGTGTAATCAGTACAATGAGCAAGCAGGTATAGAGCAGGAGTTCACAAAGGTAAGCAAAGCTAGAGCTAATCACAGCGGGCAAGTGAGGAGGAGGAGGAGCTGTGGAGGTAGAGAAGATGGGAGGCAACGACTGAAGCTGCAGAGGCACGGGCACAGGAGCGGCTGACTCAGAGGCTACCGAAGCAAGGGCGACGGACTACTGGAGTAACTGGCTCGGCGGCTATAGAAGAGCGGCAGGAGCAACGGACCCACTGGCGACTGGTGCAGCAGGCTCACTGGCTACCGAAGCAAGGGCGACGGACTACAGGCGCTGCAGGCGACACGACAGGTACCTCCACACAACCTCCTCCAACTGCCCCACACCCTCGACACACACCCACTGCTCAAACCCTAGCTCCACTCCCACGCACCCCCCTAAAACCCTAAACCCTAGGCCCCCACACACCCACCCCCCTCAGCGCCAGCTGCAGCAGTGGGAGACCAGGGAGGAGGAGGAGCAAGGGGAGTAACACACAACCGCCACCCCCACACTCCTCACCCCCAAACCCTAATTCAGGAGAACATGCAGCAGTAGGGGTGGGGCACCGTCAGAAGCACGGGGGACAGCGAGCAGCTCAGGGACAGAGAGGAACGGGCCGCCCACGGGCCTGGCACAGCCCGACGAACCGCGCGCAGGCGGCCCGAGCCGCGCGCGGGCCTGGCGCAGCCCGTACGGGCCGCGCGCGGGCCTGGCGCAGCCCGTACGGGCCGCGCGCGGGCCGGGCGCAGCCCGTACGGGCCGCGCTCGGGGCTGGCGCAGCCCGCGCTGGCCAGGACGGGCGACGGGGGACGACGGGCTGGTCCCCGTCGCCCGTCGAAGCGCCCCCCGGGGGCGACGCGCGGACCGACGGGGCAGAAGGCCGCCGCGCGCCTCGGGGCGCACGGCGGGCAGAGAACCGCCGCACGCCCCGGGGCGCACGGCGGGCAGAAAACCGCCGCGCGCCTCGGGGCGCACGGCGGGCAGAAAACCGCCGCACGCTCCGAGCGCGCGGCGGGATGAAAAATCCGTCGCACGCCACGGGGCGTGCGACACAGAGACTGGCAGTAGCAGCGGAAGCAGTGAGGTGGTGAGCCCACCCACAGGATCGACCCAAGGGGATCGACCTGCTCTGATAGCATGTGAAAATAGTAGGTAGAGTTAGGATCCATAGCAAGGTAAGTCCTAGCTAGGCAAGAGAAGTTTAGGCAAAAGAAGAAGAGTTCACTAGCAGCAATGAGGATACATATAGCAAACCCTAGATGGGTTGTACTCGCTATAGAGCACCCCACTACAGGCTAGAGAATAACATTCTGACACACCACACATTCCGAGCACAAGTTCAAGGCCACAAGGCCAGTTCACATGCAAGATCATATATAAAGGTAAACAAGCAAGTGCAGGTATAGATAGATCACAGTACAAGCAAGGTCAAGAAGTGAGCAAGTGAGGCCAAGTAGGCACAAGACCTAGCATCGTACAGCAGCGCTGATGATCACAAGGCGGAAGTGCCATGGTAAAGATATCAGCAGTGTTGGCCTCAGAGGCCACGTAAGCAAGGCGCAGCTGACCACGCTGCTGCAGCTCACGAGCAAGGAAGTAACGAAGAGCAATGTGCTTCGTTCTGTGCTCCAGTCTGTGCTCCCGACACAAGGCCAGCATGGCCTTGTTGTCTACGTACAGAATTGGAGCAGAACGAGGCGGCTCTCCCAGGTCGGTCAGCAGGTAGGTGAGCCAGCGTAGCTCCTGTGCAACCATGGCCCCCGCGTAGATCTCAGCCTCACAGCTGGAGCCGAAAACAGAAGACGAGCGGGTAGACCGCCACGAAACAGAGCCGGAACCAAGGCTGAAGGTGTAACCCTGTGATGACCGCTGCGTAGCCTGGTCGTCAGCCCAAGAAGCGTCTGCGTGACCGGTGAGGACCACTAAATGCCGCCCTCCAAGCACTAGCCCCATGCCTGACGTACTGCACAAGTAGTGCAACACCCTCTTCGCTGCAGCCATGTGCTCTGGTCGGTGTCTCCCAGGAGCAACATAGCGTGCCAAGATGCTAAGAGGGTATGCAAGGTCAGGTCGAGTGCAGGTCATCAGGTACATGAGGCAGCCAACAAGCTCTGGGTACGGGCCACTCGGCTCTACGGACTCATCCAAAGGCAGAGCTGAGAGCGAGTGGCGAGTAGACAGAGGAGTGGCCTGAGGCGAGGAGTACGTGAAGTCGAAGCGCTGAAGGACCTGCTGCACCATGTGTGACTGAGTCAGGGTAATGGTGCGCTGTGCTCTGTCCCGGGTGATCTGCAAGCCAAGGTAGCTGCGCAGTTCACCCAGGTCTGTGCACGTGTGTCTCTTCTGCAGCTCGGACTTCACGTGGGCGAGTCCAGCAGTGTCAGCAGTGGCAAAGACCAAGTCGTCGACGTACACGAGGATGTAGAACGGCGGCAAAGAGGTGTCGGTGCGCAGAAACAGCGACGGGTCGGCAGTAGAAGGAGCAAACCCAAGAGCCGCAAGTGTAGTCCTCAGTGTATCGTGCCACTCACGGGGCGCCTGGCGGAGACCGTAGACTGGCCGCCGGAGGCTCCACTGGGTACCAGGAGGAAACGACCCAGTGAAGCCAGGTGGGCGGCGCAGCCAGATCTCCTCGTGCAGGCTGCCCTGCAAGAAAGCAGTGCTGAAGTCAAGAGAGTGAAGCTCGTAGTCGCGCTGAGCGGCTATGTGCAGCAGCACCCGAAGAGTGGTCATCTTCGGGGTGGGAGAGAAGGTCTGAAAGTAGTCAACTCCCTGCCGCTGACTGAAGCCTCGAGCCACGTAACGCGCATTGAAGACAGGCGGAGAACCCGGCGGCCGCTTCACCCTGAAAATCCACATGCCACTGACGATGTTCGCCCCAGGTGGGGGAACCTCGTCGACGTAGGTGCCTGTGGACTTCCAGGAAGCCATCTCTGCGTCCATGGCTGACTGCCACTGTGAGGAGTAGGGACCCTCGATCGCCTCAGCGTACGATCGAGGAGTCGGGATGTCTGGTGCATCCGGGTCTCCCTCAGGGGCAATCAGCATGGACACGAGATGAGGCAAAGCAGCAGCAAAACACTGGAACTCCTCCTGCCTGTCCTCAAGGACGTCTGTGCTAAGAGCACACTCACCCCCGACGGACGGAGGACAGACAGACTCAGACTCAGCAACAAGACTAGCGGCGTAGTCTAGACGACAGCGAGCAGCAAAGTCGACAAGCTCAGCAACTAAGGCAGACGCAGCAGTGGACTCAAAGGAAGGGTCAGTGACAACAGTAGCCAGGAGACGCGTGACAGTAGGACTGGCAGCACGAAGAGAGTCAGACTCCGGGTCAGCAAGAACAGGAAGAGAAGACTCTGGAGGAGACGGCAACGGGACACGCAGAGGAGCAGTGGAAGGACGCAGTTCCATCTGGTGTGTGCCCGGGACCGCAGGAGGACGCGGACGCGGAACACGACTACTAGTGCGAGCAGCACGAACAGGCGACGCAGGACGAGACGCAGGCTCACGACGCTCAGCAAGACCTCCAGTAGGACCAGTGTAGGGAGAAGGAGCAGGCAGGGGGGAGGCGGGCTGTAACTGTGACTGTGACTGGACAGGCTGTGGACACTCTAAGGGAGGAACAGGACCAGTAGAAGGCGGGAGACCAAGAACCTGCTCAAGGAGCGGAACGAAGTACGGCCGCGGCCGCTCAGCGCCTCCTGAAACAGCAGGGACAGCACCAGTACCCCAAGCGGCAGCACCAGCGCCAGCAGTACCTCTAGCTCCAGCAGCGCCAACTCCAGCACCCTCAAAAGTACCAGCGCCAGCAGCACCTCCAGCGCCAACACCCCCAGCAGCTCCAGTACCTCCAGAAGCACCTCCAACAGGACCAATTCCAGCAGCCCCAGCAGCACCCCCAGTCCCAGCAGCTCCAGTACCGCCAGTACGAGCACCTCGAGGACCAGTGGCTCCAGTACCTCCAGCGCAGACCCCAGGGTCAGCAGCAACAGTAGCACCTCCAGCTCCAGCAGCACGGCTCCAGCGCCGGGCAAACCACTCGCGCAGCTCCGGTGGAGAGGGTAGCTCCCGCCGAGACGAAGCACCCGAAGGACCCCCAGACCCAGCACCGCCAGAGGCCACACGAGCAGACCCAGCACCCCCAGGCTCCGCACCCCCAGGCTCAGCACCCCCAGGCTCCGCATCCCCAGGCTCCGCACCCCCAGGCTCAGCACCCCCAGGCTCAGCACCCCCAGACTCAGCATCGCCAGGCTCAGCACCCCTAGCAGCACCAGAGTCAACAGCTACCTCGACAGGCTCGACTGCGTCTACCTGGGACACACCTGACGGGGCAGGACCCTGAGGGGGAGGAGGGTCTACCGGGGGGGGACCTGGCGCAAGGAAGAGCGGCGGCGGGGGGAGGGGCGCAGTGCGGTAGGGGAAGGGACGGTAGTAAGGAACCGACTCGTCAAAGGTGACGTCCTGGGAGGACAGAACACGGCGCGAGGTGGGGTGGTAAAACTGCCAACCAGGCGCGTCAGGGGGGAAGCCAAGGAAGACGCAGGGAACAGCACGGGGGGACAGCTTGTCCGCAGACAAGTCGCGGACAAACGCCCGAGATCCCCAGACACGAAACGCAGACGCATCGCCAACCTTCCCCGTCCACCGCAAGGTGGGGGAGGTCTCTGGCAAGGAGACCCGGGGTTGAAGGTTGATCTGATGCGCTGCGTACCGAACCGCAAACGGCCACAGAAAATGGGGAGCAACCGCATGGATCATGGACGTACGAGCGACGTCCATGACCATGCCAATGCGGCGCTCAGCAATCCCATTTTGCTGTGGAGAGGCCGGAAGCGTGAACGTCTGGCGGATGCCCTGTGCACGACAGAAGGCTCCCAGAAGGCCAGAGGAAAACTCCCCGCCTCTGTCAGAGTGCAGACGCAGAACAGGAAAGTCCGAGCCGAAACTCTCTCTGAGCTGGAGACGAGCTGCGCGGATCCAGTCGATCAACACCTCAGTGACGTCACCCTTGCTGCGCAAGGGGAACACCGTGGTGTAACGCGAGTAGTCGTCAACCACCAACAGGAAGTAACGCTCGTGACCCTGGCCACGGACGCGGACGGGGCCCCACACGTCCATGTGAAGAGTCTGCAGCGGAGCCTCTGTCGGAGGAAACTCGGAGGAGTGAGGGGCGGCGCGCTGCCGCCCCTCGACGCAGGGAACGCAGGTAGGGGCAGGCCCCGGAGGGAGGGGAGGGAGGGACCGGGGGAGACCAGAGACAAGGTAACGGGAGGCCATGCCTCGGAGACGAGGCAGGGAGGGGTGACCAAGGCGGTGGTGCCAGAGGAGAGTCCGGTGGGACACAAGACGACACGAGCAGGGAGCAGACTCAGGACCAGACCTGGACGCTGCAGCAAACACCTGACCCGACGCAGCTACCTGACCAGACTCAGCAACCGGAGGAGACTCAGTAGTCAGTGTGTACAGGCTTGACCCCGGCTGACGGGTAAACGTGGCCAAGTGTCGGCCCGTCCGAGCACACGTACAGTGGGTCACCCGCTGACTCGCAGGAGTGAACTGGTCAACCCCCCCATCCTGTAGATCAGCACCACTCACCAAGTTCGTAGAGAACGAGGGGAGGTAGAGACCTGACAGGGTGCCAGAGGGGGCCGCCGGACACGGTAAGACAGCGGAGAAGTGGGCAAGGACAGGACCCCCAGAGGGGTCCGCCAGGGAGACCGCAACTGGCCGACTAAGCGGTGTGAGTGTGGTGCGGTCTCGAAAGAAGGAGCGGGAAGCACCCGAGTCAAGGGTGAAGGTGTGTAAGGCCTGAGCCGACGTGGTTCCTGAGAGAGCAGACTCACCAGCACCTTGGGCAGCAGACTCACCAGCACCTGGAGCAGCAGACGCACTAGCACCTAGAGCAGCAGCCTCACCAGCACCTAGAGCAGCAGTCTCAATGCCCGGGTCAGGCGGAATACACAGGTAACAGTCACCCTCATCACTAGTAGGCAATGCATACATGGCAGTGAGGATAGCATCATAGTCAAGAGTATAGATATCTACCCTCAGCCTAAGCAGCTCCACCCAGTTGGGGAGCTCAGCCGCGTCGTCAAACTCCGTACGCCAGGCGTCGCTCAGATGGGCGAAGCAGCGGGACTCTGCGTGACCAAACGTCCCGCAAGGCTGACCAGTCCGAGCACCAGTGCGAATGACGTACGGACAGCGAGCAGTACCCCGTGACCCTTCACGCTGAGCGTACCACTCACGAAGCTGCTGGGGCGAAAGGACCGCGCACGAACGACGCTGCAGCTGCACCTGGCCACTACAAGCAGCTGCCGAACTACTCACTCCAGGACGACTCCCACTTCGGCAACCCTGACAACCCCAAGTAGCGTACCACTCACGAAGCTGCTGGGGCGTGAGGGACTCACGCGGACGTCGCTGGAGCTGCATCTGGCCACCGCCAGGAGCAGCAGGAGCAGTGGTAGCCGCAGTAGCAGCAGCAGTAGCAATAGCAGTAGTCGCAGCGCGGCCACCCCTACAACCCCAACTAGCGTACCACTCACGAAGCTGTTGGGGGGCGAGGGACTCACGCGGACGGCGCTGGAGCTGCATCTGGCCACGCCAGGAGCAGCAGTAGTAGTAGAAAGAGCAGTAGCAGCAGTAACAGCAGTACGGGCAGGGCATTGCTCACCAGTGGCGAGAAGGGCAGGCGTACGACGGCGACAATGGCGAGGCCGCTACCACTGTAGGGCGAGGGCTCCGCGGCAGCTGCAGGGGCGGCTGCTCCAGGGGCGGCTGCTGCAGGGGCGGCTGCTGCAGGGGCTGCTGCTCCAGGGGCGGCTGCTCCAGGGGCGGCTGCTGGAGGGGCGGCTGCTCCAGGGGCGGCTGTTGCAGGGGCGGCTGCTCCAAGGGCGGCTGCTGCAGGGGCGGCTGCTCCAGGGACGGCTGCTGCAGGGGCGGCTGCTCCAGGGGCGGCTGCTGCAGGGGTGGCTGCTCCAGGGGCGGCTGCTGCAGTGGCGGCTGCTCCAGGGGCGGCTGCTGCAGGGGCGACTGCTGCAAGGGCGGCTGCTCCAGGGGCGGCTGCTGCAGGGGCGGCTGCTCCAGGGGCGGCTGCTGCAGTGGCGGCTGCTCCAGGGCGCGGGTTAGGGCAGGGCGCCGCGGCGGGCAGGGGTGACGCCACGCGGGTCCCGCAGGGGCGTCGCGACGAGGCGGGGGCGACGCGCGGGTCCCGTTGAGGCGTCGCGACGAGGCAGGGGCAACGGGGCGGGGCCGCGACTGGCGACGGGGCGGGGCCGCGACTGGCGACGGGGCGGGGCCGCGACTGGCGACGGGGCGGGGCCGCGACTGGCGACAGGGCGGGGCCGCTACGGGCAGCGGGGCGGGGCCGCGAAGGGGCCGCGAAGGGAGCCGCGAGGGGGCCGCGAAGGGGCCGTGAAGGGGCCGCGAAGGGGCCGCGAAGGGGCCGCGAAGGGGCCGCGAAGGGGCCGCGAAGGGGCCGCGAAGGGGCCGCTAAGGGGCCGTGAAGGGGCCGCGAAGGGGCCGCGAAGGTGCCGCTAAGGGGCCGTGAAGGGGCCGCGAAGGGGCCACGAAGGGGCCGCTAAGGGGCCGAGAAGGGGCTGCGAAGGGGCCGCGAAGGGAGGCCGCTAAGGGGCCTCGAAGGGGCCGCAAAGGGGGGGGCCGCGACGGGCCTCAGGAGCAGGGCAGGCCACTAAGGGGCCGCGAAAGGGTAAGGCAGGTCAGAGCGCGAGGTGCGCTTCGGGCAGGTTAGGAAAAAAAAAAAATAATGGTGGGCCCTTAGGAAGAAACGGTCCCACTAGGGAACCTGCTCTATACCATGTGAGAATAACGAGGAAGTGAATGCACTGGGAAACATGTGGGTACAAGTAGGAAAACCTAAAAGTGTTGTACCCCATATTGTCTACCCCACTACAGCCTACACAGACTATAGCATATAAGTTTGACAAAGGTTGATAGGTGCGATGCCGAATTTCTTCGCGAGTGTTTCGGCATATTTGGCGACGGAGAGGTGAATGGAGGAAGCAGACTAGGTGATGTTGAGACCCAGGAATTGAGTGACGTCGTGGTTGACAGTGACCTCCAGGTGCTCTTTGATATCCGCTTCGAACTGGTCCAGCAGCTCCGTGTCGTCGCCGGTGTAGAGTAGGTCGTCGACGTAGGCAACGAGAAGGATGAATTTGCTGCGCGACTCCTTCCTGTACGTGCCGAGGTCGTGTGGCAGCTGTTGGAAGCCGAGCTTCGTGAGTACGGTGTGCAGGTACTGCTGCCACAGGCGAGGTGCTTGTTTAATCCCGTAAAGGGATTTCTGGAGCAGGCAGACCGCGCCGTCGTTCTCTTCGAAGGCGTGAGGTTGATCGACGAAGATAATTGCGTCGACCGGAGCGTACAAGAATGCACTGCCGACGTCGATTTGGCGGAGAGGGCGCTGTTTGACGGCTGCGATGCAGATGAGGATCCCCACTGAGGTGTGCCGTCCGACTGGTGCATAGGTAAGATCGAAATCCAATATGTGAGTTTGTTCGAAGCCGCGCACCACCCATCGCGCCTTGTATTCGTCGATGGAGCCATCCGCCAATGTCTTGATGCGGAACACCCATTTTCCGCTGAGATTTTTTCTCCCCTTCGCAGATGTCCGGGGAACGAGCTTCCAGGTTCCACGGCTCTTAAGCGACGCGATTTCCTTGGCCATGGCTGCCTTCCATTTATTACTGTCGGGGCCGGAGAGAGCTTGGCGAATGGTGGTGGGTTCTTTGGGGGAGGCGTGGCGAACAGCGACGGAGAGCCCAAGAATCCGGAGACCAGTTTCGTTGGTCTTTTCGTAGTGCAGGCGATCGTAGTCGTGGAAGCTAGTTACTTCGACCACGTTGTCGTCACTTTCGTTGCCAGAGCGAATGGAGTCCTGCGAAGCGTTCGGCAATGGTAATGCCGCATTACCATCTGTTGAAGTTGAAGGCCTCTCGGGTTGTATCATCGAGATCGGGTTGGTGTAGAGGTATGAAGGTTGGGGTCTGGAACGGGCTTGTAAGGGGGATGTTGGGTGCGCTGTCAAACTGGGTAATTTGGTGCATCCACATCCTCCGCCAGGTTAGCTTCATCGTGTGGAGTTGCGAAGCTGTGGTGTCCCTCGAAAACCCTTTCTGGTGCCCTGTCAGCTTCGCGGTGCTCGTTGAATAGTGGCAGAGTCAGCTTCTCGTAGAAGATGCAGTTACGTGATTTCGTCACCTCGTGTGTCCCGTAGTCCAGCACGATCCGTGCTTTGTATTCTTTTTCGATGCCGAGGTGGATGCCCCAGCGAGCCCGGTCAGTAAACTTTCCGGTCCTTGCAGTGTGTGGCCTGTACTGTACCATGCAGCCGAACACCCGAAGCAGGCGCGTGCCTGCTTTTCTGCCCGTCCACGCCCTGTAGGGTGAGTTGTTGTTCTCGAGGCTTCGAGAAAACAGCAAGTTGTGCAGCCGGACTGCATGGTTCATAGCGAACGGCCAGTACCGAGTTGGGATGGCCGACTGCTTCATCAGGGCTCTCATCCTGGTGGCAAGGCTCCTGTTTGTCCGTTCTGCTACTCCTTGCTGCTCCTGAGCGTAGGGCAGGGACACCAGGTGCTCAATCCCTTTCTTCATGAAGAGCTCCTTGAACTCGTCTGAGAAGAACTCCAGAGCTCCGTCTGTCTGCCAGCTTTTTAGTTTAAGTCCTGATTGTCGTTCAGCCCGCTTCATCCATGCGATGAAGCACTCGAAGGTGAGTGATCTGCAGTCAGTGTTAACAGCCCAGACGTAGCGAGCGCTTGCGTCGATGAAGGTAAGCGTGTAGGATTCTCCGTTGAGTCCTTCCTTCGTCAAGCACATGAAGTCGCTGTAAACTTTGTCGAGTGGTTTTTAGCGTTCATAACCGGACGGCAGGTCCGGGAAGGGCTTGTGGGCGAGTGATGCGGCAGGACACACTGCGCATGGCGGGTCTTCGGAGTCTATGGTGAGGGAACCTCCGCGAGGAAGGAGTAGTGCTCCGTCGTCGAGGACGCCAGCCCTCTGGGAGTTCTTGAGTGTTATGTGAGAAGGGTGTCCGAGCCGTTCATGCCAGATTTCTGGTTCCGCGCGGTAGCCGACCGTTTTCTGATAGTATTTGTTTCTTGCTGCTTCGTCATTTGCCTCCCCTTCAGGACCTGCATCGGCGGCGTCGTCGGCGTCGGCGGCGAACGCGTGGATGGACTTCCGTTCCAGAAGCGCGTGTGGAATCCCGATGATGTCGTCGGTGTCGCCGGCGTCGACTTGGTCACTTGTGACGAGCAGGCACTGATTGGGCCAGTCACGGACTGGAAGGCCCTTCATGGGAATGCGGAAGTAGCTGTACTCGGCCCCGATGACTTCAATCTCCAGTGGGCCTTGTTCTGGCGGCGGCGGTTCTTTGGTAGGTTCCGGTAATTCTGCTGCTTCGTCGAAGAGTTTGTGAGTTGCTTCTTCCTCTGACTCCTCTTGCATTGGTTCTGGTGTGTCAGGAGCGTATTGATCGGGGAGAGGAGGTCCGCCCCAGCTGGTGCCACGCGTTGCCCAATATGGGTCGATTGCTGCGGTCGCTGCCGAGGGGAGTCCCGGGGCTTCGGCATAGGGGGGAGCCGCCGGTTCCCTTCCTTCTTCGGTTGCGGAAGTACCCCATCCGCCTTTAGAGTTCCAGCCGCCTCCTGTGCCCCATCCCCATCCGCCTTCGGTGGCAGCGGCGCCGCTTGCTTCTGTTGCTGAGACAGTGCCCCGTTCTTCGACGGCTGCTTCCTCTGGCGTTAGGACTTCTCCCAAGGGACCGAGTGCGGACCGTAACTCCCTGATCGAATTCCTGTTTTCTCGCTTTCTTCAGTGACTGGTTCCGCAGGTGCTGACAAGCCACTGTCTTCTTCCATTGATGCAGGTCCAGTCTCAGTTGGGTTGGAGGTTGAGGCACTCGGAACGGTGCGCAATCGTAGAAGGCCGTCCGAGGCGGGACGCTCAAGATCCATTTTGGTGGGATGTGACCAAGTAGGTGTCTCTGAAGGAGTCGTCTCCAGTAGCAATGTGCTATGAGAATCGCGGGTGGTGCCTTGCGCTGAGATTTGCAGTACGAAGACCCCGTCGTCATCAACCGCGTTGCCGATGTAAGTGTAGTTATAGAAGAGTTCGAAGGTCTTGTCTTTGCGATTGCTTCGAATGTCGACTCTGCTCCGCATGAGCTGCGCCGAGGAAAGCAGGTTGTACCGTAGATCTGGAGCGGCGAGCACGTCACCAATGTGAATCGTGAATCTTGTGTCGTTGGCTTCAAGGAAGATTTCACCGATGTCGTATGCCTTGAGTGTGCCGTTGTTTGGTACTGTGATCTCGCAGGGTCGACGCATGCGTTTGGAGTTGCTGATGAACGTTGGCGATCCCACCATGTGCTGTCCGCAGCAGCTGTCCAAGTACCAAGTGTTAGTGTGCTCGCGGCTTTGTCGCGCGATGTTGGCGATTTTCGGCGTAACCACGTGATCCCTTTCGCCGGTGTATGGCGAGAGAGCGAAGTACCGGTTCGCCGAGATGCTGGGAGGCGATTCCGGTGTTGGTGGTGGCAGCTCGAAATCAGGAGGGTACCTTTGTGGGTCATTGGACCAGGTAGGGATAGTGGGATCGCTGTCTTGCCTGGGTGCAACAGGGGTTGATGGGTTCGTCAGACGGGAATGTTACTCGATCGTCGAATCGGAATCCTCTGTTGCGGCGAGTCATGCAGCTCATGATTGTCCCTTTGCCTTTGTCCTTGGTCATAATGCGTGCAGGCGTCTGTGAGGTGCTTGCGACGGAAAGAGGCGAGACGGTGGTTGTTGCGGCGGAAGAGGTCGAAGAGTTTAAAGGGTTATTACGCCTTTCGTCGGCGGCCTTTCATTTGTAGCACCGATCAATAGTGTGCCCAGGATTCTTGCAAAACTTGCAGAAAGTTCCTTTCTTTCCGTGCTGCTCCCCTTCAGTTGCTCCAACGTAGAAGACTAATTTTGTCAGATTTATATGACATAGCTACTGTAGGCTATAGTGGGGTAGCACATATGGGGTACAGTTTTCTAGGGTTTGCATTTGTACCCAACTTTCCTTTAGTCAATTCATTCTCGTTCAGTTTCTCATGGTATCGAGCAGGTTCCCCTGTGGGAACTGTTCCTAGGGCCCACCACCTTTTTTTCCTGCCCGGAGCGCGCTCTCCACTGCCCGAGTCGCGCTCCCCTCTCTCGACCCTGTCGCGCCGCCTTAGCGGCCCCGTCGCGTCGCGCTTGCGGCCCCGTCGCGTCGCCCTCGCGGCCCCTTCACGTCGCGCCGCCCTAGCGGCCGCGTCGCGCCGCCCTCGCGGCCCCGATCCGCCGCCCTCGCGGCTCCTTCGTGTCGCGCCGCCCTCGCGGCCCTTTCACGCCGCCCTCGCGGCCCTTTCTAGCCGCCCTCGCGGCCCTTTCTAGCCGCCCTCGCGGCCCTTTCTAGCCGCCCTCGCGGCCTCTTCAAGCCGCCCTCGCGACCCCCCCCCCCCCTCCTAGCCGCCCTCGCGGCCCCGTCGCCTACCCCTGCGGCCCCGGCGCCGCCCTTCCCTGCCTCGGCGCCGCCTCTGCTGGCCCCGTCGCCTACCCCTGCGGCCCCGGAGCTGCCCTTCCCGGCCCCGGCGCCGCCTCTACTGGCCCCGACGCCGCTCCACCCGGCCCCGACGCCGCTCCACCCGGCCTCGCCGCCGCTCCACCCGGCCCCGCCGCCGTCCCCACGCGGCCCCGCCGTCACCACCGAGTCGCCGGCGCCGCCGAGCTACTGCCGAGCCGCCCGATCCACCCGAGCCGCCCGAGCCGCCGCGCCACCTGAGCCGCCCGAGCCGCCGGGTCGCCGAGCCGCCGAGCTGCAGTTGCTGCCGAGCCGCCGTACCGCCGAGCCGCCCGAGCCGCCCGAGTCGCCGAGTCGTTGAGCCGCAGTTGCTGCCGAGCCGCCGTACCGCCGAGCCGCCCGAGCCGCCCGAGCCGCCGAGTTGCCGACCCGCCGAGCCGCCGAGCCGCCCGAGCCGCCCTGTCCGGTAAGAGCAGCGCCTCTGTCACTGCACTGCCCTTACCCTACTGTTCGCGCTGCTAGTCTACTGCTGTCATGGCTACCCCTAGTGTCCTCGCTTTTGACGCTGAGGGTCGGGCCATTGACTTTGACGTCTGGGTAGATGACCTGCAGCTTTTCCTACAGTGCGATAGGGCAGACGGTCTCTCCCTCTTTGACCTCACCTCTGGTGCCTCTCCTGCCCCTGCTGCTGATGCCGACGCCACTGTTCGCTCACAGTGGGCCACACGCGATGCTGCTGCACGTCTTGCTGTGCGTCGCCACCTGCCTACCTCTGAGCGTGCGCACTTTAGCCAGTACAAGAGTGCTCACACCTTGTACGACGCTGTAGTTGCGCGCTACTCCTCCCCTGCCACTGCTGCACTGAGCCGCCTCATGCTACCGTACCTCTTCCCTGACCTTGCTGCCTTTCCCACAGTCGCTGACCTCATTACGCACCTCCGCACTAGTGACACTCGCTACCGCGCTGCGCTTCCTGCTGAATTCTGCGCCAAGAACCCCCCCCCCATGTACATCACCCTCTACTACATAGTCACCCGGCTCCCTGACTCCCTTCGCGTAGTCAGGGACCACTTCCTCTCAGTTTGCCCCACCACTCTCACCGTTGACCTCCTCGAGAAGGCCCTCCTAGCAGCAGAGAAGAGCATAGTCGCTGTAGGAGCCTCTCGTGGTGACCCTCGCACCCCCGTCTTTGAGGGGTGTTCCCCCTCCCCCCTTTTGCCCTCTGTTGCCTCTGCTGCTGCGGCCGACCTCGTTGGTTTCGAGTCGGTCGGCGCTGCGTCTGCCCCGAGCGGGAGACGCCGCACCGGCAAGGGCAAGGGGGGCAAGGGTGCTGGAGGGGTTGGCGGGGGTGGCGGAGGTGGCGGTGGAGGCAGTGGAGGGGGTGGGGGTGGTGGTGGGAGTGGTGGCGGGGGTGGAGGTGTCGGTGGCGGCAGTGGAGGCGGAGGCGGCGGCGGCGGTGGCGGTGGGAGCGGAGGTGGCGGAGGTGGCGGCGGTGGAGGAGGCGGCGGCGGAGGAGGTGGAGCTGGTCGGGGTGGCGCTGCGCAGAGGGTCGGCTCCGGTGGTGGTCAGCGCCAGCAGCAGCAGCAGCAGCGGCAGCAGCGCACTCGTGACATCCCGCCCCCTCAGCAGCTCCGTGAGTGGTACGCTGCACGCCAGCGGGGTGGGGGTACTGGTCCGTGTCAGAATATTATGCTCTAGCCTGTAGTGGGGTGCTCTATAGCGAGTACAACCCTTCTAGGGTTTGCTATTTGTATCCTCATTCTTGCTAGTGCAACTCTCCTTCTTCTTCTTCCTTTTTAAACTCTCACATGCTATCAGAGCAGGTCGATCCCCTTGGATCGATCCTGTGGGTGGGCTCACCACCTCGTTGCTTCCGCTGCAACTTCCACTCCTACCCTCTGTGCCGCACGCCCCGTGGCGTGCGGCAGTTTTTCTTCCCGCCGTGCGCCCCGAGGCGCGCGGCGGTTTTCTGCCCGCCGTGCGCCCCGTGGCGCGCGGCGG
Source organism: Closterium sp. Naga37s-1 (assembly GCA_947471745.1). Lineage (NCBI taxonomy): Eukaryota > Viridiplantae > Streptophyta > Zygnematophyceae > Desmidiales > Closteriaceae > Closterium > Closterium sp. Naga37s-1. The sequence goes on from CANJKZ010001154.1 coordinate 307,478, forward strand.
TTCTCTGCCCGCTGTGCGCCCCGAGGCGCGCGGCGGGCTTCTACCCCGTCACTCGCCGCGTCGCCCTCGGGAGGCGCTGCGACGGGCGACGGGGACCCGCGCGTCGCCCCCCGTCGCCCGTCGTGGCCTGCGCGCGGCCCGTACAGCCGGCGCGCGGCCCGTACGGGCTGCGCCAGGCCTGCGCGCGGCCCGTACGGGCTGCGCCAGACCCGCGCGCGGCCCGTACGGGCTGCGCCAGGCCCGCGCGCGGCCCGTACGGGCTGCGCCAGGCCCGCGCGCGGCCCGTACGGGCTGCGCCAGGCCCGCGCGCGGCTCGGGCCGCCTGCGCGCGGTTCGGGAAGCTGTGCCAGGCCCGTGGGCGGCCCTTTCCTCGCTGCCCCTGCCCTCCCCGCTGTCCCCCGTGCTTCTGCTGGCGCCCCACCCCTCCTACAGCCCGTTCTCCTGAATTAGGGTTTGGGGGTGAGGGGTATGGGGGTGAAACTACTGTGTGCCGTTCCCTGCTCCTCCTCCTCCTCCGTCTCCCTGTGCTGCAGCTGCCGCTGAGGGGGTGTGGACTTGTTGGAGCCGTTGGAGTGGTGCTAAGGGGGGGTGAAGGGGGAGTGGAGCTAGCGGTGTAGCAGCGGGTGTGTGTCAGGAGGGGTGGTACTGTTTGGGGGAGGTCGAGTGGAGGCAGCAGTCTTGTCGTCAGCAGCAGCAGCAGTCCGGAGGCTACAATCTCCGGTAGTCGCCAGTCGCCCGTGGGTCCGTTGCTCGTCTGCCGCTACTTTTAGCCGCGGGGCCAGTTACCCCAGTAGTCCGGAGCGTTGTTCCGGTAGCCACTGAGCCAGCAGCTCGTCTGTGTGTCTGCAGCGTCAGCAGTCGCCTCCCATCTACTCTCCCCCACAGTCTCTCCTCCTCACTTGCCCTCTGCGATAGCCTCTAGCTTTGCTCATAATTGTGAACTTTAAACTATTGCTTCTTGAACTTGTGCTCAGAATGTGTGGTGACATTGTGATCCACCCTGAGCTTGTACTGCTGTGCTTGCTCTGCTGATTACACCCCACTTTGGCTATGGGGGTGTGTCAGAATATTATGCTCTAGCCTGTAGTGGGGTGCTCTATAGCGAGTACAACCCTTCTAGGGTTTGCTATTTGTATCCTCATTCTTGCTAGTGCAACTCTCCTTCTTCTTCTTCCTTTTAAACCTTTCACAGTCCGTGCACCTACGTCCTACGCACCGGCGACCGCGCGGGTGAGCAGTGCGGGGGTGCGCACTCCACCCAGCGCTGCTTTGGCCGCCTGACGGACGCTTGGTGTCACCAGTTCCCTGAGGCCACTGAGATCCCCCGCTGGGGCGAGCTGTCTAGGGCGGGTGTAGCTGTCTTTGACCTTGACTTTGATGCTATTCTTGCTGCCATGTATGCTGTGACTATTAGTGATGAGGGTGACTGTTACCGGTGTTTTCCGCCCGACCCGGGCATTGAGACTGCTGCTCTAGGTACTGGTGAGGCTGCTGCTCTAGGTGCTAGCGAGGCTGCTGCTCTAGGTGCTCGTGCGTCTGCTCCCTCAGGTGCTGGTGAGTCTGCTCTCTCAGGTACTGCGTCGGCTTCGACCTCCCACACCTTCACCCTTGACTCGGGGGCTTCTCGCTCCTTCTTTCGAGACCGCACCACACTCACGCCGCTTGGCCGGCCAGTTGCAGTCTCTCTGGCTGACCCCTCTGGGGGTCCTGTCCTTGCTCACTTCTCCACTGTCCTCCCGTGTCCGGCGGCCCCCTCTGGCACCCTGTCTGGTCTTTACCTCCCCTCGTTCTCTACGAACTTGGTGAGTGGTGCTGACCTACAGGATGCGGGGGTTCACCAGTTCACTCCTGCGAGTCAGCGGGTGACCCACTGCACGGACGCTCGGACAGGCCGACACCTGGCCACGTTTACACGTCGGCCGGGGTCGAGCCTGTACACACTGACCATTGCGTCTCCTCCAGTCACCGCGTCTGGTCAGGTAGCTGCGTCGGGTCAGGTGTTTGCTGCAGCCTCCAGGTCTGGTCCTGAGTCTGCCCCCTGTTCGTGTCGCCTCCTGTCGCACGAGACTCTCCTCTGGCACCACCGCCTTGGTCACCCCTCCCTGCTTCGTCTCCGAGGCATGGCCTCCCGTGTCCTTGTCTCTGGTCTTCCCCGATCCCTCCCTCCCCTTCCTCCGGGGCCAGGCCCTACCTGCGTCCCTTGTGTCGAGGGGCGGCAGCGGGCTGCCCCTCACTCCTCCCAGTTTCCTCCGACAGAGGCCCCGCTGCAGACGCTTCACATGGACGTGTGGGGCCCGGCCCGCGTCCGTGGACAGGGTCACGAGCGCTACTTCCTGCTGGTGGTTGACGACTACTCGCGTTACACCACAGTCTTCCCCTTGCGCAGCAAGGGTGATGTCACTGAGGTGTTGATCGACTGGATCCGCGCAGCTCGTCTCCAGCTCAGGCAGAGCTTCGGCTCGGACTTTCCTGTTCTGCGTCTGCACTCTGACAGAGGTGGAGAGTTCTCCTCTGGCCTTCTGCGAGCCTACTGTCGTGCACGAGGCATCCGCCAGACCTTCACGCTTCCGGACTCTCCACAGCAAAATGGGATTGCTGAGCGCCGCATTGGCATGGTCATGGACGTCGCCCGTACGTCCATGATGCATGCGGCTGCCCCCCATTTTCTGTGGCCGTTTGCGGTTCGGTACGCGGCGCATCAGATCAACCTTCACCCCAGGGTCTCCATGCCGGAGACCTCCCCAGCTTTGCTGTGGACGGGGAAGGTTGGCGATGCGTCTGCGTTCCGTGTCTGGGGATCTCGGGCGTTTGTCCGCGACTTGTCTGCGGACAAGCTGTCCCCTCGTGCTGCTCCTTGCGTCTTCCTTGGCTTCCCCCCTTACGCGCCAGGGTGGCAGTTCTACCACCCCACCTCTCGCCGTGTTCTGTCCTCCCAGGACGTCACGTTTGACGAGTCGGTCCCCTACTACCGCCTCTTCCCCTACCGCACTCCGTCCCTCCCCCCGCCACTGCTCTTCCTTGTGCCAGGTCCCCCCCCGGTAGACCCCCTCCCCCCACAGGGTCCTGCCCCTTCAGGTGTGTCCCAGGTAGACGCCGTCGAGCCTGTCGAGGTTACTGGTGACTCTGGTGCTGCTGAGGGTGCTGAGCCTGGGGGTGCTGACTCTGGGGGTGCTGAGCGTGTGGGTGCTACGCCTAGGGGTGCTGAGCCTGAGGGTGCTACTCCTGGGGGTGCTGAGCCTGGGGGTGCTGAGCCTGGGGGTGCTACGCCTGGAGGTGCTGAGCCTGGGGGTGCGGATCCTGAGGGAGCTGGGCCTGCTCGTGTGGCGTCTGGCGGTGCTGAGCCTGGAGGTTCTCCGGGTGCTTCGTCTCGGCGGGAGCCACTCTCTCCACAGGAGCTGCGCGAGTGGTTTGCCCGGCGCTGGAGGCGTGCTGCTGGAGCTGGAGGTTCTTCGGCTGCTGAGGGTGCTGGTGCCGCGGGTCCCGGAGGTGCTCGTACTGGGAGTACTGGAGCTGCTGGGCCTGCGGGTACGACTGGAGCTGGAGCTGCTGAGGGTGTTGACGCTGAGGCTACTGCTGTCGGTCCTGGAGGCGGTCCTGCTGGGGGTGCTACTGGTGCTGCTGGAGGTACTGGAGCTGGAGGTGCTGCTGGCGCTGGTGCTGCCGCTGGGGGTACTGGTGCTGTCCCTGCTGTGTCTGGAGTCGCCGCGCGGCCTCGGCCGTACTTCGTTCCGCTCCTTCAGCAGGTTCTTGGTCTCCCGCCTTCTACTGGTCCTCCTCCTCCCTTATGTCAGATTTATATGACATAGCTACTGTAGGCTATAGTGGGGTAGCACATATGGGGTACAGTTTTCCTAGGGTTTGCATTTGTACCCAACTTTCCCTTAGTCATTTCATTCCTCGTTTCTTCTCATGGTATCGAGTAGGTTCCCTAGTGGGAACGATTCCTAGGGCCCACCACCACGAAATTTTTTTCCTGCCCGGAGCGCGCTTCGCTCCGGCCCGAGTCGCGCCCGGTGTGCTCTCCCTACCGTCGCGCCCTCGCTAGGCCCCTCACGGCCCCGTCGCGTCGCCCTTAGCGGCCCTCTCACGGCTCGTCGCGCCGCCCCTACGGCCCTTCGTGCCGCCCCTTACGGCCTCTCGCGCCGTCCCTTACGGCCCCTCGCGCGGCCCCTTACACCCTCCGCGGCCCCGCCACCTACCTTTGCGGCCCCGCCACCTACCTGTGCGGCCCCGCCACCTACCTGCGGCCCCGCCACCTACCAGCGGCCCCGCCACCTACCCGCGGCCCCGCCACCTACCTGTGCGGCCCCGCCACCTTCCTGCTGGCCCCGCCACCTACCTGCGGCCCCGCCACCTACCAGCGGCCCCGCCACCTACCTGCGGCCCCGCCACCTACCTGCGGCCCCGCCACCTACCAGCGGCCCCGCCACCTACCTGCGGCCCCGCCACCTTCCTGCGGCCCCGCCACCTACCAGCGGCCCCGCCACCTACCTGCGGCCCCGCCACCTACTAGCGGCCCCGCCACCTACCTGCGGCCCCGCCACCTACCTTTGCGACCCCGCCGCCTCCTCTCAGCGGCCCCGCCGCCTCCTCCCAGTGGCCCTGGACGCCACCCTCTCAGCGGCCCCGCCGAGCCGCCCAGCAGCCGAGCCGCCCAGCAGCGGAGCCGCCCAGCCGCCGAGCCGCCCAGCAGCCGAGCCGCCCAGAAGCCGAGCCGCCGAGCCGCCCAACAGCCGAGCCGCCGAGCCGCCCAGCAGCCGAGCCGCCGAGCCGCCCAGCAGCCGAGCCGCCGAGCCGCCCAGCAGCCGAGCCGCCGAGCCGCCCTGCAGCCGAACCACCCGAGCCGCCCTGTCCGGTAAGAGCAGCGCCTCTTTCACAGCACTGCCCTCACCCTACTGTTTGCGCTGCTAGTCTACTGCTGTCATGGCTACCCCTAGTGTCCCCGCTTTTGACGCTGAGGGTCGGGCCATTGACTTTGACGTCTGGATAGATGACCTGCAGCTTTTCTTACAGTGCGACAGAGCAGACGGCCTCTCCCTCTTTGACCTCACTTCTGGTGCCTCTCCTGCCCCCGCTGCTGATGCTGACGCCACTGTTCGCTCACAGTGGGCCACGCGCGATGCTGCTGCACGTCTTGCTGTGCGTCGCCACCTGCCTACCTCTGAGCGTGCGCACTTTAGCCAGTACAAGAGTGCTCAGACCTTGTACGACGCTGTAGTTGCGCGCTACTCCTCCCCTGCCACTGCTGCACTGAGCCGCCTCATGCTACCGTACCTCTTCCCTGACCTTGCTGCCTTTCCCACAGTCGCTGACCTCATTACGCACCTCCGCACTAGTGACACTCGCTACCGCGCTGCGCTTCCTGCTGAGTTCTGCGCCAAGAACCCCCCCCCCCCATGTACATCACCCTCTACTACATAGTCACCCGGCTCCCTGACTCCCTTCGTGTAGTCCGGGACCACTTCCTCTCAGTTTGCCCCACCACTCTCACCGTTGACCTCCTCGAGAAGTCCCTCCTAGCAGCAGAGAAGAGCATAGTAGCTGTAGGAGCCTCTCGTGGTGACCCTCGCACCCCCATCTTTGAGGGGTGTTCCCCCTCCCCCCTTTTGCCCTCTGTTGCCTCTGCTGCTGCGGCCGACCTCGTTGGGCTTGAGTCGGTCGGTGCGGCGTCTACCCCTAGCGGGAGACGCCGCCCTGGCAAGGGCAAGGGGGGCAGGGGCACTGGAGGAGCTAGCGGGGGCGGTGGAGGCGGCGGTGGAGGCAGTGGAGGGGGTGGGGGTGGCGGTGGGGGTGGTGGTGTGGGTGGAGGTGTCGGTGGCGGCGGTGGAGGCGGAGGCGGCGGCGGCGGTGGCGGTGGGAGCGGAGGTGGCGGCGGTGGAGGAGGCGGCGGCGGAGGAGGTGGAGCTGGTCGGGGTGGCGCTGCGCAGAGGGTCGGCTCCGGTGGTGGTCAGCGCCAGCAGCAGCAGCAGCAGCAGCAGCAGCGCACTCGTGACATCCCCCCCCCTCAGCAGCTCCGTGAGTGGTACGCTGCACGCCAGCGGGGTGGGGGTACTGGTCCGTGCACCTACGTCCTACGCACCGGCGACCGCGCGGGTGACCAGTGCGGGGGTGCGCACTCCACCCAGCGCTGCTTTGGCCGCCTGACGGACGCTTGGCGTCACCAGTTCCCTGAGGCCACTGAGATCCCCCGCTGGGGTGAGCTGTCTAGGGCGGGTGTCGCTGTCTTTGATCTTGACTTTGATGCTATTCTTGCTGCCATGTATACTGTGACTATTAGTGATGAGGGTGACTGTTACCGGTGTTTTCCGCCCGACCCGGGCATTGAGACTGCTGCTCTAGGTACTGGTGAGGCTGCTGCTCTAGGTGCTAGCGAGGCTGCTGCTCTAGGTGCGTCTGCTCCCTCAGGTGCTGGTGAGTCTGCTCTCTCAGGTTCTGCGTCGGCTTCGGCCTCCCACACCTTCACCCTTGACTCGGGGGCTTCTCGCTCCTTCTTTCGAGACCGCACCACACTCACGCCGCTTGGCCGGCCAGTTGCGGTCTCTCTGGCAGACCCCTCTGGGGGTCCTGTCCTTGCTCACTTCTCCACTGTCCTCCCGTGTCCGGCGGCCCCCTCTGGCACCCTGTCTGGTCTTTACCTCCCCTCGTTCTCTACGAACTTGGTGAGTGGTGCTGACCTACAGGATGCGGGGGTTCACCAGTTCACTCCTGCGAGTCAGCGGGTGACCCACTGCACGGACGCTTGGACTGGCCGACACCTGGCCACGTTTACCCGTCGGCCGGGGTCGAGCCTGTACACCCTGACCACTGCGTCTCCTCCAGTCACTGCGTCTGGTCAGGTAGCTGCGTCGGGTCAGGTGTTTGCTGCAGCGTCCAGGTCTGGTCCTGAGTCTGCCCCCTGTTCGTGTCGCCTCCTGTCTCACGAGACTCTCCTCTGGCACCACCGCCTTGGTCACCCCTCCCTGCTTCGTCTCCGAGGCATGGCCTCCCGTGTCCTTGTCTCTGGTCTTCCCCGGTCCCTCCCTCCCCTTCCTCCGGGGCCTGGCCCTACCTGCGTCCCCTGTGTCGAGGGGCGGCAGCGGGCTGCCCCTCACTCCTCCCAGTTTCCTCCGACAGAGGCCCCGCTGTAGACGCTTCACATGGACGTGTGGGGCCCGGCCCGCGTCCGTGGACAGGGTCACGAGCGCTACTTCCTGCTGGTGGTTGACGACTACTCGCGTTACACCACAGTCTTCCCCTTGCGCAGCAAGGGTGATGTCACTGAGGTGTTGATCGACTGGATCCGCGCAGCTCGTCTCCAGCTCAGGCAGAGCTTCGGCTCGGACTTTCCTGTTCTGCGTCTGCACTCTGACAGAGGTGGAGATTTCTCCTCTGGCCTTCTGCGAGCCTACTGTCGTGCACGAGGCATCCGCCAGACCTTCACGCTTCCGGACTCTCCACAGCAAAATGGGATTGCTGAGCGCCGCATTGGCATGGTCATGGACGTCGCCCGTACGTCCATGATGCATGCGGCTGCCCCCCATTTTCTGTGGCCGTTTGCGGTTCGGTACGCGGCGCATCAGATCAACCTTCACCCCAGGGTCTCCATGCCGGAGACCTCCCCAGCCTTGCTGTGGACGGGGAAGGTTGGCGATGCGTCTGCGTTCCGTGTCTGGGGATCTCGGGCGTTTGTCCGCGACTTGTCTGCGGACAAGCTGTCCCCTCGTGCTGCTCCTTGCGTCTTCCTTGGCTTCCCCCCTGACGCGCCAGGGTGGCAGTTCTACCACCCCACCTCTCGCCGTGTTCTGTCCTCCCAGGACGTCACGTTTGACGAGTCGGTCCCCTACTACCGCCTCTTCCCCTACCGCACTCCGTCCCTCCCCCCGCCACCGCTCTTCCTTGTACCAGGTCCCCCCCCGGTAGACCCCCTCCCCCCTCAGGGTCCTGCCCCTTCAGGTGTGTCCCAGGTAGACGCAGTCGAGCCTGTCGAGGTTACTGGTGACTCTGGTGCTGCTGAGGGTGCTGAGCCTGGGGGTGCTGACTCTGGGGGTGCTGAGCGTGTGGGTGCTACGCCTGGGGGTGCTGAGCCTGAGGGTGCTACTACTGGGGGTCCTGAGCCTGGGGGTGCTGAGCCTGGGGGTGCTACTACTTGGGGTGCTGAGCCTGGGGGTGCTGAGCCTGGGGGTGCTACGCCTGGAGGTACTGAGCCTGGGGGTGCGGAGCCTGAGGGAGCTGGGCCTGCTCGTGTGGCGTCTGGCGGTGCTGAGCCTGGAGGTTCTCCGGGTGCTTCGTCTTGGCGGGAGCCACTCTCTCCACAGGAGCTGCGCGAGTGGTTTGCCCGGCGCTGGAGGCGTGCTGCTGGAGCTGGAGGTTCTTCGGCTGCTGAGGGTGCTGGTGCCGCGGGTCCCGGAGGTGCTCGTACTGGGAGTACTGGAGCTGCTGGGCTTGTGGGTACGACTGGAGCTGGAGCTGCTGAGGGTGTTGGCGCTGAGGCTACTGCTGTCGGTCCTGGAGGCGGTCCTACTGGGGGTGCTACTGGTGCTGCTGGAGGTACTGGAGCTGGAGGTGCTGCTAGCGCTGGTGCTGCCGCTGGGGGTACTGGTGCTGTCCCTGCTGTGTCTGGAGTCGCCGCGCGGCCTCGGCCGTACTTCGTTCCGCTCCTTCAGCAGGTTCTTGGTCTCCCGCCTTCTACTGGTCCTCCTCCTCCCTTAGAGTGTCCACAGCCTGTCCCGTCACAGTTACAGTTACAGCCGGCCTCCCCACTGCCCGCTCCTTCTCCCTACACTGGTCCTACTGGAGGTCTTACTGAGCGTCGTGAGCCTGCGTCTCGCCCTGCGTCGCCTGTCCGTGCTGCTCGCACTAGTGGTCGTGGTTCGCGTCAGCGTCCTCCTCCTGTCCCTGGCACGCACCGGATGTCTCTGCGTCCGTCCACTGCTCCTCTGCGTGCCCCTTTGCCTTCTCCTCCTGAGTCCTCTCTTCCTGCTCTTCCTGACCCGGAGTCGGACTCCCTTCGTGCTGCCAGTCCGACTGTCACGCGTCTCCTTGCTACTGTTGTCACTGACCCTTCCTTTGAGTCCACTGCTGCGTCTGCCCTAGTTGCTGAGCTCGTCGACTTTGCTGCTCGCTGTCGTCTAGACTACGCTGCTAGTCTTGTTGCTGAGTCTGAGTCTGTCTGTCCTCCGTCCGTCGGGGGTGAGTGTGCCCTTGGCACGGACGTCATTGAGGACAGGCAGGAGGAGTTCCAGTGTCTGGCTGCTGCTTCACCTCATCTCGTGTCCGTACTGCTTACCCCTGAGGGAGACCCGGATGCACTTGACATCCCGACTCCGCGCTCTTACGCGGAGGCGATAGAGGGTCCCTACTCCTCTCAGTGGCAGGCAGCTATGGACGCAGAGATGGCTTCCTGGAAGTCCACAGGCACCTACGTTGACGAGGTTCCCCCGCCTGGGGCGAACATCGTCAGTGGCATGTGGATTTTCAGGGTGAAGCGGCCGCCGGGTTCTCCGCCTGTCTTCAAGGCGCGTTGCGTGGCTCGTGGCTTCAGTCAGCGGCAGGGAGTTGACTACTTTCAGACCTTCTCTCCCACCCCGAAGATGACCACTCTTCGGGTACTGCTGCACATAGCTGCTCACCGCGACTACGAGCTGCACTCTCTTGACTTCAGCACTGCTTTCTTGCAGGGCAGCCTGCACGAGGAGATCTGGCTGCGTCGCCCACCTGGCTTCACTGGGTCTTTTCCTCCTGGCACCCAGTGGAGCCTCCGGCGACCAGTCTACGGTCTCCGCCAGGCACCGCGTGAGTGGCACGACACACTGAGGACTACACTTGCGGCTCTTGGGTTTGCTCCCTCTACTGCCGACCCGTCGCTGTTTCTGCGCACCGACACTTCTTTGCCGCCGTTCTACATCCTCGTGTACGTCGACGACTTGGTCTTTGCCACAGCTGACACTGCTGGACTCGCCCACGTGAAGTCCGAGCTGCAGAAGAGACACACGTGCACAGACCTGGGTGAACTGCGCAGCTACCTTGGCTTGCAGATCACCCGGGACAGAGCACGCCGCACCATTACCCTGACTCAGTCACACATGGTGCAGCAGGTCCTTCAGCGCTTCGGCTTCACGTACTCCTCGCCTCAGGCCACTCCTCTGCCTACTCGCCACTCGCTCTCAGCTCTGCCTTCGGATGAGTCCGTAGAGTCGAGTGGCCCGTACCCAGAGCTTGTTGGCTGCCTCATGTACCTGATGACCTGCACACGACCTGACCTCGCATACCCTCTTAGCATTCTCGCACGCTATGTTGCTCCTGGGAGACACAGACCGGAGCACATGGCTGCAGCGAAGAGGGTGTTGCGTTACTTGTGCAGTACGTCGGGCATGGGGCTTGTGCTTGGAGGGCAGAGTCCAGTGGTCCTCACTGGGCACGCAGACGCTTCTTGGGCTGACGACCAGGCTACGCAGCGGTCGTCACAGGGTTACACCTTCAGCCTTGGTTCCGGCTCTGTTTCGTGGCGGGCTACCCGCTCGTCTTCTGTTCTCAGCTCCAGTTGTGAGGCTGAGATCTACGCCGGGGCCATGGCTGCACAGGAGCTTCGCTGGCTCACCTACCTGCTGACTGACCTCGGAGAGCCGCCTCGTTCTCCTCCAGTGCTGTACGTAGACAACAAGGCCATGCTGGCCTTGTGTCGAGAGCAAAGACTGGAGCACAGAACGAAGCACATTGCTCTCCGCTACTTCCTTGCTCGTGAGCTACAGCAGCGTGGTCAGCTGCGGCTTGCGTACGTGGCCTCTCAGGCCAAAACTGCTGATATCTTCACCAAGGCACTTGCGCCTTGTGATCATCAGCGCTTCTGTACTCAGCTGGGTCTTGTGCCTACCTTGCCTCACTTGCTCACCCCTTGACCTTGTCTGTACTGTTGCATATATATATACACCTGCTCTTGCTTGTCTAGCCTTATATATATATGTAATCCTGCATGTGAACTGGCCTTGTGGCCTTGAACTTGTGCTCGGAATGTGTGGTGACTTTGTGATCCACCCTGAGCTTGCTTTGCTTTGCTTGACTGGTCTTGTGACCCCTTGTTCTCCCCCACTTTGCCTATGGGGGTGTGTCAGATTTATATGACATAGCTACTGTAGGCTATAGTGGGGTAGCACATATGGGGTACAGTTTTCTAGGGTTTGCATTTGTACCCAACTTTCCTTTAGTCAATTCATTCTCGTTCAGCTTCTCAAATTTCTCCTGCTTGGTGTTCTTCTCGTTGTACAGGTCGATCTCCTTTTGCTCGGAGAGAAGTGTGGCGCACAGGGCCGATTCGGAGACGATTGCTCGAGCGTGGAGCAAGGATTGGCATTGACGCCAGTCGGGTCCGAGGCCGGAGAGGACCATTGAGACGAATATGTCGTCTGGAACTGATCCGCCGCACTTCTTGATGTGGTCGCGCAGATTGCGGCAACGATTTATATATGGTCCCGCTTTCTCCCCATGATGCATTTTGACCGATGTAAGCCGGCTGAGAAGGCGACTCGTAGTAACCGGATCTGTTGCCATGTATGAGTTGCGCAGGTGCTCCCAAGAGGCGTACGCGGGCGCCCACTCTGATTTGTAGGAGCGAATGCCGAGCTGTTCGTCGGAGGAGAGGTTTCGGAGCAGAGTGGTGAATGCGAGAAGAGATTCGTGGTAATATTGGTTCTTCTCTTGGATGGTGCCTTCTGCTGGAAATGATAAGCTCCCGTCATAGTACATCCAGATTTGCGCAGTTGTCGCGAGGAGCTCGAACTCGAAGCTCCAAGTGTAGAAGTCCTTTCCGTCGAAAGGAACTGATGTTTTCAGCTTTGATGTCAGAACGAATTTTGTTTGCATTGTTGCAATCATGTCTGAGTGTGCGCGTTGTTGACTGTCTTGCGCAGGAGCTGAGGCTTGACGATTGTCAAAGGTGAATGATCTCTCGGAGTTGACGCGGCGGTCTTCTCCAGGGAGAGGAAGTCCAGCAAATCCACGTGCATAGCTTGAGTCATCAACGCTCATCGCTTGATGGCTCTTAAGAGCGTTGATGCGGGCGACCAGCTGCTCAACGAGAGCGGCGCTGACCGAGGTCACTGCTAATGGTGCAGTGGGTGTTGCTGGTGGTGGGCCCGGAGAGTCTGCAGTGGCCTTTCCTTCTGGAGCCATGGTGATGCAGAGTTGTAATGAGTAATTTATATGAAGGTTGTTCTATAGAGAACAAGAACTTAGCAGGCCTTATAATCCACTCTAGCTCTCATACCATGATGTTATAACTGAAGGATTGTAGTGGATAGGATAAGGTTGCCAGGTGTAAGAGAGAGAACTGTGAAGTCTTTTTAATGACCAAGGAGAACAAGATGATTATAAGATAGGAGTACAAAGATATAAATAGCATTCCTAGCTAGCCATGTACTCTGAGGGGTACATTCCCTTATTAACCGAATTGCAGTGCTACAGTAACCACGACTATTGCCATTCTAGACAGTTACCATGTTGCACTTCGCAACTACCTTGTGCGGTTACTGGGCAGTCAAGGGTCACGACCGTTGACTGTCTTCGACTGTTGACCTTCGGGTGACCCTCGACCTTCCGCGTGCTCTTTATGAGCTAATGCGATACTGGTACAGGCGACTGCTTCGCTATGAATAGACGCGACAGTGGAGAGCCTTCGGGAATGTTTATAATAACGTTTCGGTTATTTCAACAAAGCACTTAGCACCACACCTCTAAACGGGCACAAACGATAGCACAAGAACCAAGACAAACGGATGACAACAATTGCGAAAGCTGTGAAGAGAATACTAAATGCATCAGATTGATATGGTACGGAAGAGGCGAGCAAAACTGTGTGTGTGTGTTTTTTTTTTTTTTTTTTTGGCTTATGGGTGAACCCAGGAGGAAATCAGGCCCCCTTTCCCACACCAGTCTGCTGAGAGCTCGTGGTGACACGAGGCCTGCGGTTACAACTCCCACCGATGATCACAACCCCAGTTGCACACACGAGGCACTTAGCACCACACCTCAGATCAGACACAAACAATACTGACACAGGTATACACATGTGGATACACACTCACACCCTCTCTCCCTCTCTCTCTCACACCCTCCCTCTCCCTCTCCCTCTCCCTCTCCCTCTCCTTCCCTCTCTCTCTCTCTCACACACACACACACACACACATACATACAGGCTCACATACGCACACACACACACAAACAAATGCACAAACATACAGCTAATAAGCATGCAGCAAATAGAAAGAAGTTTAGCCATGTATAAATTATCGCTAGTCTGTCCCCCATTCCCCTGCCTCCCTCCCTCTCTCCCTCCCTCCCTCTCTCCCTCCCTCCCTCTCTCCCTCCCTCCCTCCCTCCCTCATCTCCCTTCCCCTCTCCCTTTTCTCTGCAAGAAACAATGGATGTAGCTTGAACTCCCTGCACAAGAAAGAAAGAAGAAACAACAAATGTAACTCACTCCCTGCACAAACAAAAACAAAAGCAAAGTACAACTTGCATGAGTTGCACAAGAAAACAAAATCAGGGAATGCAGCTCACAAGATTGCACAAGCAAATGTAGCGCTATGGACATTGTTGATGAATAACCCTCACACTCATGCCACACTCACTGTCGCACTCACTTTCCCAACCGCTCACGCACACACTCAACTCTTCTTTTACAAACTCATAGAAACACACACTCAAACCCTAGCACTTACCCTTGCACTCGTGGTCCCACTCACTCGCACACTCACAAAAAAAATCACACATGCACACGCACACACAATCGCATGAACCCTCACACGCACCCTCAAACTCCCCCTTGCACTCATCCTCGCACTCACCCTCACATTCACTCTCGTACTCAACCTCACACCCACCCTCACATTCACTTTAGCACTCACCCTCACACCCACCCTCACTCTACCTTTAGTCCTCACGCACGGATTCACGCTTGCAATTATACTTGCACTCACCTTCGCACTACCATTGCAATCGCACCTGCACCATCACACTCAACCCCACACTCTCACACGTACTCACACTCGCACTCACCCTTAACCTCGCCCTCTGAACAACCTCACACTCACCCTTGCATTAACCCTCCCGCTCACGCTCACACTCAAGCTCGCATTCAAGCTCACACTCACCCTCATTCTCACCCTTGCACGCACACTTGCACTCACACTCACACTCGCCCACACACTCAACCACTCACACTCGCCCTCGCTCGCCCTCACTCTCACACTTGTATTGCTCTCACTCATAATCGCAATCACTCTTGCACTCACGCTCGCACTTGTTCTCGCATTCACCCTCAGACACACACTCGCACGCACCCTCGCACACACCCTCAAGTACATGCACACACACACACACACTCTCTCTCTCTCTCTCTCTCTCTCTCTCTCTCTCTCTCTCGCACCACACCCGTTCTCAGACCTGGATTCAAACCCACACTCTCCCTCTTGCACACGCTCGCACTCACTCTTGCCGCAACTCAACGACACTCAAATACGTTCGGGAGCTCTTAGACACACTCACTGAAAACACACAAACCCTTGCACTCACCCTCGGGCTCGCGCTCACTCGAACACCCCCACACACACAAGCAGACACAGTCGCTAGCACCCTCAAACTGAAAGCGCACTCACTCACACCCGCACTCATGCTCACAGTTTCCCTCGCACTCACAAACACCCACACTCATGCTTGCACTTGCCCTTGCACTCACAAACGAACTCACGCTCGCATTCGCCCTCGCACTCACATTCACGCTCAATCTCCCGCTTGCTCTCGCACATGACATCGCACGCACCTTCGCACTCACCCCCGCCTCATACTCGCACTTACACCCTCAATCATACCCGCCATTGTTCTCACCCCTGCACTCGCTCTCGCACTCGCTCTTCACCTACAACTCTTCTTTGACAGAAAGCACACACAAACACGTGCACTCATCGTGGTACTCAACGTAGCACACAAACTCGAACGCACTTCCTCACCCCCTTTTGCACTAACACCCACACCCTTGCACTCAACCTCGCATTCACACACATACTCACTTTCCAACTCGCCGTCGCCCTCACACTCACTCTCACACTTGCTTTCACACCCACTCGCGCATTCACGCTCGCACTTGCTCTCTCAATCACGTTCGCACTCGCCCTTGCGTTCACAACCGCGCTCACCTTCAAGTGCGTGCACGCAACTCACTCTCGAACTCACACCCGCACTCGCACCAAGATTCACACCCACACCCACCCTCTCGCAAACTCTCACACTCACTCTTGCCGCCACCCACACACACACACACACACACACGCCCTAAGCGCAAGCGCCCACGGTGCCAGCGCCCCAAGCACAAGCGGCTTAGGCGCAAGCGACCATGGTGTCCGCGCCACCGGCGCAAGCGCGCACGGCGCTCTCTCTCCCACCTTTCCCTCCCACACGCTCTTGGTGCTCCATTGCCCCCTCTCTCTCCCCATCTTTCTGTTGGTGCAACCCTACGGTTTGCACTCGGCTTGTTGTCCGTGTGCGTGAATGTGTGTGTGTATGGAATGGTATGAGGGCATGGGATAATATATATTTCATGCTTATAATTGTGTGTGAATGTTGAGTCATGATGTCGAGTGTGTGTGTGGAGTCAATAGCGAGTTATCGCTAGACGCGTGTTACGCGGTCGTTTGTGTCTCGCGCGCGGTTTCTATTTTGTCGTGCGCGGTTTCTATTTTGTCCTGTGTCGAACGTTCGGTGTGTCGCAGGTGTGTGCAGCAGACCCATCAAGAACTCAAGGATGAGTTTGTGATGAAGAGCCCGAGCCTTGGTGTCAAGCCTCAAGTGATTTCGAAGCTCGCCAAAAGGGTACACCTCAAGATATTGAAGATAGTTACATTACTTTGTGTAGTGTAACATTTCACTTGGTGTAGGCCCTAGTGAAGGGTAGTTTCGAGATCCTTCGTGGTTGGGGACAGTGTGGCACTGTTCCACATCACTGTACCTCGGCTCTTGGGGTTTGTAGGAGCTGGGAGTCATTCCCAACTCGTAACTCTTCCTATCTTGTGTTCTAAGACTATAGTGGCTGCCATAGTACTGTTCGTTCAAAACGACGCTGTGTCGTCAATTCTTTATCAAATCGTGCAATCTAAATTGCTAATTGTAGACGACGTGAAGACGCTCCAGATCCAATTTGAATCAAGTCATTTGCAGCTGTGAGCAGAACGCTATAAACGTTTGAAGCCGCTGTGCAGAAATCCGTCTGTGCTCTCTATCTTTCGTTTTAGGCACATTCAAGCCTATTGTGACTATAACAAGTGGTATCAGAGCCCCTTGGAGCAGTTTCGACAATGTCTGGACCTGAGGAAAGGGGTGGCAGAGGTGCTGGTGGCAGTGGAGAAGCTCAAGCTCAAGGCCAACCCCGTGATTCAGCCATGGCGCCCATGCAACCAAGTCTTGGCCCACCTAGGGATGAGCCTAGGGTGTTTGGGCTTGACAAGTTCAACGGTGACAACTTTGCTGAATGGTCCTTCAAAATGGAGAACATCTTTGACCACTATGACCTGCTGGAGGTGATGGAAGGAACGGAGAAGCGCCCCGAGAACGACCCGGAGAAGAGACCGTGGGTGCGGAAGAGCGCACAAGGCTATCTCTTACTTGGGCAAGCGTTGGGGAGCAGTCAGATCCGTCACATCAAGCCATTCCAGCGTGAACCAGAGAAAGGACCAAAGGCATGGGCTGCTCTCAAGGGTGTACATGCTCCTGCAACAGCGGCGGTAGCGGTGGTGTTGGAACGGCAAATGGCGGCACTACGAATTGAAGAAGACGAAGCGGTTGAAGAAGGGGTGCAGAAATTCTTCGACTTGTTGACGCGGCTTGAGGGAGCTGATTTGAACTACAGTGAGCTCCAAAAGAAGACCAAGTTGCTGGCCTTACTCCCAGAGTCATGGTCCTCGCTCATCATCAACCTTAATCGCGACTTGCCCCGCCTCTCGCTTGAAGACGTGAAGCGAGCTATCCTTCAAGAGGATTTCCGCCGCCGTGAGTTGGCGAGTGCGGATGGCGCTGGGGCAGCGAGCATCGGCCATTGATATGGTCAAGGAAGAGGCAGAGGACGAGGGGGAGGAAGGTTTGGTGGCAGCAACTTCGGCGGAGGCCGCAGGAGTGGCGGTTACGGCAGCGACGACAAGAGCTACGGACGCGGTCGCGGTCGATTCGACGGCGAGTGTCACTATTGCCACAAGAGCGGACACATGTGGCGCGACTGCTACAAACTCCCTGATGGTTGGACCCCTGCTCAAGGCCAAGAGGGTAGAGGAGCAGGAGGAGGGAGAGGACGAGGCCGTGGAGGCCGTGGCGGTCGCGGTGGCGGAGCTGCAAACATGAAGAGCGGAGACAACGACAAGGACCCGAGCGACGATCGATACCCGGGTCTATTCTACTTCGTGTCGACGCAAGTACCGGCTGGTCCAGAGAAGGATGAAGGCTTTGAGGAGCCAGCAGCTGTGGGGAAGGTGACCCTACACCCCCTGGACCATTGGGTGATTGATAGTGGCGCTACCTATAGCATGACACCTCGCCCGGACTTGCTCACCGAACTCGAGCCGTCACCGGTGAAGCATGTCACATCGGCTTTGGGGCAGCGAGCAGAGGTGAAAGGCATGGGCAAGGCCATGTTCAAGGGTGCTGATGGGAAGATGGTGGGCCTCAAGAACGTGCTTTGGGTGCCCAGCCTTGCTGCAAACCTGATTTCCGTGCGGCGGTTGGCAAAGGCCGGCATGGACACGAACTCGAAGGGAGCCAAGACCTACACCGCAAGGCTTGGCGATCGAATTCTTTGGGACCTTCATGAGGACAGGGATGTCTACAACGAGATGTGGCAGATCCCAGTGGTCCCTATGCCTAAGGAGAGGCAAGTGGCAGCAAGCATCAGCACCAAGGATGGAGCGGTCGGTAGCGACGATGGCGCGAACGGTCGCGCTAAGGAGAATGAGCTCAAGAAGAGCAAACCTGGAGGGACCAGCAAGTTCAGTGAACCTAAGGAGAGTGGTGCAGCAACCAAGGAGCAGCAAAAGGGTGAGGAGAACCCAGAGGCAGCAGCGGAGGAGGACTACGGAGAGAGTATGTGGGGCGCTATTGCGAGCGCGGCATTCTCCAATCCAACTTCGGCTACGGGGGAGTGTGATTGGCTCACCTTGCATCGGCGCATGGGGCATGTGGCCCTGCCCATCTTGCAGCAGCTAGTGAAGAATGAGATGGTTGCTGGCATACGTGTGAAGGGGGAGCCCGATGAGGTGCTTGGCTGCCCGACGTGCATTCAAGCCAAGTTCACCCGGTTTCCGTTCCCTAGTTCGGAGGCAACGGCAAAGGCACCGCTTGATGAGGTGGTGATGGACGTGGTGGGCCCCCTGAAGCTTGGAGCTGCTGGAGCTGAGTATTTTCTCACCATTGTCGACGTCTACACCCGCATGACTTGGGTGTACGTGCTGGCCAAGAAGAGCGACGTGGCTGAAACGTTGAAGACGGATTGGTTCCCGATGGTGGAGCGGCAACAAGACCGTCTAGTCAAGTCAATCCGCACCGATCGAGGGGGAGAGTTCCTGAGCAAGGAGTTTGGGTTGTGGCTGAAGAAGAATGGTATTCGGCACTCCCTCACCATGCCATACTCCCCTGCAATGAACGGCATCGCCGAGCGAGCGAACCGCACAATCACGGAGGCGGCACGCGGGTTGCTCATTGAAGCCGGGCTACCCGACTATTTCTGGCCTGATGCGGTGCGGAGCGCGTGTGTGGCCAAGAACAGAGCCTTGACTCATGTGGGAGCAGACAAATGGGTGCCCTATGTGGAGTGGCTAGGAAGGAAGCCAAAGGTGGATATGCTTCGGGTGTTCGGGTGCATGTGCATGGCGCTCGTGCCTAAGCATCTTCGGCACAACAAGCTTGGTGCCAAGGCGGTGTGGGCCGTGCACTTGGGCATGGCTCAAAACAGCAAGGGATGGCTTCTTTGGGACCCATTCACCTAGAAGTTCTTGGTGAGCAGGGACTGCAAGTTCATGGAGAACTTCATGTACAAGGATTGGAAGGCGGAGAATGAGGCGAAGATAGGCGTGCGGTTTGGGGAGGTGAAGAGTTCCGGTTTGGAGCATGTGGAGCTGCCTTTGGAGCTGAGCAGCGGCAGCACAACCACAAGGCAATCCTCCCTTGTGAATGGGGGAGAGGAGGCCAATGATGCAGAGGAAGAAGAGGAGGAGGTGCAGCAAGTGAGCGAGCGTGCACCGTCACTCCCTTCCCGTACTACGAGTGCTCCACGGATTCGAGCCACACCGCAGCAACGCCAAGGCCTTCAAGTCCCTGCAGCTGAGGAGGAAGGAAGGGGGAAGAGGAGAGTTCAACCCCCTAATAGGCTGACCTATGATGCGCCGGGAAAGCAGGGCAAGACAGCCCTGGCCGGAGCGGCAATGATGGTCGGAGACGACGAGGAGAGTGACTACGAGGAGTGTGCCTTCGCGTTCTTCTCTCCGGTGGAGATGCCGGGAGAACCAGCAACTCTCAAGGAGGCTTTGGAGAGTAGTGATGCTGAGGAGTGGAAGAAGGCCATGGAGAGTGAGCTGAAGAGCATCGAGGAGAATGACACGTTTGAATTGGTGGAGCTACCGGAGGGGCGTACGGCGATAACGTCCAAGTGGCTCTTCAAAATCAAGTCGGATGCCGACGACAAGATCGAGCGCTACAAGTCTAGGCTTGTAGCCAAGGGGTACCAGCAGAAGGAGAAGGTGGACTTCAAGGAGCTGTTTGCCCCTGTGGTGAAGCCGACGACGCTGCGAACCCTATTCGCGGGAGCCGCCATCAAAGGATGGGTAGTAAAGCAAATGGACATCGTAACGGCATTCCTTAACGGCATCCTTGAGGAGGAGATTTTTATGGCGCAGCCAGAGGGGTTTGATGATGGTAGTGGCAGAGTGTGGAAGCTGAAGAAGGCCCTCTATGGGCTGAAGCAGGCCCCTAGGCAATGGTACATGAAGCTGCGCGAAGTGTTGGAGGGGATCGGCTTCACTCCCTCAACGGCCGATCACTCCTTGTTCATGCTTGGCGAGGGGGAGCAGAGGAGTTTCATGGTGGTTTATGTGGATGACATCCTCATTTTCTCACCCTCTTCTGACCTTGTGAAGGAGGTGATGCTGAAGCTTCAAGACAAGTTCAAGTGCAAGGCCCTTGGTGACGTGAGCTTCTACCTTGGGCTCCACATCGAACGAGATGTGGAGAAGCGGTGCATGCGGGTGCATCAACGAAAGTACCTGGATGCATTGGCTGCCAACTTTGGGCAGAGTGAAGGCCATGTGGCTACACCCTTTCCCTCTGGGTTCAAGTGTGTGAAGGGACCAGAGGAGGAGAGCGTTGGTGAAGAGGAGAGGCGCCGATTTCACTCGTTGGTGGGCAGCCTCATGTATGCGGCGGTAAACACCCGACCGGACGTCGCGTTTGCTACCGGGCAGCTGGCTAGGGTTGTGCAATGCCCTAATGAGGAGCAGGTAGCAGCTGGAATGAGGGTGGCCAAGTATCTTGGCCAAACACCGACCGTTGGGCTGCAATACTCGGCGGCGGCACAAAGGCACCAAAAGGGCGCGGATGGTGTTGAACCCGGGCGTTTGTTCCTCACCGCCTACTCGGATGCTTCATATGCATCAGAACCAGAGGACATGACAAGTGTGGGAGGCTTCATATGCTGTGTTGGTGGAGGCCCAACTGCTTGGGAGAGCAAGAAGCAGGTTGACCAAGCTTTGAGCTCGGTGGAGTCCGAGTACATGGCACTC
Organism: Closterium sp. Naga37s-1; assembly: GCA_947471745.1. Classification (NCBI taxonomy): domain Eukaryota; kingdom Viridiplantae; phylum Streptophyta; class Zygnematophyceae; order Desmidiales; family Closteriaceae; genus Closterium; species Closterium sp. Naga37s-1. The sequence goes on from CANJKZ010001154.1 coordinate 328,258, forward strand.
TTCCGTGCCGTACGGGAGATTGTGTGGCAGCGGCGTTTGTTGGCTGAATTGGGGGAGGAGCAGCAAGGACCTACCCCACTGTACTGCGACAGCCAGGGTGCCATTGCTCTTGCTAAGAACCCTGTGTTGCATGGACTCACGAAGCACATGAGGGTGAAGTGGCATTGGACGAGGAGCATGGTAACCGCGGGTGAAGTTGAGTTGCGCTACGTGAAGACCACGGGGCAGCCGGCTGACATGATGACCAAGAGGCTGGTGGAGCAGCAGCATTGGAAGTGTTGCAAGCTGGCTGGGATGGCTCTGAACTGAGAGAGCAACATATCCTAAGGCCAACAATCCGAGGGGGAGTTTGTTGGTGCAACCCTACGGTTTGCACTCGGCTTGTTGTCCGTGTGCGTGAATGTGTGTGTGTATGGAATGGTATGAGGGCATGGGATAATATATATTTCATGCTTATAATTGTGTGTGAATGTTGAGTCATGATGTCGAGTGTGTGTGTCGAGTCAATAGCGAGTTATCGCTAGACGCGTGTTACGCGGTCGTTTGTGTCTCGCGCGCGGTTTCTACTTTGTCGTGCGCGGTTTCTATTTTGTCCTGTGTCGAACGTTCGGCGTGTCGCAGGTGTGTGCAGCAGACCCATCAAGAACTCAAGGATGAGTTTGTGATGAAGAGCCCGAGCCTTGGTGTCAAGCCTCAAGTGATTTCGAAGCTTGCCAAAAGGGTACACCTCAAGATATTGAAGATAGTTACATTACTTTGTGTAGTGTAACATTTCACTTGGTGTAGGCCCTAGTGAAGGGTAGTTTCGAGACCCTTCGTGGTTGGGGACAGTGTGGCACTGTTCCACATCACTGTACCTCGGCTCTTGGGGTTTGTAGGAGCTGGGAGTCATTCCCAACTCGTAACTCTTCCTATCTTGTGTTCTAAGACTATAGTGGCTGCCATAGTACCGTTCGTTCAAACCGACGCTGTGTCGTCAATTCTTTATCAAATCGTGCAATCTAAATTGCTAATTGTAGACGACGTGAAGACGCTCCAGATCCAATTTGAATCAAGTCATTTGCAGCTGTGAGCAGAACGCTATAAACGTTTGAAGCCGCTGTGCAGAAATCCGTCTGTGCTCTCTATCTTTCGTTTTAGGCACATTCAAGCCTATTGTGACTATAACACTTTCATCCAACGCAAAGAGACCAATCGACAAACAGAAGCTACAAAAAGAGTAAGAAAGAAAGCGAATTTCAGAGGGGGAAAGGTGTCAGAAAGTAGGAATGAAGAATGACTAGAATAACAGCAGTACAGAGTTTGTATAGCAAAACCTAATTGGGCTAAACCCCATAAGGAGTGCCCCACTACAGCCTAGAGCATATAAATGCATAGTTCTGACACACCCCCATAGGCAAAGTGGGGGACAAGCAAGAGAACGAAGCAAGGTCAAGCTCAGGGTGGATCACAACGTCACCATGCAGTCCGAGCACAAGCAAATGGCCACAAGGCCAGTTCACATGCAGAGTTATATATTAAGAAGAACAAACAGTACAGTGATCACAACCTAGCAAGTGTAAGCATACATGTATAAGTATATAGATCATAGTACAAGCACAGTCAAGAGGTGAGCAAGTGAGGCCAAGTAGGCACAAGGCCTAGAACAGTACAGAAACGCTGATGTTCACAAGGCTGAAGTGCCTTGGTGAAGATATCAGCAGTGTTGGCCTGAGAGGCCACGTAAACAAGACGAAGCTGACCACGTTGCTGCAACTCTCGAGCAAGGAAGTAGCACAGAGCGATGTGCTTCGTTCTGTGCTCCAGTCTGTGCTCCTGACACAAGGCAATCATGGCCTTGTTGTCGACGTACAGAACTGGAGGAGAACGAGGCGCCTCTCCCAAGTCGGTCAGCAGGTAGGTGAGCCAGCGTAACTCCTGTGCAGCCATGGCCCCTGCGTAGATCTCAGCCTCACAGCTGGAGCTGAGAACAGAAGATGAGCGGGTAGACCGCCACGAAACCGAACCGGAGCCAAGGCTGAAGGTGTAACCCTGTGACGACCGCTGCGTAGCCAAGTCGTCAACCCAAGAAGCGTCTGCGTGACCAGTGAGGACAACTCGAGCCCGTCCTCCAAGCATGAGCCCCATGCCCGACGTACTACACAAGTAGCGCATCACCCTCTTAGCAGCCTTCCAGTGCTCTGGTGTGTGTCTCCCGGGCGCAACGTAGCGTGGCAGGATGCTAAGAGGGTAAGCAAGGTCAGGTCGAGTGCAGGTTATCAAGTACATGAGGCAGCCCACAAGCTCTGGATACGGACCACTCGGCTCTACGGACTCATCCGAAGGCAGAGCTGAGAGCGAGTGACCGGTAGGCAGAGGAGTGGACTGTGGCGAGGAGTACTGGAAGTGGAAGCGCTGAAGGACCTGCTGCACCATGTGTGACTGAGTCAAGGTAATGGTGCGCCGTGCTCTGTCCTAGGTGATCTGCAAGCCAAGATTGCTGCGCAGCTCACCCAGGTCTGTGCACGTGTGTCTCTTCTGCAGCTCCGACTTCACGTGGGCGAGTCCAGCAGTGTCAGCAGTGGCAAAGACCAAGTCGTCGACGTGCACGAGGATGTAGAACGGCGGCAGCGAAGTGTCGGTGAGTAGAAACACCGACGGGTCAGCAGTGGAAGGAGCAAGCCCAAGAGCCGCAAGAGTCGTCCTCAGTGTGTCGTGCCACTCGCGAGGCGCCTGGGGGAGACCGTAGACTGGCCGCCGGAGGCTCCACTGGGTACCAGGAGGAAACGACCCAGTGAAGCCAGGTGGGCGGCGCAACCAGATCTCCTCGTGTAGGCTGCCCTGTAGAAAAGCAGTGCTGAAGTCAAGAGAGTGAAGCTCCTAGTCACGCTGAGCGGCGACGTGCAGCAGAACCCGAAAGGTGGTCATCTTCAGGGTAGGGGAGAAGGTTTGGAAGAAGTCTACTCCCTGTTTCTGGCTGAAGCCTCGTGCAACGTAACGCGCCTTGAAGACAGGCGGAGAACCTGGCAGCCGCTTCACCCTGAAAATCCACATGCCACTGACGATGTTCGCCCCAGGAGGGGGAACCTTGTCGACGTAAGTGCCTGTGGACTTCTAGGATGCCATCTCTACGTCCATGGCTGACTGCCACTGAAAGGAGTAGGGACCCTCTATCGCCTCTGCGTAAGAGTGCGGGGTCGAGATGTCTGGTGCATCCGGGTCTCCCTCAGGTGCAATCAGCATGGACAGGAGATGAGGTACAGCACCTGCAAAATACTCAAAGTCCTCCTGCCTGTCCTCAAGGACGTCCTTGCCAAGAGCACACTCACCCCCGACGGACGGAGGACAGACAGACTCAGACTCAGCAACAAGACTAGTGGCGTAGTCGAGATGACAGCGAGCAGCAAAGTCTACAAGCTCAGCAACTAAGGCAGACGCAGCAATGGACTCAAAGGAAGGGTCAGTGACAACAGTAGCTAGCAGACGCGTGACAGTAGGGCTGGCAGCGCGAAGTTAGTCAGACTCGGGGTCCGAACCGTCAGCAAGGGAGGACGCAGGAGGAGACGGCAGAGGGACACGCTGTGGAACAGAGGAAGGACGAAGTGCCATTTGGTGCGTGCCGGGGACAGGAGGAGGACGCTGACGCGGAACACAACGACCAGTGCGAGCAGCGTGAACAGGCGACGCAGGACAAGACGCAGGCTCACGACGCTCCGCAAGACCTCCGGTCGGCCCAGTGTAAGGAGAAGGACCAGGCAGTGGGGAGGCTGGCTGTAAATGCGACTGCGACTGGTCAGGCGGTGGACACAGTAAGGGAGGAGTAGGACCAGTAGAAGGCGGGAGACCAAGAACCTGCTGAAGGAGTGGAACGAAGCACGGCCGCGGCCGCGCAGCGCTGCCAGAACCAGTAGAGACAGCACCAGTACCACCAGCTCCAGGGTCTCAAGCTCCAACTCCTGCAGCACCACCAGCTCCAGCACCTCCAGGAGCTCCAGCTGCAGCAGCACCTCCAGCAGTAACGGCTCCAGCGCCTCCAGCTCCAACTCCTGCAGCACCACCAGCCCCAGCAGCTCCAGTACCTCCAGTACGAGCACCTCCGGGACCAGTGGCTCCAGTATCTCCAGCAGCTCCAGCAGCAGCATTACCTCCAGCTCCAATAGCATCTCCAGTTCCAGCAGCCTCGGTACCTCCAGTACGAGTACCTCCGGGACCAACGCCTCCAGCACCTCCAGCAGCTCCAGCACCAGCAGTACCTCAAGCGCCAGCAGCACATCCAGCGGTAAACTCCCCAGCTCCAACAGCACGACTCCAGCGCCGAGCAAACCACTCGCGCAGCTGCGGTGGAGAGAGGGGCTCCCGCCATGACGAGACACCCGTAGGACCTCCAGAGGACAAAGTACCTCCAGGCTCAGCACGCTCAGGCTCAGCACCCCCAGGCTCCACACTCTCAAGCTCAGCACCCCCAGGCTCCGCACCCTCAGACTTAGCAACCCAAGGCTCAACACCCCCAGGCTCCGCACCCTCAGACTCAGCAACCCCAGGCTCAGCACCCCCAGACTCCGCACGCTCAGGCTCAGCACCCCCAGGCCCCGCACCCGCAGGCTCAGCACCCCTAGCAGTATCAGAGTCGACAGCTACCTCGACAGGCTTGACAAGATCTACCTGGGACACACCTGAGGGGTCAGGACCCTAAGGGGGGAGGGGGTCTACCGGAGGAGGACCTGGTGCTAGGAAGAGCGACGGGGGGGGGAGAGGGGCAGTGCGGTAGGGGAAGAGATGGTAGTAAGGAACCGACTCGTCAAACGTGACATCATGAGAGGACAGAACACGACGCGAGGTGGGGTGGTAAAACTGCCAACCAGGCCCGTCAGGGGGGAAGCCAAGGAAAACGCAGGGAACAGCACGGGAGGACAGCTTGTCCGCGGAATACTCGTGGACAAAAGCTCGAGATCCCCAGACACGGAACACAGACGCATCGCCAACCTTCTCCGTCCACCGCAGAGCAGGTCTGGTCTCCGGCATGGAGACACGGGGCTGGAGGTTGAGCTGATGCGCAGCGTACTGGACCGCGAACGGCCATAGAAAATGGGGAGCAGCCGCATGGATCATGGACGTACGAGCGACGTCCATGACCATGCCAATGCGGCGCTCAGCAATCCCATTTTGCTGTGGGGAGGCTGGAAGCGCGAACGTCTGGCGGATGCCCTCCGCACGACAGAAGGCCCGCAGAAGGTCGGAGGAAAACTCTCCACTTCTGTCGGAGTGCAGACGCAAAACAGGAAGGTCCGAGTCGAAACTCTCGATGAGCTGGCGACGGGCAGCGCGGATCCAGGTGATCAGCACCTCAGTGACCTCACCCTTGCGGCGCAAGGGGAAGACTGTGGTGTAACGCGAGTAGTCGACAACGACCAGCAGAAAGTAACGCTCGTGACCCTGTCCACAGACGCGGGCTGGGCCCACACGTCCATGTGGAGAGTCTGCAGGGGAGCCTCCGTCGGAGGGAACTCGGAGGAGTGAGGAGCGGCGCGCTGCCGTCCCTCGACGCAAGGAACGCAGGTAGGGGCAGGCCCCGGTGGGAGGGGAGGGAGAGACCGGGGGAGACCAGTGACAAGGAGACGGGAGGCCATACCTCGGAGACGAGGCAGGGAGGGGTGACCAAGGCGGTGGTGCCAAAGGAGAGTCTGGTGTGACAGGAGACGACACGAGCAGGGGGCAGACTCCGGACCAGACCTGGACGCGGCAACAAACACCTGACCAGACGCAGCTACCTGACTAGACTCAGCAACCGGAGGAGACTGTCAGAATAGTGAGCAGAAAGATAGAACAGGAAAGAGGGTTTGCACTAGCAGGCAGTTGAGTACATATAGGAAACCCTAATTTGGGCTGTACTCGGTATAGAGTACCCCACTGCAGGCTAGACAAATATAACATTCTGACACACCCCCTTAGTCAAAGTGGGGTATGATCAGCACAACAAGCAGCAGTTTATAGTTCACAAATATAAGCAAAGCTAGAGGCTATCACAGAGGGCAAGTGAGAAGGAGGAGGAACTATGAGAGGAGAGGAGGTAGTGGGCGGCAGCAGAAGCTGCTGGCACACGGCGCAACTGGAGCAACTGGCACACTGGCAACTGGAGCAACTGGCACACGGGCAACTGGAGTAACTGGCTCCGCGGCTAGACGAGCGGCAGGAGCAACTGACTCTCGGGCGACTGGAGCAACGGGCTCACGGGTGACTGGAGCGACGGGCTCACGGGCGACTGGCGCAACGGTCTCACGGGCGACTGGAGCTGCTGGCTTCACGGCGGCCACCCCCCTTCAACCTCCCCCTTTGTCCCAAAACTCCCGTTCACACCCCCTGCTGCACCCCTAGCTTCACTCCCACGACACCCCCCTAGCACCACTCCTTCAGCTCCCACACATCCACCCCCCTCAGCGGCAGCTGCAGTAGTGGGAGACGGAGGAGGAGGAGGAGCAAGTAGCGACGCACACACCCGCCACCCCCATACCCGCCACCCCGCAGTTGCACGAGGGCAGGGAGCGGTGCGCGGCTCCGCAAGGCAGCACGCGCGGGATGCAGGGGCGGCTCGCGGGCTGATGGGGCGGCTCGCGGGCTGTAGGGGCGGCGAAAAGCAGTGCGCGGGTCCCTTGGGGCGCCACGACGGGCAGGGCAGGGCGTCGCGCGACGAGCAGGGCGGCGCGACGGGCAGAAAACCGCCGCGCGCCCCGAGCGCACGGCGGGAAGAAAAAGCGCCGATAGGAAGGATAGCAGTGGAAGACGTAGGTGGGCCCATCCACAGGATCGACCCGAGAGGGTCGACCTGCTCTGATACCATGTCAGAATAGTGAGCAGAAAGATAGAACAGGAAAGAGGGTTTGCACTAGCAGGCAGTTGAGTACATAAAGGAAGCCCTAATCTGGGCTGTATTTGCTATAGAGTACCCCACTGCAGGCTAGACAAATATAACATTCTGACAGAGACTCAGTAGTCAGTGTGTACAGGCTCGACCCAGGCTGACGGGTGAACATTGCCAGGTGGCGGCCCGTCCGAGTACATGTACAGTGGGTCACCCGCTGACCTCCAGGAGTGAACTGGTCCACCCACACGTCCTGGAGGTCAGCGCCACTCACCAAGTTCGTAGAGAACGAGGGGAGGTGAAGACCCGATAGTGAGCCAGACGGGACCGCCGGACACGGCAGAACCGTACAGGAGTGCGCAAGGACTGGGCCCCCAGAGGGGTCCGCCAGGGAGACTGCAACCGGCCGACTAAGCGGCGTGAGTGTGGTGCAGTCGCGAAAGAAGGAGCGGGAAGCACCTGAGTCAAGCGTGAAGGTGTGCAAGGCCTCAGCAGGCGCAGAACCAGAGAGAGCAGACTCACTAGCACCTGGAGCAGCAGACTCACTAGCACCTAGAGCAGCAGCCTCTATACCTGGGTCGGGCGGCACACACAGGTAACAGTCACCCTCAGCACTAATAGTCACAGCATACATGGCAGCAAGGATAGCATCGTAATCAATATCAAAGATAGCAACACCAGACTTAAGCAGATCAGCCCAGCGAGGGAGCTCAGTGGCGTCAGGAAACTGTGCGCGCCAGGCATCAGACAGGCGACCGAAACACGCCGCGTTTCGTATGGCAGCCCGCACGTCTCCCCACGACGCTCGCCGGTGCGGAGAACATAAGCACAGGGACCAGCACCCCCAGACCTCCCACGCCCAGCGTACCACTCACGAAGCTGCTGGGGCGACGGGGCCTCACGGGAACGCGGCTGCTGCTGTCGCTGGCTATCGCCAAAGCCTCCACGCTGCGCGGCTCCACCCCGACCAGCACCATTGCCGCCGCCACCCCCACTGTCGCTGCCGCTGCCGCCCCCACCTCCACTGCTGCCACCGACGCCCCCACTCCCGCCACCACCCCCACCTCCACCCCCACCCCCTCCGCCTCCTCCACCGCCACCACCACCGCCCCCGCCGTCCCCTCGACCACCCTTTCCCCCCTTGCACTTGCCGTTGCGGAGCCTCCCACTAGGAGCAGACACAGCCCCGACCTCCTCGGTGCCAACGAGGTCAACAGCAGCAGCAAAAGCAACAGAGGGCAAAAGGGGAACGGGGGAACACCCCTCAAAGAAAGGGGCGCGAGGGTCGCCGCGAGAAGCTCCTACAGCGTCTATGCTAGTCTCAGCTGCAGTGAGGCGCTCCACGAGCAGGTCGACAGTGACCTTGGTGGGGCAAAGGGAGAGAAAGTGGTCCCTGAGTGAGAAAAGAGAGTCAGGGAGAAAGCGGGAGTTTGTCACTCCCGACGTCCGTGCTAAGGGCACACTCACCCCCGACGGACGGAGGACAGACAGACTCAGACTCAGCAACAAGACTGGCGGCGTAGTCTAGACGGCAGCGAGCAGCAAAGTCGACAAGCTCAGCAACAAGAGCAGACGTAGCAGTAGACTCAAAGGAAGGGTCAGTGACAACAGTGGTCAGGAGATGCGTGACAGTAGGACTAGCAGCACGAAGGGAGTCAGACTCCGGGTCAGCAAGGGCAGGAAGGGAGGACGCAGGAGGAGACGGTAGAGGGACACGCTGCGGAGCAGTGGAAGGACGAAGTGCCATCTGGTGCGTGCCGGGGACAGGAGGAGGACGCTGACGCGAACCACGACGACTAGTGCGAGCAGCACGAGCAGGCGACGCAGGACGAGACGCAGGCTCACGACGCTCAGCAAGACCTCCGGTCTGACTAGTGTAAGGAGAAGGAGCAGGCAGTGGGGAAGCGGGCTGTAGCTGTAACTATGACTGTGACTGCGCCTGGACAGGCAGTAGAGACACTAAGGAAGGAGCAGGACCAGTAGAAGGCGGGCCACCAAGAACCTGCTCAAGGAGCTGAACGAAGTACGGCCGCGGCCGGACAGCGCCTCCAGAACTAGCAGGGACAGCACCAGCACCCTCAGCGTCAGCGCCAACTCCAGCAGTACCTCCAGCAGCTCCAGTAGCGCCAACTCCAGCACCCCAAGGAGCACCGGCTCCAGTAGCACCTTCAGCTCCAGCACCTCCAGCAGCTCCAGCTCCAGCAGGACCAACAGAAGCCCCAGCAGCTCCAGTAGCACCAGCTCCAGTACCTCCAGCAGCACCTGCTCCAGCAGCACCGCCAGCTTCAGCAGCTCCAGCTCCAGTAGCACCACCAGGCCCAGCAGCTCCAGTACCTCCAGTACGAGCACCTCCGGGACCAGTGGCTCCAGGACCCCAAGGAGCTCCAGCAGCAGCAGGACCTCCAGCGCCCGTAGCACCACCAGCTCCAGCAGCACGGCTCCAGCGCCGAGCAAACCACTCGCGCAGCTGCTGTGGAGAGAGTGGCTCCCGCCGGGACGAAGCACCTAAAGGACCTCCAGGCTAAGCGCCTCCAGACTCCACACGCGCAGGCTCAGCACCCTCAGGCTCCGCACCCCCAGACTCAGCAACCCTAGGCTCATCACCCCCAGGCTCAGCACTCCCAGGCTCAGCACCCCCAGACTCAGCACCCCCAGGCTCCGCACGCTCAAGTTCAGCACCCCCAGACCCGGCACCCGCAGGCTCAGCACCCCTAGCCGCACCAGAGTCAACAGCTACCTTGACAGGCTCGACTGCGTCTACCTGGGACACATCTGAGGGGGCAGGACCCTGAGGGGGAAGGGGGTCTACCGGAGGAGGACCTGGCGCGAGGAAGAGCAGCAGGGGGGGAAGGGGGGCAGTGCGGTAGGGGAAGAGACGGTAGTAAGGAACCGACTCGTCAAACGTGACGTCCTGAGAGGACAGAATACGGCGCGAGGTGGGGTGGTAAAACTGCCAGCCAGGCGCGTCAGGGGGGAAGCCAAGGAAGACGCAGGGAACAGCACGGGAGGACAGCTGGTCCGCAGACAAGTCGCGGACGAAAGCTCGAGATCCCCAGACACGGAACGCAGACGCATCGCCAACCTTCCCCGTCCACCGCAGCGTAGGTGTGGTCTCCGGCATGGAGACCCAGGGGTGGAGGTTGAGCTGATGCGCAGCGTACTGAACCGCGAACGGCCACGGAAAATGGGGAGCAGCCGCATGGATCATGGACGTACGAGCGACGTCCATGACCATGCCAATGCGGCGCTCAACAATCCCATTTTGCTGTGGAGAGGCCAGAAGTGTGAACGTCTGGCGGATGCCCTCCGCACGACAGAAGGCTCGCAGAAGGTCGGAGGAGAACTCTCCACCTCTGTCGGAGTGCAGACGCAGAACAGGAAGGTCCGAGCCAAAACTCTCGCTGAGCTGACGACGGGCAGCGCGGATCTAGTCGATCAGCACCTCAGTGACCTCACCCTTGCGGCGCAAGGGGAAGATTGTGGTGTAACGCGAGTAGACGTCAACGACCAGCAGAAAGTAGCGCTCGTGACCCTGTCCACGGACGCGGGCTGGGCCCCACACGTCCATATGAAGAGTCTGCAGGGGAGCCTCCGTCGGAGGAAATTCGGAGGAGTGAGGAGCGGCGCGCTGCCGCCCCTCGACGCAAGGAACGCAGGTAGGGGCAGGCCCCGGGGGAAGGGGAGGGAGAGATCGGGGAAGGCCAGTGACAAGGACACGGGAGGCCATGCCTCGGAGACGAGGCAGGGAGGGGTGACCAAGGCGGTGGTGCCAGAGAAGAGTCTGGTGAGACAGGAGGCGACATGAGCAGGGGGCAGACTCAGGACCAGACCGGGACGCTGCAGCAAACACCTGACCCGACGCAGCTACCTGACCAGACGCAGTAACGGGAGGAGACCCGGTAGTCAGGGTGTACAGGCTCGACCTAGGCTGACGGGAGAACATGGCCAGGTACCGGCCCGTCCGAGTGCACGAACAGTGGGTCACCCGCTGACCTCTAGGAGTGAACTGGTCAACCCAGGCGTCCTGAAGGTCAGCTCCACTCACCAAGTTCGTGGAGAACGAGGGGAGGTGGAGGCCAGACAGAGAGCTAGACGGGACCGCCGGACACGGCAGAACCGTGGAGGAGTGTGCAAGGACCGGACCCCCAGAGGGGTCAGCCAGGGAGACTGCCACTGGTCGACTGAGCGGCGAGAGTGTGGTGCAGTCGCGAAAGAAGGAGCGGGAAGCACCCGAGTCAAGGGTGAACGTGTGCAAGGCCTGACCCGACGCGGTACCTGAGAGAGCAGACTCACCAGCACCTGGAGCAGCAGACTCACTAGCACCTAGAGCAGCAGCCTCAATGCCCGGGTCGGGCGGAACACACAGGTAACAGTCACCCTCAGCACTAATAGTCACAGCATACATAGCAGCAAGGATAGCATCATAATCAAGATAAAAAATAGCAACACCCGACCTAAGTAGATCACCCCAGCGAGGGAGCTCAGTGGCGTCTGGAAACTGTGTACGCCAGGCGTCCGTCAGGCGGCCGAAACAGCGGTGCGTGGCGTGCGGTCCTCCGCACGTCTCCCCACTGCGCTCGCCGGTGCGGAGATCGTAAGCACAAGGACCAGCACCCCCAGACCTCCCACGCCCAGCGTACCACTCACGAAGCTGCTGGGCCGACAGGGTCTCACGAGAACGCTGCTGCTGCTGGCGCTGGCCACCACCAGGACCTCCCTGCTGCACAGCGCCACCCCGATCAGCACCACCGCCACCACCACCCCCACCGCCGCTGCCGCCTCCGCCACCCCCACTGCCGCTGCCGCCGCCGCCTCCACCTCCACCGCCGCCGCCGAAGCCCCCAATCCCGCCACCACCCCCACCTCCACCCCCACCCCCTCCGCCGCCTCCACCGCCACCACCGCCGCTCCCGCCGTCTCCTCCAGCACCCTTGCCCCCCTTGCTCCTGCTGCTGCGGCGCCTCCCACTAGGAGCACACGCAGCGCCGACCGACTCGGTGCCAACGAGGTCGACAGCAGCAACAGAGGCAACAGAGGGCAAAAGGGGGACGGGGGAGCACCCCTCAAAGCAAGGGACACGAGGGTCACCACGAGAGGCTCCTACAGCGACTATACTCTTCTCAGCTGCAAGGAGGCGCTCCTCGAGGGGGTCAACGGTGAGCGTGGTGGGGCAAAGGGAGAGGAAGTGATCCCTGACTGAGCGAAGGGAGTCAGGAAGGCGGGTGACGAGGTAGTAGAGAGTGATGTACATAGGGGGGGGGTTCTTGGCGCAGAACTCGGGAGGAAGCGCAGCGCGGTAGCGGGTGTCACTAGTGCGGAGGTGCGTAATGAGGTCAGCGACAGTGGCAAAAGCGGCTAGGTCAGGAAACAGGTACAGCAGCATGAGGCGGCTAAGGGCAGCAGTGGCAGGGGAGGAGTAGCGCGCAACAACAGCGTCGTACAGAGTCTTAGCAGTCTTGTACTGGCTAAAGTGCGCGCGCTCAGCAGACGGCAGGTGACTACGAACAGCAAGACGAGCAGCAGCATCGCGCGTGGTCCACTACGAGCGGAGTGCACTGTCAGCATCGGCAGCAAGTGCAACAGAGACGCCGGACGTGTGATCGAACAGTGAGACTCCATCCCTAGAGTCAAAATGCAGAAAAAGCTGCAGATCATCGACACAGACCTCGAAATCGACTGCTCGACCCTCAGCATCGAAGGTAAGGACATTAAGGCTAGCCATGACGGCAGTAGCAGCAGAAGTAGCCTAGCAACAGCAGCAGCAGTAGCAGCGCGACTCGGCAGGGCGGCGCGACTCGGCAGGGCGGCGCGGCTCGGCAGGGCGGCGCGGCTCGGCAGGCCGGCGCGGCTCGACAGGGCGGCGCGGCTCGACAGGGCGGCGCGGCTGCGGCGGTGCGCTTACCAGTGGCGGGAGGGGAGGGTAGAGGCCGCAACTGGTGGGGCAGGGCCGTGGCGCGCTAGCAGGGTAGGGGCCGCGACAAGGAGGGCCGCGACAAGGCGGCAGGGCAGGGCCGCGATTCGGCGGCAGGTCAGGGCCGCGTCAGGGCGGCAGGGCAGGGCCGCGACGGCGGGGCCTCAACGGCGACGACGACGGCGATTGCACCGGCGGCTGCAGGCTCGACGGCGGCAGCAGGGCCGCTACGGCGGCAGCAGGGGCGACGGTTGCTGCAGGCCACGGGGCCTCGGCGGCTGCTGAAGGGTAAGGGGCCGCGACGTGGGGCGGCAGGTCAGGGGCCGCGACGGCGGCCGCAGGTCAGGGGCCGCGACGTAGGGCGGTGGGGCAGGGCCGTGGCGAAGGGCGGCAGGGCAGGGCCGTGACGGCCGGCAAAGCAGGGCCGCGACGGGCGACAGGGTAGGTAGGGCCGCGACAACGGGGCGGGCAGGCTGCTAAGGGCGGCGACGGCAGGGCGGGCAGCTAAGGATGGCGACTGCAGGGCGGGCCGCTAAGGGCGGCGAGATCGGGCCTCGACGGGCCGTAGGGGAAGGGCGCGACGGGCCGCAAAGGGCAGGGCCGCTAAGGGCGGCACTAGGGCGAGGCAGGCGCGACGCGTGCTTCGGGCAGGGCAATAAAAAAAAAAATAACACGGTGGGCCCTAAAAAAACGTTCCCACTAGGGAATCTTCTCTGAAACCATGTCACAAGGTATGAAATGAGAATGACTAGAAACAGGGCAGTACAAGGTTTGTATAGGCAAAACCTAACAATACTGTACCCCATAAGGAGTGCCCCACTACAGCCTACAATATAGTTCTGACAACCTACACAATCCGGAATCACGACCAAAGATTTTCAGGACAGTTCCTTCGTCGTCCTGCTACAGACGACAATGTCCACAGGTTCAACATGTGACGAAGTGGAGTTTTTTGGGTGGCAGCACCTGACAGCTGGAGATACTGCAGCAATCGGGGATTTCGATTCTGCCACATCAACACGCCAACAGCAGCAGTTTCGGGGTTGCAGGTACTGGCAACCGAAGATACTGCAGCAGAAGGGTGATTCGATGCTGCCACGCGGAGATTTTGGGGTGGCAGTCCTTTTCAAAGGGGGGGGGAGAGTTCTCTCGCACTGTACTTGTCAGTTTTTCCTGACAGATCTGTCTGACCCATCCAGCACAACGGACGCTCGCAATTACTCCATCGACATCGACGTGTCCTGATTCAGTCGATCTCTGACAACGCGTAAGAATTCCCGTCACCAACACGTTCATCTCGACCGTCCGACACAGATCCGCCACATCGACGGTTTTCATTCATCGAAGGATTTCAAATCGACATTCGCTTTTAACCGCCCGATCGATATCGGCAATAACAACGGCTGACACCCAACTCTTTAAAGTTCGCCTGGTCAACGCGGTCAGCCACGCGTCAACTTGAACGTCAACGTGCTTCTGCACCGTCACATCAGTTTCGTCCGAGATCTGCAGTTTTCCAGCTACCGCAAGACTCGACTACAGATAAGGGGGCCTTTATCTAGAAGGTGGGCGAGTGTAATGAATTACAATTCATTACTGTAGAGGCTGCTCGTAGCGATGACAGCCCCGAACACTGCGCGTCAATTTCAGGTTCGGCCTACATTTTGGCCCAAACCACTTCCGAGTCGCCCATCACCAATCGCGACATTTCCGAGCCACGCACATCACGAGGTTCTCGCCTAGCTAGTTTCCGCCCTATAAATGCTCGCTTTCTTCATTGTTTCATGATGCTGGAATCACGTTCTCTTTATAGAAGTCTTCCGTGCACTCTGTTAGTACAATCCATAACAGATTGGGCCACCAAGGTGAAATGGGAAACAGGAGGGACACATTGTTGGCACTCATTCTTATTCAAGCTGGCCCCGATGGTATTCTGAATATTCTCGCAACAAATTGGATTGTTGGTGAGTGCGGAGGTGAGTGATGAGGTCAGCGACTGTGGCAAAAGAGGCCAGGTTAGGGAACAAGTACTGCAGCATGAGGCGGCTGAGGGTAGCAGTGGTAGGGGAGGAGTAGCGTGCGACGACAGCGTCATACAAAGACTTAGCAGTCTTGTACTGGCCAAAGTGCACGCGCTCAGCAGACGGCAGGTGACTACGAACAGCAAGGCGAGCAACACTGTCACGAGTAGTCCACTGCGAGCGAACCGTACTGTCAGCATCAGCAGCAGGTGCAACAAAGGCGCCGGACGTGTGATCGAAAAGCGAGACTCCGTCCCTAGAGTCGCACTGAAGATAGAGCTGCAGGTCATCTACCCAAATGTCGAAATCGACCGCACGACCCTCAGCATCGAAGGTAAGAACAGTAGGGCTAGCCATGGCGGCAGTAGCAGCAGCAGTAGCAGTAGGGCAGGGCGGCGCGGCTCGGCAGGGTGGCGCGGCTCGGCTGGGCGGCGCGGCTCGGCTGGGCGGCGCGGCGCGGCAGGCAGGCGGGCGCAGCGGCGCGCTTAGCAGGGCGGGCGCTTACCAGGGGCAGGTGCAGGGCAGGGCCGCGACTGGCGGTTAGGGCAGGGCCGCAACGGGGCGGCTGTAGGGCACGGCCGCGATGAGGCGGTGGTAGAGTAGGGCCGCGACGGGGCGGCAGCAGGGCAGGGCCGCGACGAGGCGGCGGTAGAGCAGGGCCGCGACGGGGCGGCAGCAGGGCAGGGCCGCGACGAGGCGGCGGTAGAGCAGGGCCGCGACGGGGCGGCAGCAGGGCAGGGCCGTGACAAGGCGGCTGCAGGGAAGGGCCGCGACGGGGCGGCGGTAGAGCAGGGCCGCGACGAGCGGCTGAGGGCAGGGCCGCGACGGGTGGCGGCAAGGCAGGGCCGTGACGGGCGGCTAGGGCAGGCCGCGACGGGCGGCGACAGGGCAGGGCCGCGACGGGCGGCTAGGTCAGGGCGGAGACCGGCCATTAGGGCAGGGCCGCGACGGGCCGGGAGGGCAGGGCCGCTACGGGCGGCAGTAGGGCAGGGCGCGCGACGGCGCAGGTGAGGCAGGCGCGAGGCGCGCTTCGGGCAGGGCAGTAAAAAAAATCGTGGGGCCCTTAAAAAAACGTTCCCACTAGGGAACCTGCTCTGAAACCATGACAGAAAGTAGGAATGAAGAATGACTAGAACAACAGCAGTACAGAGTTTGTATAGCAAAACCTATTTGGGCTGTACCCCATAAGGAGTGCCCCACTACAGCCTAGAGCATATAAATGCATAGTTCTGACAAAAGGAGGAGAAAAAGACCGGGATAGGTAAGCGCACATCAGAATCACGGCGCTAAGAAACCATCTCGCGCTCGCCCGCCAGCTCGCGCTCGTGCAGCTATCGTCAGCGGCGACGGCGAGATGTGAGGGGGAGGCGACGGCCGTGAGAGGAGAGGCGACGGCGGGATGTGAGGGGGAGGCGACGGCGGGATGTAGGGGAGAGGCGACGACGGGATGCGAAGGGGGAGGCGAGGCGGGATATGGGAGGGAGGCAACGGCGGGATGTAGGGGAGAGGCGACGGCGGGATGTGAAGGGGAGGCGACGGCGGTGAGAGGAGAGGCGACGGCGGGATGTGAGGGGGAGGCGACGGCGGGATGTGAGGGGGAGGCGACGGCGGGATGTGAGGGGGAGGCGACGGCGGGATGTGAGGGGGAGGCGAAGGATGTGAGGGGGAGGCAACGGCGGGATGCAAGGGGGAGGCGACGGCGGGATGTGAAGGAGAGGCGGTGGCGGGTAAGAGCGAGAGGCAACGGCGAACGAAAGGAAGAGGTGACAACGGGATGGGAGGGAAGCGACCGCGGGGTGAGAGAAAGAGGAGACGGCGGGATAGGAGGGAGAGGTGATGGCGGGGTAGAGGGAGAGCCGACAACGGAATGGCAGGAAGAGGCGAACGGCTGGGTGAGAGGGAGAGATGATGGCGAGGTGGGTGGGAGATGCGACGAGAAGACGAGAGGCGAGGTGGGAGGGGGAAGGGTTTGTTGAGTTGGGGTGGGAGACGAAGGGATTGGGGAAGATGCAAAAAAGTGGAAGAGCATACGTACAGTGCAACTTGGGTTGGCAAAGTGTAGTTTCTTGAAGTGATCCGGTTCTTGGGCCTGTTTTGCAAATGTTCGATGAAAACAAGCGACGGGAAATCAAGGCATGAGCATTATACATCGAACACAAACAAATATGGGTCGAACTGAAAATTAGACAAAACCGGAGTACTAGGTTAAAAAAAAAACGGCACACACAAATTCTTTTTGGAAGCTAGTGTCACGTGAGACACACACGTAATGGCGTAACACATCCAATGAAGTGCGTCAACTTCAAAGCAACACATCACGGTACACCCGCTAGACCAACAACCTGACAGTATGTTATACTTGATAGGTTGCCTATACACATCACTGTAAAAAGCAGCAATTATAATTGATATTCAATAATGGTTACACAATATCTAACATCAAAGGAAAAAAACACATCACAGGAAAAAAATGACGTAACAGTACGAAACAAGAATGTCGTCTTCTAATAAATGGGAATGACTTGGGTATCATGGCTTGAAATAAATTTAAATTAACAAAGAATGATTAATAGTATGAACTTAGCTAACTACGCAACCCTTCCGACGATATCGTCGAGTCTTGTTTTAAATAGAAGGGGTTCCACTATAACAAGAATACAGCCACTGTCGTAACTGTTTCATGACTCACCCTATAAGGAATTTTCTCGACATTCCTTACCAAGGCCGGCAACATCGCGTACAGCAGCAGCTGTTGTTCGCCCGTTACTGCTAACGGGGCTTCGCCAACTTCGAGCGCACTGTTTCACCAAACCATGCACCGCTGGCCTGGCCTTGTCGGCCTACGCTTCAGGACTAGCCTGAGCCTCGATGCCAGCTTAGCACTAGCTAGCTCGCACGCACCGAGTTACAGTTTGCATGTTTCGCACATAAATGTTCGCTCATGCCTTCGCTCACATTTTGTACTCATTTGACAACTTAGTGCAATCCTCGCTACTGTTATAGTCACAAGAGGCTTGAATGTGCCTAAAACGAAAGATAGAGAGCACAGACGGATTTCTGCACAGCGGCTTCAAACGTTGATAGCGTTCTGCTCACAGCTGCAAATGACTTGATTCAAATTGGATCTGGAGCGTCTTCACGTCGTCTACAATTAGCAATTTAGATTGCACGATTTGATAAAGAATTGACGACACAGCGTTGGTTTGAACGAACGGTACTATGGCAGCCACTATAGTCTTAGAACAGAAGATAGGAAGAGTTACGAGTTGGGAATGACTCCCAGCTCCTACAAACCCCAAGAGCCGAGGTACAGTGATGTGGAACAGTGCCACACTGTCCCCAACCACGAAGGGTCTCGAAACTACCCTTCACTAGGGCCTACACCAAGTGAAATGTTACACTACACAAAGTAATGTACCAAATCTTCAATATCTTGAGGTGTACCCTTTTGGCGAGCTTCGAAATCACTTGAGGCTTGACACCAAGGCTCGGGCTCTTCATCACAAACTCATCCTTGAGTTCTTGATGGGTCTGCTGCACACACCTGCGACACACCGAACGTTCGACACAGGACAAAATAGAAACCGCGCACGACAAAATAGAAACCGCGCACGACAAAATAGAAACCGCGCGCGAGACACAAACGACCGCGTAACACGCGTCTAGCGATAACTCGCTATTGACTCGACACACACACTCGACATCATGACTTAACATTCACACACAATTATAAGCATGAAATATATATTATCCCATGCTCTCATACCATTCCATACACACACACATGCACGCACACGGACAACAAGCCGAGTGCAAACCGTAGGGTTGCACCAACAAACTCCCCCTCGGATTGTTGGCCTTAGGATATGTTGCTCTCTCAGTTCAGAGCCATCCCAGCCAGCTTGCAACACTTCCAATGCTGCTGCTCCACCAGCCTCTTGGTCATCATGTCAGCCGGCTGCCCCGTGGTCTTCACGTAGCGCAACTCAACTTCACCCGCGGTTACCATGCTCCTCGTCCAATGCCACTTCACCCTCATGTGCTTCGTGAGTCCATGCAACACAGGGTTCTTAGCAAGAGCAATGGCACCCTGGCTGTCACAGTACAGTGGGGTAGGTCCTTGCTGCTCCTCCCCCAATTCAGCCAACAAACGCCGCTGCCACACAATCTCCCGTACGGCACGGAAGAGTGCCATGTACTCGGACTCCACCGAGCTCAAAGCTTGGTCAACCTGCTTCTTGCTCTCCCAAGCAGTTGGGCCTCCACCAACACAGCATATGAAGCCTCCCACACTTGTCATGTCCTCTGGTTCTGATGCATATGAAGCATCCGAGTAGGCGGTGAGGAACAAACGCCCGGGTTCAACACCATCCGCGCCCTTTTGGCGCCTTTGTGCCGCCGCCGAGTATTGCAGCCCAACGGTCGGTGTTTGGCCAAGATACTTGGCCACCCTCATTCCAGCTGCTACCTGCTCCTCATTAGGGCATTGCACAACCCTAGCCAGCTGCCCGGTAGCAAACGCGACGTCCGGTCGGGTGTTTACCGCCGCATACATGAGGCTGCCCACCAACGAGTGAAATCGGCGCCTCTCCTCTTCACCAACGCTCTCCTCCTCTGGTCCCTTCACACACTTGAACCCAGAGGGAAAGGGTGTAGCCACATGGCCTTCACTCTGCCCAAAGTTGGCAGCCAATGCATCCAGGTACTTTCGTTGATGCACCCGCATGCACCGCTTCTCCACATCTCGTTCGATGTGGAGCCCAAGGTAGAAGCTCACGTCACCAAGGGCCTTGCACTTGAACTTGTCTTGAAGCTTCAGCATCACCTCCTTCACAAGGTCAGAAGAGGGTAAGAAAATGAGGATGTCATCCACATAAACCACCATGAAACTCCTCTGCTCCCCCTCGCCAAGCATGAACAAGGAGTGATCGGCCGTTGAGGGAGTGAAGCCGATCCCCTCCAACACTTCGCGCAGCTTCATGTACCATTGCCTAGGGGCCTGCTTCAGCCCATAGAGGGCCTTCTTCAGCTTCCACACTCTGCCACTACCATCATCAAACCCCTCTGGCTGCGCCATAAAAATCTCCTCCTCAAGGATGCCGTTAAGGAATGCCGTTACGATGTCCATTTGCTTTACTACCCATCCTTTGATGGCGGCTCCCGCGAATAGGGTTCGCAGCGTCGTCGGCTTCACCACAGGGGCAAACAGCTCCTTGAAGTCCACCTTCTCCTTCTGCTGGTACCCCTTGGCTACAAGCCTAGACTTGTAGCGCTCGATCTTGCCGTCGGCATCCGACTTGATTTTGAAGAGCCACTTGGACGTTATCGCCGTACGCCCCTCCGGTAGCTCCACCAATTCAAACGTGTCATTCTCCTCGATGCTCTTCAGCTCACTCTCCATGGCCTTCTTCCACTCCTCAGCATCACTACTCTCCAAAGCCTCCTTGAGAGTTGCTGGTTCTCCCGGCATCTCCACCGGAGAGAAGAACGCGAAGGCACACTCCTCGTAGTCACTCTCCTCGTCGTCTCCGACCATCATTGCCGCTCCGGCCAGGGCTGTCTTGCCCTGCTTTCCCGGCGCATCATAGGTCAGCCTATTAGGGGGTTGAACTCTCCTCTTCCCCCTTCCTTCCTCCTCAGCTGCAGGGACTTGAAGGCCTTGGCGTTGCTGCGGTGTGGCTCGAATCCGTGGAGCACTCGTAGTACGGGAAGGGAGTGACGGTGCACGCTCGCTCACTTGCTGCACCTCCTCCTCTTCTTCCTCTGCATCATTGGCCTCCTCTCCCCCATTCACAAGGGAGGATTGCCTTGTGGTTGTGCTGCCGCTGCTCAGCTCCAAAGGCAGCTCCACATGCTCCAAACCGGAACTCTTCACCTCCCCAAACCGCACGCCTATCTTCGCCTCATTCTCCGCCTTCCAATCCTTGTACATGAAGTTCTCCATGAACTTGCAGTCCCTGCTCACCAAGAACTTCTAGGTGAATGGGTCCCAAAGAAGCCATCCCTTGCTGTTTTGAGCCATGCCCAAGTGCACGGCCCACACCGCCTTGGCACCAAGCTTGTTGTGCCGAAGATGCTTAGGCACGAGCGCCATGCACATGCACCCGAACACCCGAAGCATATCCACCTTTGGCTTCCTTCCTAGCCACTCCACATAGGGCACCCATTTGTCTGCTCCCACATGAGTCAAGGCTCTGTTCTTGGCCACACACGCGCTCCGCACCGCATCAGGCCAGAAATAGTCGGGTAGCCCGGCTTCAATGAGCAACCCGCGTGCCGCCTCCGTGATTGTGCGGTTCGCTCGCTCGGCGATGCCGTTCATTGCAGGGGAGTATGGCATGGTGAGGGAGTGCCGAATACCATTCTTCTTCAGCCACAACCCAAACTCCTTGCTCAGGAACTCTCCCCCTCGATCGGTGCGGATTGACTTGACTAGACAGTCTTGTTGCCGCTCCACCATCGGGAACCAATCCGTCTTCAACGTTTCAGCCACGTCGCTCTTCTTGGCCAGCACGTACACCCAAGTCATGCGGGTGTAGACGTCGACAATGGTGAGAAAATACTCAGCTCCAGCAGCTCCAAGCTTCAGGGGGCCCACCACGTCCATCACCACCTCATCAAGCGGTGCCTTTGCCGTTGCCTCCGAACTAGGGAACGGAAACCGGGTGAACTTGGCTTGAATGCACGTCGGGCAGCCAAGCACCTCATCGGGCTCCCCCTTCACACGTATGCCAGCAACCATCTCATTCTTCACTAGCTGCTGCAAGATGGGCAGGGCCACATGCCCCATGCGTCGATGCAAGGTGAGCCAATCACACTCCCCCGTAGCCGAAGTTGGATTGGAGAATGCCGCGCTCGCAATAGCGCCCCACATACTCTCTCCGTAGTCCTCCTCCGCTGCTGCCTCTGGGTTCTCCTCACCCTTTTGCTGCTCCTTGGTTGCTGCACCACTCTCCTTAGGTTCACTGAACTTGCTGGTCCCTCCAGGTTTGCTCTTCTTGAGCTCATTCTCCTTAGCGCGACCGTTCGCGCCATCGTCGCTACCGACCGCTCCATCCTTGGTGCTGATGCTTGCTGCCACTTGCCTCTCCTTAGGCATAGGGACCACTGGGATCTGCCACATCTCGTTGTAGACATCCCTGTCCTCATGAAGGTCCCAAAGAATTCGATCGCCAAGCCTTGCGGTGTAGGTCTTGGCTCCCTTCGAGCTCGTGTCCATGCCGGCCTTTGCCAACCGCCGCACGGAAATCAGGTTTGCAGCAAGGCTGGGCACCCAAAGCACGTTCTTGAGGCCCACCATCTTCCCATCAGCACCCTTGAACATGGCCTTGCCCATGCCTTTCACCTCTGCTCGCTGCCCCAAAGCCGATGTGACATGCTTCACCGGTGACGGCTCGAGTTCGGTGAGCAAGTCCGGGCGAGGTGTCATGCTATAGGTAGCGCCACTATCAATCACCCAATAGTCCAGGTGTAGGGTCACCTTCCCCACAGCTGCTGGCTCCTCAAAGCCTTCATCCTTCTCTGGACCAGCCGGTACTTGCGTCGACACGAAGTAGAATAGACCCGGGTATCGATCGTCGCTCGGGTCCTTGTCGTTGTCTCCGCTCTTCATGTTTGCAGCTCCGCCACCGCGACCGCCACGGCCTCCACGGCCTCGTCCTCTCCCTCCTCCTGCTCCTCTACCCTCTTGGCCTTGAGCAGGGGTCCAACCATCAGGGAGTTTGTAGCAGTCGCGCCACATGTGTCCGCTCTTGTGGCAATAGTGACACTCGCCGTCGAATCGGTCGAACCGCCACTCCTGCGGCCTCCGCCGAAGTTGCTGCCACCAAACCTTCCTCCCCCTCGTCCTCTGCCTCTTCCTCGACCATATCAATGGCCGATGCTCGCTGCCCCAGCGCCATCCGCACTCGCCAACTCACGACGGCGGAAATCCTCTTGAAGGATAGCTCGCTTCACGTCTTCAAGCGAGAGGCGGGGCAAGTCGCGATTAAGGTTGATGATGAGCGAGGACCATGACTCTGGGAGTAAGGCCAGCAACTTGGTCTTCTTTTGGAGCTCACTGTAGTTCAAATCAGCTCCCTCAAGCCGCGTCAACAAGTCGAAGAATTTCTGCACCCCTTCTTCAACCGCTTCGTCTTCTTCAATTCGTAGTGCCGCCATTTGCCGTTCCAACACCACCGCTACCGCCGCTGTTGCAGGAGCATGTACACCCTTGAGAGCAGCCCATGCCTTTGGTCCTTTCTCTGGTTCACGCTGGAATGGCTTGATGTGACGGATCTGACTGCTCCCCAACGCTTGCCCAAGTAAGAGATAGCCTTGTGCGCTCTTCCGCACCCACGGGCTCTTCTCCGGGTCGTTCTCGGGGCGCTTCTCCGTTCCTTCCATCACCTCCAGCAGGTCATAGTGGTCAAAGATGTTCTCCATTTTGAAGGACCATTCAGCAAAGTTGTCACCGTTGAACTTGTCAAGCCCAAACACCCTAGGCTCATCCCTAGGTGGGCCAAGACTTGGTTGCATGGGCGCCATGGCTGAATCACGGGGTTGGCCTTGAGCTTGAGCTTCTCCACTGCCACCAGCACCTCTGCCACCCCTTTCCTCAGGTCCAGACATTGTCGAAACTGCTCCAAGGGGCTCTGATACCACTTGTTATAGTCACAATAGGCTTGAATGTGCCTAAAACGAAAGATAGAGAGCACAGACGGATTTCTGCACAGCGGCTTCAAACGTTTATAGCGTTCTGCTCACAGCTGCAAATGACTTGATTCAAATTGGATCTGGAGCGTCTTCACGTCGTCTACAATTAGCAATTTAGATTGCACGATTTGATAAAGAATTGACGACACAGCGTCGGTTTGAACGAACGGTACTATGGCAGCCACTATAGTCTTAGAACACAAGATAGGAAGAGTTACGAGTTGGGAATGACTCCCAGCTCCTACAAACCCCAAGAGCCGAGGTACAGTGATGTGGAACAGTGCCACACTGTCCCCAACCACGAAGGGTCTCGAAACTACCCTTCACTAGGGCCTACACCAAGTGAAATGTTACACTACACAAAGTAATGTAACTATCTTCAATATCTTGAGGTGTACCCTTTTGGCAAGCTTCGAAATCCCTTGAGGCTTGACACCAAGGCTCGGGCTCTTCATCACAAACTCATCCTTGAGTTCTTGATGGGTCTGCTGCACACACCTGCGACACGCCGAACGTTCGACACAGGACAAAATAGAAACCGCGCACGACAAAATAGAAACCGCGCGCGAGACACAAACGACCGCGTAACACGCGTCTAGCGATAACTCGCTATTGACTCCACACACACACTCGACATCATGACTCAACATTCACACACAATTATAAGCATGAAATATATATTATCCCATGCCCTCATACCATTCCATACACACACACATGCACGCACACGGACAACAAGCCGAGTGCAAACCGTAGGGTTGCACCAACAGCTACCTCGATTCATTGCACCCGTAACACTTGGTTCTCAGAGC
This sequence comes from Closterium sp. Naga37s-1, assembly GCA_947471745.1. NCBI lineage: Eukaryota > Viridiplantae > Streptophyta > Zygnematophyceae > Desmidiales > Closteriaceae > Closterium > Closterium sp. Naga37s-1. Next base: position 352,531 of record CANJKZ010001154.1, read on the forward strand.
CACTTTCTTTTCAGACCGCGCATCTCCACACCCCAGGAAATCAAGTTTTGATTTTTTCACTCGAAGGGACTCACGCACCTTAGCCCCTAGGAGCCGCTGTCATCGCGTTCTCTCGTAAACGCGTGCAGACACGACTGCGCCTAGACTAAGCCGAGCCGACGCCCTTCGTAATGGCCAAACATATCGACGTCACGACGCTCACGCAGGACCGCCTGAACGAACTGTTGCGCTAGCTGCACCATAACTCTGAAGAAATTGCGGCGCTGATGGCGGAACGTACGTCCCTGCAAAACGACGGAAGCACGAGCACATCAAGCACAGTCACAAGCACCTAGCACTCTGGTACAGCCTGCACCACAAGCATCGCAACACGGAAGTGTGGGGCAACCCGTGAGTACGGCCAGTGATGGCGTCGTCCGTCACGGCGGAGACGACGACCATGGCACGACACGCCCCGAAGGGACGAATGCGGCCAGGAACCAGCCTCGCGTCACGATTTCGGCACCGATCAACGATTCGGCACTGCCGTCACCGATGCCGCCGAAGCCGCAACGTCCGCCATGTTTTGACCTGAGTCAACGGGGTGGTCCTACCGTTGAGGCGTGGTTGTTCACGATGAACGTGTTTTTCGACGCCAACTACGTCTCGAAGGATACGGCGAAGATCCGCTACGCCGTGTCGCTGCTGCGATGACCCGCCATGGATTGGTGATGTGTCATCGTCACGAAGCCGAACGACTACGCGACTCTACCGACACGGAAAGGACAAACCGGACCCTGGGCGCTGTCGTATTTCGTGGAGGTGCCCCAATATCGCACGTGGGACGCGTGGTGCGCAGGTCTGCGCGCTCGATTTGAGCCAATTGCGGCTTTGATCACAGCGCGTCAGAAGCTCCGCACTTGGCGCCAACTCGGTTCCGTCCAAGATTACACTAGCGGGTTTCTGGCGCTATGTGAACAAGTGGGATATATGCACGAGGGCAAGCGTACCGATCGCTACATCGGCGGCCTGAAGCATAACATCGCCCAGGAAATTCAGCTCCGCTGTGTCACTGACTTTCAGGAGATTCTTGTCAACGGGAGTTGTTGTTGGCCCCGTCCTTGCTTGGGCGGAGCCGACTTCGTGGTTGGGTGTACGGGAGGTACAGCCGACTTGCAGCAGTGGGCAACGTCGACTTGGGTGAGCGGGTCGACGGGGTTGGTCGACTTGCACGGGGCCACTGCAATGCCGCCGACTTGGGAAGCCGGCGGCCGACTTTAACTGGTGGTCGGCGATGTGGCACGTCGACCTGGAAGTCGGCGCCGACTTGCAAGGTCGCCGACTTGCAAGGTCGCCGACTTGCAAGGTCCCCGACTTGCAAGGTCACCGACTTGCAAGGTCACCGACTTGCAAGGTCGCCGACTTGCAAGGTCACCGACTTGCAAGGTCACCGACTTGCAAGGTCGCCGACTTGCAAGGTCGCCGACTTGGGAGGTCGCCGACTTCAAGAGGTCGGCCCGGAAGTCGGCGCCGACGTAGAAGGGGCGTCGACTTGGTGACGCCGACTTCGGGTAGCCGACTTGGGTGGTCGGCTGACATCTGCGCTGGTCGACATGGAGCTGGTCGACCAGGAGTGCTGGTCGACGTGGAGCTGGTCGACCAGGGGCGTGGTCAACCTGGTGCGGTCGATTTGGGGTGGTCGTCGACTTGGGAGGTCGACGGACACATATAGGAGCAGCTGGTCGACGTGGTTGCCCGGTCGACCAGGTTACCTGGGTGACGAGGTTCTGTGGAGGAGTGCGACGGTCGCCCAGGCAAAGTTGGCGAGTCCGACCTCGGTGGTGGTATCCCGAGGTCGACGTGGCTGATCAGATGCAGTCGTCAGCGCCAGGTTGACTTGGTGTGTGCGCTGTGCAGGTGACAAGGCTCCGCACGCCAATCATCTGCGAGCACCTGCGAAGCTGGTGCGATGCTGTTCTACGGGTGCAACGCTGGCACGCCGTCAACCTGCAACGTTGGCACGCCGTCGACTTTGCACTGCTGGAGCGCGGTGGACCAAGTCGTGCTGGAACACGGTCGACCATGCTGTGCTGGCAGTCGACCGACCTGAATGCTAGCTCTGATGTAGTCTAGCCATGCCAACTTCATTGTACCATTGTTGTCAATCTTTCTTAGTGAAACTTTTGCCAACTTGCCCCGTGAACTAGCAAGCAGTGTGTGCACTAGGAAAACGACTAAGGACCAACGAACGCAGAGATCACACGAGCACCCGTGCCTAGCCCGTAGTCTAGCTCCCGTTGTAGTAGTTATCTTCGCAATTCTCGCCATGGCAGAGAAGCTCGATTTCTTCCGCCGACCAAGACCGGGATCCTACGAAAGCAATAGCAACTGGGGACATTGATCTCGTGGGACGAACGAGGGCGCTACGATACGTGCCGCCGCAGTGAATGCTGCTGCCGCACCGTTTAAAGGGCACCGCTTCGCGTGCAATCGGCTGGGTCACCGTAAGAGCGAATGCCCAGAAAACGCTAAGGTAAAGGGGGAAGCCGAGCAGCAGAAACAGACCAAGCAGTAGGGAAACGCTGAGAGTGAGTGGCAGACGGGCCCTCTACTGACAGGTCACGCCACTCGCCCGACCCAACCGACCCTCACCGAGTGATTGTGCCGGTTCATGCAATCGACCACACTCGGCCGAATATGGAGGGTACTACGGTAGACAGCCCCATATTGCTTAGCGGGAAAATTGGGACAGACATAGTTAAAATATTTGTCGACAGGGGAGCCAGCCACAGCCTGATCAACACCGCCACAGCACGGAAATTGAGACTGCCACTAGACAGATGTTCACCTGAGATCGACGCAAGATTGGTTGACGGCACGCCACTGGCGATACGGGAACGCGTAGACCGAGTTCGGATTCGATGCGGGGGTAACTTCACGTTTAGCTAGGAAATGCTCGCGACAACCCTCAACGGAACCAACATTTTACTCAGTCGTGATTGGCTGCGACGACACAACCCGCGAATCGACTGGACGACGGGTGACTGCACCATGCGAGTGAACGGTAACAACATCGCCTTACCTCGCTGGGGCTCGCCTGAGTCTTCGTCGGTGCGTGTCAACGCAATCACGATGAAACGTGCCGTAGCGGCAGGAGCTGACGTGTACGCGGTCGACATTCGGGAAGCCGAGGCAACAGACAAAGGGGGGGATTTACAGAAACTGTTAGCCGACGTACCGGGTGACTTGGCAGCGCTCCTGAAGCAGTACAGTGGGATATTCCCGGACGACCTGAAGCCAGGACTGCCACCTCAGCGACCGCACGACCACAAGATAGAGTTAGAACCGGGGGCACAGCCGACAATACAGCGACCGTTCCAACTAACCCAACCCGAACTGGACGAACTGAGGAAGCAGCTGGATTACCTACTCGAGAAGGAGTTCATTCACCCGAGTTCGTCACCCTTCGCAGCACCGATACTGTTCACACCGAAGAAGGACGGGGGTTTCCGCATGTGCATCGACTATCGCGCACTGAAGGGTTACCATCAATTCCTGTTACCCCATTCCTGCGCACAGCCCGGGTTTTCTCGAAAATTGACCTTCGCGGAGGCCACCACCAGATCCGAGTCAACGCACCCGACTGCCCGAAAACAGCTTTTCAAACACGCTACGGATCCTTTGAATACACCGTCATGCCTTTCAGACTGACCAACGCCCTTGCCACCTTTCAAATGACAATGAACGAAGCCTTCTGCCCGCTTTTTGATAAGTGCGGCATCGTCTACTTAGATCACATACTGATTTACAGCCCCGACAGAGCACAGCACCTACAGGACATCGAAGCAGTTTTACAAATATTTAGTGAGAACCGCCTAATGACAAAAGCCTCTAAGTGTGAGTTTCTATAAGACAGACTGGAATTTTTAGGCCACATTATCTAAACTGACGGAGTGGAAATAGACTCGAAGAAGATCGCGACGATTCAAGCTTGGCACGCGCCGACAAATCTGACTGAGCTGCAGAGTTTTTTGGGGTTCGTCAACTACGTGCGCCGGTTCATCCCCGACATGGCAAAGTTGACTGCTCCGTTGACCGACCTGCTGAGGAAGGGGGTTGAGTACACGTGGGGGGAGAAAGAGCAAGCTTCCTTCTCGGCCCTCAAACAAATTTTGTGCTCACCGCCCGTGCTTCACATCGCAGATCCGCACCGTCCGTTCGAGCTCGTCACCGACGCAAGTGACATCACCGTGGGAGCAGTACTATTGCAGGACTTCGGAAGTCACCTCCAGCCCATCGCGTATGATTCCCGCAAGCTCCACCCGCCCGAACGCAACTACCCGATACACGACCGTGAGATGCTGGCGATCGTGCACGCGCTCAAGGTGTGGCGATGTTACCTCACGGGAGCAGACGTGACAGTACGGACAGACCACCGATCACTACAGTACCTCCGCGCCCAACCGAATCTCAACCCGCAACAGATCCGCTGGTTGGACTATCTGGAGTCCAACTTCCAATACACCGTCACATACAAAAAAGGTGCATCAAACATCGCCGACGCTCTCACACGCCCCACCGCCCAACTCCACGCCATCCTACTCGCCCAAACCAACCCGCTGTTAACAGGCCTAATCACCCACGGATACAGTACCGACCCATTTTTCACGACCGGAAGTTCACAGCAACTGGCACAAGCTAAGGGAGTCTATTACGTGAAGACAGGCACCAACCGCATCTGGGTGCCCGCGTACTCACTACTGAGGGAGCTGTTACTGTAGGAGGCATACGACGGAATTACCTCGGGACATTTTGGGGTAGAAAAAACGCGACAGCAACTGCAGCGGTACTACTACTGGCCGGAGCTGTTGACCGACGTACAGCACCACGTATGTTCGTGTCCTACGTGTGAGGTGATGAAGAGCTCGCGAAAGAAAAGGGCGGGTCAGTTGCAGCCGATTCCACCGCCCGAGCGCGCCTGGCAACAGGTTATCATGGATTTTGTCACAGGGTTACCTTTGAACCCTGGAGGTAATGATGCGGTTATGGTTGTTGTTGACAGACTGACGAAAATGGCTCACTTTGCTGCGTGCAAGAAATCGATCTCAGCCGAAGAAACCACTCGCCTGTTCATCGCAACTGTCGTTCGACTGCACGGGATACCAGCCGCGATAATTAGCGATCGCGACACAAAGTTCACCAGCAACTTCTGGAAGAACCTCTGGGAGCAGTTTGGGACCAGGCTACAGTTCAGTTCATCGTACCACCCCAAGACCGACGGTCAAACGGAGCGGACCAATCAGACGATGGAGCAGTTGATCCGGGCCACGTGCGACGACCCCACAACTTGGGAGCAGCAGCTGCCGCTGATCGAGTTCGCATACAACAACGCCACGTCAGCAACGACGCAGCAGTCTCCGTTCTACTTGAACTATGGGCAAAACCCAACAGTGCCCATGACGCCAAGTCCGGACAACCCAACGCCATGTGCACAACAATTCGCCGAGATTCTGCAAGCTGCCCGCACAAGAGCCGCAGAAGCAACTAAAAAAGCCAACGTCATCGCAAAACGCAACGCTGACCGCCACCGCCGCCCAGTCACGTACCAGTCAGGAGATTACGTACTGCTAGACACACAGAACTTAAGACTGCCCGTCGTGCCGAAATTATGACCGCGCTACTGTGGACCATTCCAAATCAGCCACATGATCACCCCAGTTACCGCCCACTTACTGTTGCCGACAGACTGGTACATCAGCCCATCATTCCATGTCAGCCTACTTCGCCCGTACATCCCAACCACGAGCCAATTGCCTCGTCACCACCCGCCATCCATGACTCGCCCTACATCGGAGCCGATCATTGAGCCCGAAAATAATATGAGCCATCGGATTCGACAACCCACAGACATCAAGAGGATTGAGTTCCTCGTTTGCTAGAAGGACCGCACGCCAACTGAGGATAGCTGGGTGCCCCTGGCCAACATTGAAAACCACCCTGCCTTGCAAGTGTACATGAGGAGTCGGGGTTTCCGTGATATACACGCACTTGCGAAGCGGAGGGGGATTCTTAAGGGGGGGTTAGTGTAAGGAATTTTCTCGACATTCCTTACCACGACCGTCAACATCACGTACAGCAGCAGCTGTTGTTCGCCCGTTACTGCTAACGGGGCTTTGCCAACTTCGCGCGCACTGTTTCACCTAACCATGCACCGCTGGCCTGGCCTTGTCGGCCTACGCTTTGGGACTAGCCCGAGTCTCGATGCCAGCCTAGCACTAGCTAGCTCGCACGCACCGCGTTACCATTTGCGTGTTTCGCTCATAAATGTTTGCTCATGCCTTCGCTCACATTTTGTACTCACTACCCTTGATTCATTGCACCCGTAACACACCCCCATCAATATCTACGGTGGCTTGAATCTAGCTCTCCTATCCGTCCAGATGGACATGAAATCCCCTCGCTACATAAGCTTGTTGCCTAATCGCGTACTAACGTTCTCCAGCGCCATGATCTCATCCCTCGCCAGGTGTTTCTTGGCCACGTGTCGCTTTTTCGCCCAAGCCTTTTTCCTCTTGATGCCCTCGTAGGTCCGCGCATGCAAACGGAAAGCAGTCACAATCCTCCGCATCACCTTTCCGCACCGGAGTTCCTTTCCTCTGAAGACCGCGTGAGAGCGCGCCACCCATGATTGGTGAAACGTGATTGCTGACACCGTCAGCTCCGGGAAACCGAAGGATGTGCCCCCCTGGTGAAACATCAGATCCCTGAGCGATTTCACTTTCCTCGACAGGTTAAGCCAGCGGATGGCGCCGATCAACGCTTGCACCACCGGCTGGATAACACGACAGGAGAATAGCGCGTGGTCCACTGTCTCCGCCTCCCCACAATGCGGGCACTTCTCTCGCTCCCCTAGGAATCTCAAGCGGTCCCCCACTTGCAAGTTGGAATAGTGCGCGCGCAGCAGGACATCCCGAGCCTTTGCGGGGATCACATGCGAGTCCCTGCGCGCAATTGTCCTTTCCCAGTTGATCCGCTTCCCCCAGTCTCTCTCCCATTTCTCCTGACGGGAGTGCTGCCCCACATGTTCCTCCTCTAGCTCTGCTCTCAGCTGCATCAGGGAAGCGGCGCTGTCTCCTATACAGAGGTCAGTTCCCATCAGCCTTACGCAAGGGTCACCCAGCTCCCCTGCCACCTTCTCTCCCGCCATTGCAAGCGGCGTGACTGCCGACACTGACAGTAGGCAGGTACTCGCTCCCTCTGGCACGAACCAGGATGCTCCGTCATCTCGTCGCCGCATCCTTGCACATCTTAACAGGTTGCCACACACCCCAGTTATCCACCACAGTTGTTCTCGGCGGCCCGCAGTGCGAACCACCCTGGTTGCTTCTTGAATCTCGTTCGCCTCCAGCGTTTTCAGGACCCGAGCCTTCCATTCGTCTGGTACTGCCTCAAACACAGCTGCTGCTAGCGCCGCCGCTTCTTTGCTGCCCAACAAACGCGCTAGTTGCTCCGGCGATTTGGGACTCCGGGTGCCATCCACCCACTTCATCACCAGGTCCCCCACGGTGATGTCACGCAAGCACCCGTCCTCCTTCCTTCTCCCAAAAGGGCAACTCTCACCCCGCAGTATGTGTCAGTTGAAAAATACCCTCTCCTTCTCCACATCCCATCTGATTTTGCTTGGCAGGTCGCGAGCGATAGGGGACGCCATCACCACTGCCGCAATCGCCTTCCATCGCTCACTCCCCCCCCCCCCCCATGCCTAGAGCAGGGCCTCATGCGCATAAAATGACGCGTAGCCGAGAGGAAGGCGTGCCGCCTTCTCTGCCAGAATTCTCCTCAGGGAGGACTCCTCAGTCAGGAGCCCGCCCACCGAGTGGAGGGCCTCCGCATCGAGCCGGTTTCGGAGGTTGATTAACCCCAGCCCCCCGTCACTCCTCCTCATCTGCATTAGCTCTGCGCTCCACAGGATGAATCTGGGCCCCGCGCTCGCCCTTCCTCCAGACACAAAAGCGTGACACAACCTCCGAAGCTCCTCCCATATGGCGTCCGGGGGGGGGGGTACACCTTCGCCTGGAAAAGTGCGATGGGCATGACGTACGCATTGATCGCCGCTACACGCGTTGTCGTAGTAAGATACTTCTCTTCCCATTTTTTTAGCTCCGTCTCCATCCTCCGCACTGCTTTTTTCCACGATGGCTTTGCGTCCCCTCCCGATGTGATCCAAACCCTCAGCAGGCGCTCACGCTCATCCCGCGCTGCCCATTTTAAGAGAGAGACCGGTGGCGGCTGCTCATCCCGCTGCCTTCCCAGTGGCATCACCACAGTTTTGTCACAGTTTGCCGCCAGCCCCGACACCCGCGCGAAGTCACAGAGCAGCTTCTCCGCCATGTCCAGCTGCGCTCGCCCTTTCAGCAGAAAGGTAGTATCGTCTGCGTAGCCCAGGTACGTCAGCTTCCCTGCCCCAGTAATATCCACACCGAGTTGCCTTCTTTGCGCTTCCTGACAAAGAGGTTCTACTGCACAAAGGATTAGGTACGGCGCGAGGGGGCAGCCTTGCCTCACTTCGGTCTGTACTGGCACTTCGTCCCCGAGCCAACCGTCATTGCAGATGCGTGTTGCTGCTCCCTGGTGCAGGCCCTCAACCCATTTCACGTACTCGTCCGGGAACCCCATTCTCCTCAACACATCGAACAGGTACCCCCTGGATATGGAATCGAACGCCTTCCTGAAGTCTACCAGCAGAAGCAGCCAATCCTCTCCCTCGGAGTTGGCCGCGTCGATTGCATCCGCCGTAATCGCCACCGCACCAACCAGGCTACGTCCAGGTAGAAATCCGAACTGCCCCGTAGGCACTACCTTCTCCAGCATATGCTTTATCATGTTTGCCAGAATTTTCGCCACAAGCTCCTATGCCGTGCTTAGCAGGGTGATCGAGCGATAATTCTGCAGATCTTCCTTGTCCCCCTTTTTGTGCAGAAGCACCGTCACCACTGTCGAAAACTCTGCCGGCAGCGCCGCCGTCCGTTCGAACTCCTTCAAGAACTTCATCACCTGCCCGCCCAGGAGGTCCCACTGTGACTCCCAGAGCTCCTTCGGGAGACCGTCCCTTCCCAGAGTCTTCCCAGATGCCATTTCCGCCAGCGCCCGCTTGATCTCCGCCTCATCCCATGATGCGCGTAACGCCGCTGCATCCTCCGGTGAGAAACTTTTATCTAGTTTGAAGTCCATCGGCAAGCCACCTGGCCCTGCCTTAGCTGCAAATAGGTCCGCGTAAAACTCTGATGCCGCTTTAAGAGCTTCCTTCGCCCCCGCGTGTTGCTTCCCCTAAAAGTTCACCGCCTCCAGCCTTGTCTTCGCCTTCCTCACCTTGACTTTCCCAAACAGGAAACCGGTGGGAGCCTCGCCGTTCATCCACCTTGATGCCCGCCTGCTCTTGCATTTTCTGACGCCTCCCATCCTCATACGCCTTGAGCGTAGCCTCGTATTTCGCCAGTCTCGCTTCGTTCTTGTGCACTGTGGCCTGCTCATCACTCTCTGTCTCAGCTCCCCCACCTCCCGTTCCAGGTGCGCCGTTGTGGCTGCTACCCGCTTCCTTTCCTCCACCATGTACGCCTTGAGTCCGACCTTGAGGGAGTTCGTAAGAGCCTCCAGATCACCCCCCCTCTCCTCGTTTCTCCGCGCTATCAGTGACATCCCCCTCTGTACCCCTGGCTGCCAGAAGTCTCCAAAAGCCCGGGCCAGCTTCCCCATCCGTCCCCGCGCTCAGCTTCATATGGACTGCGGACCAGTGATCAGTGAACCGCTCGACAAGTCCCACGTGCCGCACCTCATGGACCACATGCAGCATTGACTGCGAGGCGATGATGCGGTCTATCCTCGTGCTCTCCTACACCGCCGCCGCGTAGAAGGTATACTCCCTCAGGCAAGGATGAATCGCCCGAAAAGCATCTCTAATGTCAAATCTGTTGCAGACCGCTGTGAGTCTGTCATTCTATGTACATACTATGAACTGCTATATTTCTGGTCCATTTATCTTTTTAAAGAGAAAGAGTTCCCTTCTTACCCAATCAAGAGCGCCTGTAAAAGAAACAGTTTCTTGCGCAATCAATAGTTGCATCACACGTCCTATTCGTCTTTAGCTACAAAATCAAAGCCCAAATTATAATGGTTATGTGATCCCAATCTACAACTCATAACACATATAGAACGTTGTTTGTGAATCGTAATCACCCGCTTTTTTTGTGAAGAATGTCACAACCGGAGACAGCAGATAAAACAGCACAGGGGGCAAGTGGGGGTACACTCTTTTTTGCGCTAGTAGAGCGTCTGGTTGCAGAACATACACGGGTTGTAAAACGTCACCACGTTCAGAACTGTCTTGTCACAACGCAAAGAACGCGGTCAGGTGAGGTGATGCAATTTAAAATCAGCTTCGTCAACGTTTTTAGCTGGTTGGGAAGGATATACAGCAATTACGGAAAATTTACGCCCTTGAGCCAGTTTGTCACGTGGTTCAGCTTTTCCCCCCAGGATGCTAGGAACGTTTAATGGCACCAGATCGCAAGAGACAAGTACGGTAGCGACGAGTCGCGCAAGGTGAGAAATTTGAGAAGAAGGGTGTACCACCAACTTCCACTCGTGCCGCCCGGCGATTGCTGAGGGACCAGACCAAACCACAAACAGTGCATCATTCTCGCTGCCACAGTAGCACTTTTCCGTTGCTCAAAGGTGCTTATCAGCTCTTTGCCATTGCCATATGTTCCGGAAACGTTCTCATGTCCGAGGGGAGCAGACTTTCAGGGTTTCTGCGCTCCTTTCCCTCCCCTCCCTCGCCTGGTTTTCTGCGGATGGACTTTGTCAATCTCGGAGCCCCGTCACGAACCCGAGCCTATCCGAGCCACGCACAACTGGTTCAGCAGAACCCATCGAGCCAACACCTCGGGCCCCCAGAGCTCACCAAACCACACGTCACCTCATCCCCCTCCCTGTCATGGCAGAACCGAGCCAGATCTGTTCATCCTGACAAGCATGTTCCCAAACCTGCATGTAACGAATCTCGTCGCTTCCGCACGGCCCCTCATCCGCCTTGCTCTTCCTTCCGGTGGACTTATCCGCCCGCCCACATGTCGCCCAAAATGCGGCCCCAAAATGCCCTCTTCCCCATCCCCGACCTTGCACTTCCCCCCAGGAGCCAGCGGGACTGGCGCACATATTCTCACTCTCCCCCCGTGCTCGTGTCTTTGTTGCCGCCAAACAGCCATCCGCCCCGGATGATAGGCGGGTTGTCTTCTCTGCGGGTGGGGCAGAGTTTTCCCTCGTTCCCTTCCCCGCACCCACTTCAGAGAATCAGAGTCCGTGTGGCAGCTGTCTCAAACCCACGCACGTGCGGCACATCGAGCGGCACTTGTCTTTCTCCCCCCCCCCCACCTCTGATGACCTATCATCTTCTCAACTCGACCCTGAAGGCTGCGCGCATATTCCCCCCATTCTCTCCCCATTGCTCCCCCCTGACCCCCTCATTCAGCTGGCGGCGGCTCATTTCCTCTCGTCTGGATCCGTACTGGTGCACCCAAACATACCTCTAGTCTGGCGCAGCAGCAATACGCTATCAATCACCCTCACTCGACAACAAGCAGCAATCTGTAATCACTTGCCGCTCAACTTGCATTTCTGCACTAGACCTCTTAGAAACACGACTCTGTGCGCAACTGTGCCTCACCGTGCGTTCCTGGTGTGGTATGTAAAAACTACCGTCTCGAGTTGGGCAATTTTCGGCCTTTTTTTCTTTCCAGCGTTCGGAAAGTTTCGAGAGAGTCTTCGGTACTCGCACTACCTCAGGGTTTAACTGTTTTTCTGGATAAATTCTTCCATTCTTCAAATTACAGCTCGTGGTATACCACGATGTTGCGGGAAACTAATCGCGATGCGCTTCTCTTCTTCCTCTCTCCCGTTTTTGGCGGGTTCTCCGCCAAATGCTGCCCATCGCCGGAAAGACTACGCACCATAACGCCCAAATCCCGACACCCCACGCCCTTAACTGATCGGAGTGGGACAAGCCTCACGGTCCCGTCCCTGTCACCGCCAAGATCGTGCAATCCGCAAACGACGCCGCGTTTTGCGGGGTTCCGTCCGACCTCCTCTTTTGTCTCCAGAGCGGCGGCTCGGCGCGCGTTTCTGTCTCTGCTGCTGCTGCTCGTGGCAACCGCAGTCCTCCGATCCTTCTGCATCACGTGGCGCTGCGGCCACGGCAGAACAAGTCGCTCCTCCGCATTCGGTGGCGGCGGTGGCGACGAAGCAACTGTGGAGCTCAGCGACAGCATTGCGACGGGGGAGCATCCACGGGTCGTTCTGCGACGAAATTTCCGCTTGTGGAACATTCTCACGAATTCACACGAGTCGTCGGATTGTAAAGCGTCGCACGGCTGCCGCGCTGGCGCACACTTGGATTCCGCGCCAGCGACGGCGGAATCTGCAACCCCCGAGGAGCCATCGCGTGGCGAATTTCGCCGTCCCTTCGTCCCACGCCCCGCTAGTACTGCCACCATACCTCTCCCCGCCCCGCGGGAGCATCGCGCTACAGCCTCAGCAACAGCGACGAGGTTCGGCGCAGAGGCGAATCTAGTGCCGCCGCGCCCGCAGCCGTCACGTTGGGCGGCAGCGGGGGGAGCAGCCTCCGACCGACTCTCCAGCGCTGTTGCTGGAGCGACGGGGGAACTGCGGAGGCTCCTCAGCGGCGGCGGCGGCGGCGGCGGCGGCGCCGGCGGCGGCGGTGGCGATGGGAGCACCCGCACGTGGATGGCGTCACGACTCCGAGCCGCGGGTGTGAACCTGAAGAGCCGGTGGACTGCCATGGTCGGCGGCGGTAGCGGCGGGAGAGGTGGAGGTGGCGGTGGTGCGTTGTGGCGACGACAGGCGATACCAATTGACGACGACGATGCCGCGACGGCCGCGCTGGTGACTCCCATTCCCCGCCCCGCGGCTGCCGCGACGATCGACATCAGCGCTACGTCAGCAGGAGGCGCGCCGTTTGAGGCGCGCGGAGAGGCCGTGAACGCAGCAGGGGGGGTGGGGATACGAGAGGGGCAGGAAAGCGCCAAGGGGGGTGCGGAGATTCCGAGACCGTATTATGCGGAGGAATTGAGGGATGGCGCGGAGCAGAACGGCGATGGACGGCGCGGCCCGTTGAAATCAATGGACTCGTCGCGGTCGCACGATGCAACGCCGCACGAAAATGCGTCGCTTGAAACCTCGCATGACTCATCGCACGATGAGTCGCATGGCGACGTATGGGACGCGGAAGCGGACCCCATGATGCGCGCGCGCATAGTGCCTGGCGACGAGCTGGACGCGGCGCTTGCGCACATGGACATGCGGCGGCCCGTGATGGTGAATTTAGCGAACGACGCGTTCCACGCGATGCTGCTCAACTGGTGGTTCCACGTGTCGGAGACCGCAAGCATCCCGAACGTTCTCGTCGGCGCGCTGGACCGAAGCACCGCCGAGGTAATTCTTCATCTTCACAACTTTTTTTTTTTTTTTTTTACGTCTTCAATCACATTGTCGTTTTACCGTAACGCTCTCGTGCGAGCGCTAGACCGACGTACGACGGAGGTAACTGTATGCATGCTGACGTGTCGAGTTCTACTACAAGTGCATAGTAACGGACGCTTCACTACAGTGAAGTACGCCAGGTTGTGCTGCACGCTTGCTTTCTTCCCCAAAGGGTTTCGAGTTGCGGGGGCATGGAAGGGTGACTTGTTTGTGGCCCAACAAAATGTTCCGGCGGGGAAAAACCTTGGGATTGCCCCTATTCCAGGCCTACCAACCTCCAGTTCTCCCATTTTTTAATCTTGCTCGGAAGAATCTTCTTTCCCCCGATCTCTTCCAATCTAGCGGTCGTCTCCTTTCTCTAGCTTCTTGACGCGAACCGTCGCATTCACCGTCTTTTGCAGCCTCGCCGTCGCTTTCCTTCCGCCTACTTCTCTCTGTCGCGGTCTCCGGCACTGCTGTCTATCCACACAGATTCCCGCACCGCAGTGCGTTTAGGCTCACCGCTTAGCAATGGGAACCATTTTCTTAGGAACCGATTTTCCGATGCTTCGCTTCAAGCACAACCAGGTTTCCACGCGTTTAGCTGTTATATTATACCATGTAGTACATGCGCGTTGCGCGTTTCCGTTAAAGATAGGTGTCAGCTTTTGCCGATCATGCGATGACGTGGCGACTGCTATCATAGGATAACACTCTTCCTTCCTTGACATGCGCGCCCACCCTCATTCTTGCTCCCCTCAACCCCCCTTCCCCTAACCTCATTCTAGCTTTCCCAACTTCCTTTTTTCCTCCTCCCTGCTTGAGCTCCGCCATTCCCTCCTTTCCATCCATCCTTTCCCCTTCCCCACTCTCCTCTCCCCCTTTCCTTTCTCCTTACTCCCTTCCCCCCTTCTCCGCATTGCCCCCCTTCCCCATTCTCCCCGTCTCCCCCCTTCCCCGCTTCCCGCCTTCTCCCCCATCGCCCCCTCACCTTCGCCCGCCACCAGTTATGCAGGCAGCGCGGCATCCCGCACGTGCATCTGCGCACGGGGCTCCCGTCAGACGACTTCCGCGCGGACGCGGGCACGTTCCAGCGCATGGGCGTGTGCAAGACGGCGCTGCTTACAGCGCTGCTAGAGCGCGCACGCGACGTGGTGCTGTCGGACACAGACGTGGTGTGGCTGCGCGACCCCTATAACGAGCTGTACCTGGGGGCCATGCGCCATGCGGATGTCATGGTGTCCTCTGACTCGCTCTCGCATGCTAATGACGAGGCCAGGTGAGCTGCTGCGCCCGTGTGGAGGCTGTGTGGTGGGGAGCAGTGGGGATGGGAGCGGTGGGGTGGGGAGCGGTGGGTTATGGGAGTGTACGATGGGTGGTGGCATGTGGGTGCTTGTGGGAATGATTTACCTTGGAATCCCTGCTCCTTGCTCCCCGTTCCCCCTCTGCTTCCTTTCCCTTCTTTCTGCTCTCTGCTTCCTTCTCCCACTCTTCCCATCACACCCCCTCTCCTCTACCCCTCTCCCATCACAGACCCCCTCTTCCCCCTCTTCCCCGTTCTCCCCTTTCTCCCCCTTCTCTTTCTCCCTTTTCTCCCGCTTTTCTGCTTTCTCCCCCTCCTCCTCCTCCTTTTTCCCTCTTCTCCCCATTCCCCTCCTTATCTCACTTCCAGCCTTCTCCCCATCTCCTCCTTTCTCCCTCCCCCCCTTCCCCCCCCCCCAGCCTGCATGTGGATCCACTGAACAACACGGGCGAGGAGGGGGCGTGGTACCGGGGGGCGACGGCGCGGGGCAAGGAGGTGTTTGGGAACGCGTACGAGCACGCATTCAACACGGGCGTGCTGCTGCTGCGAGCACGCCCCCACATGCTGCAATTCGCCCTCGCCTGGCACCACGCCATGAGGTCTGTCTGTCCGCTCCCCCTCTGCTCTGAGTCCGCTCCCACAGTCAAATATTCACGAAGCCATATTGGGCACATTGGGCATGTCGGGCATGTCTCTCTCTACATGTGCTACCGGACCCATGCACTTGTTGTTTGTGCTTGTGAACATTCATCTTTCCTTTTGCTGCACATTCAGCCCCACTGCCTCCTCTCCTTACCTCTCCTCTCCATACCAATCCTCCCTTTACCTCTCGTCTCTGCCCGCCGTGGCACCAGGACCAAGGGAGCGAGCGAGGGGTGGGAGAGCCTGTGGGGCGACCAGCATGCGTTCAACCTGCTGCGTTACCAGATGTTCCCCATCCGCGTCGTCACCTCTCCCCTGCACCAACCCACCACTGCCGCTGCTGCCACCACCACAGGGAGCTCTCAGCAGCAAGGCGTCCTCCCCATCTCCACCCCGCCCTTCTTCCCTCTCACACTGGCCCGCCACCATGGGGAGCAGCGGTCAGCACACAGCACAACAAACAGTGCAGAGAGCGGTGCGGTGGAGAGCAGTGCAGCAGTGGCGGCGAGCAACCGTGTGATCTGAGCGTTCAACGGGCAGCTGCGCGTGGCTATCCTGCCGCTCGCCCTCGTGCCCAACGGCCACGTGTTCTTCGTGCAACAACCGCACGGCTCCCCGCACCAGCACGCAAGTCCCGAGGGGCAGGCGCAGCCGCAACTGCAGCAGGAACTACAGCAGCAGCAGCAGCAGCATGTGCCTGTGCCTGTGCGCGTGCCTCTGCCTCCCCCTCTGGCAGTACACAACACGTTCCAGTTCCACCACGCGCTGGGCAAGGCTGCTCGCTTCCGAGAGGCTGGGCTGTGGGCCGTGGACCCCCCCGAGTGAGTGGCTAGGGAGGGAAGAGGGCTGTGGGTGTGGGTGGGATGAATGTGCTGCACTAGCTTGTATCCTGAGTGTGAAGTGGCTGTGGGTTGTGGAGTGGACCCTCTCGCATGAGTTGGGGCTATCTGGGAGGAGCCTGTGTGTGGGCTTCATCTGGTTTGGGGTGATGGCTGTGGTATGGGTTTACTATGGGGGATGGGCGTAGGAGGCGTTATTGCGGCAGTGGCAGTCAAGGAGGGCATGGCTGCATGGATGCACGGGGATGTGCTTGTTATTCTGGACTGGTGATCTAAACCATGCCTGGTGTTTCATGCGTGTGCTGATGTGTATGTGTATGTGTGTGTGCATGTGCTTATGCATGTGCGTGTCTTTGTGCGTCTGCATGTGCATGTGCATGTGTGTGTGTGCATGTGCCGTGCATGCAGGTACTACGAGGAGGGCAACTACCTGAGCATGGAGTACAGCACACCGCCATGGATCCATGCCATGGAGCCCGGCATGCTCAGACACCAGGCCGCCATGGAACACTTCTATGTATGTACGCCCCATGCCATGCCATGCTTGCCATGCTTGCCATGCGGTGTCATGCGGTGTCATGCCGTTCTGTGCCGTACCGTGCAATGCCATGCCCATGCCCTGCCATGTTATGCCTAAATCTTCTCGTTCACACGATGCTATGCACTCTTCCTTTGTCAAAATCCCTAAACCACAACCACCACCACATCCTCATGCATTCCCCCACCACTTCCCACTTCCCACTCCCCCACCCCTCCCCCTCTCTGTCCTCCCGCTCTCCGTCCTCGCCCAACCCCTCCCCTCCGCCCCTCCCCACAGCACGTGGCACAGAAGGCCTTCGCCCTGGCGTGGCTCCTCTCCCGCAAGCTCATCCTCCCACGCGTCACCTGCTTCTGCGACCGCTGGTGGGACTCCCTGTCGCACCCGTGCCGCGCGCCCGGCAGCGACCGCGACCCGCCGTTCGTGTGCCCCCTGGACTACCTCATCTCGCCGCTCTACTGGGGCAGCAACGCCACCGACATGGTGTATCGGCCTGCGTCGTTTTTAGAAGACCCGCGCACCAGTGAAGAAATCAAGGCGTCAAGGTGGGATGGAGGGGTGGTGGGGAGAGGTGGAGGGTGGTGGGGGATAATGCTGGATGGTGGGGAGGGTGGAGTGGCAGACTGGGTTGGGAGGGAGGGGACAAGGGTATGGGTGTTGTTAATGTTGTGTGTGTAGGAGGGAGGCGGAAGGGGCGGTGGTGGCAGTGTGCATGAAATGTAACTCATCTGAGTGAGCGCTCTGTTGCTGCTCTTCCTGTCCTGACCTGAACCACCATGCGCATTACGCACATTGTTGTTCTGGTGCGTCCTCGTGCTTCCTTTCTGTGCAGACGCTATGTGTCCATAGACTACCCAGATGCCTCGTCCCTGCACCACCACAACCAACAACCTCATCGCCAGCTCCAGCAGCAGCAGCAGCATCAAGAACACCTAATGCCGCACCAGCAGCAGCAGCAGCAGCCACCGGACCCGCTGTCAGTATACGGGGAGCTGCGGCTGCCAATGAACGCCACAGACAAGGAGGTGCTAGCCGTGCTGGGGCAGCCGCACGTGCATGAAGTGCGTGTGCTGCACTTACTGCACCCCCACGACACCTTCTGCAGGTCAGTGCGGGTGTGGGTGCAGTGGGAGCAATGCAAGTACGGGGTTAGCTGTGGGGGCGATGCGGGCTGGCGATAGGTTGTGGCAAGGCAATGCGAGCTTGTGAAGGGGCTTGCAGATGGACACAACACACGCTACCCACCTGCAAAGCACACGTGCTCTGCTCTCCAGTGCACGCTAGCACACGCACGTGCTCTCCAGGTGTGTTTCTAGCCGAGTCAGCTCAAAGCATGCTTGCCAAGGGGCTTGCATATGCACAACAACACCAGCCACGTTCTCCCCGCTTCCTCTCTAACACCAGTCCATTCTCCGCACCTTTTACTCCTCCTCCAGCCAACCAACCAACCTCACTCACTCTCTCTGTCTCCTTGACCTCTCAAGACAGTCCACACCATCCAGGTTCACTTTCCTTTCCAACTCTCCCTCCCCCTGTCTCTTCTCTCCCCTTGCACGCCTCGCTCCCTCGCACCTCCCAGGTTCGTCGGCCAAAGGGACGCAGAGGCTTTTGATGCGTACACGTGGCAGTTCTTTTCTCAAGACTGGTGCTGCACACCCAACCATGAGACTCGCACCTTCTCCATCCCCCCTATAGTAGACATCTCTTTCGCAGAGAGGCTGAAGTAGAGGCCGGCCGGTCAGGGGCTGAATGTCGGGTCGACCGACCAGCAAGGGGGTGATCGAGATCCTGTTCGGCGTGAACTTGAAGTAACCATAGCTCGGCGCGATTCCTTCCGCAGTCACATGGGTCGCCGACATCGGCGACAAACCGCTAGGTCGACCTCCGACGTCGCCTCCAGCCGCCGACGACCGCATCCCTCGCGCCTAAACGCCGCCGAATTCACCGGCGTGATCACATCTCGCTGCCACGACGACGTGCCTCCCGCACTGCTGCCGACTTGGTCACCACCGGCGTTGACGCCCACGTCAACGCCGCCTTCGTCATTCACCGGCAGGCCCTCAGATTCGTTATGGGGCTGTCTGATTTGTCAGACTTAGTCCACATTTTTAGTCTGATCAATCAGACTTGGTAAAAAAAAAAAAAATCTGAATTTTCAGAGTTCAAGAGTACAAAAGTCTGATTACCGTACCAGGGCTTCAGATTCGTTTTGGGCCACCCTTAGTAATCAGGGTTCTAGGTATAGTCAACCTTGATGCATAGGGTATTTTTTTTTCCCTTACAAATGCAGGGTAAAAAAACAGTTAGTCTGTTTAGGCAGGGTATTTTACAAAACTATCCTATATGAGAATGCTAAAATACTCAAGTTCAACGGTTAGCGGTTCAGCTGGTTCGATTACGCATTAGATCTGCAAGCGCGCAGGTTCGAATCTCACTGTTGGGATCACTTTGCAGTGGCC
This sequence comes from Closterium sp. Naga37s-1, assembly GCA_947471745.1. Taxonomy (NCBI): domain Eukaryota; kingdom Viridiplantae; phylum Streptophyta; class Zygnematophyceae; order Desmidiales; family Closteriaceae; genus Closterium; species Closterium sp. Naga37s-1. The sequence continues at coordinate 371,824 of CANJKZ010001154.1, forward strand.
TGTATAGTGTTTCATCTCGCTACGGAGCACTCGGTCCCGGTATAGCTGGGATTGTACACTGTACAGTCAGATTAATGTGTTCCTTATGCTGTTTTTCAAGGGTATTGAAAAGCTTACATTTTCTCGCCTAGGGTAAGAAATCCATTACCCTGCCTGTGAAAGGGTAACTGAAAAAAGCGGCCGCCAATCAGTGCAAAAAGGGTATTTTACCCTGATAACGAGAGGCCTGCTGATTACCCAGAGTTCACATCAGTAGGGAAGCTGATGGATCAGCCTAAAACGAGGTGGAAATTGCGCCGCGCGACACTGCTGTCACTGTTTCAGCTTGACTGACAGGACTGAACTGTACTTGCAGCACTCATCGCAACTGTTAGTGCAAATTTCGCACAGGACTACCAGAGTAGGTACCAGCTAAAACGCTCCTGGATCAGAGTACAATCTGAGAAAAAGGCTGAAAAATCAGATAAGGCCTACATAAAAAAAAAAAAAAAAACTCTAAGAGTCAATTAAAAAGAAGGCTGAAATATCATACCTTTTTAGGCAAATCAGAGAAATTTCTCTGACTTCTAGAGCCTTGTTCACCGGTCGAGGAGAGGCTGGTCGAGCAGGGTGCTCCTCTGCCCACACTGAGCAGATGCCTGCCTCGATGACCGCCAACGGTAGGTTTGGCCCGTATTCGTTGGCCTCATGGCGTCTCCTCGCGTCCTCCAGTTGTGCTTCCAGGGTGTCCACCATATCTGTGTCACCTACGGCGCCTACCATAGTGACTACTGCACAGCTAATGACCTACGAACACGAATTAGATAAGTGACAACTACGTCGACCTGGCTGAAAAGTAAGTCGTGTGCCGTCCACGCTCACCTCACCATGCGGAGATAACTCTATCAACGGGAGCTAGACTACGGGCTAGGCACGGGGTAGGAGGGATCTTTGAGTTCATTCCTTTAGTCGTTCTCTAGCACTTGTGCTTTCACTGGGCAAAACCGCAAGAGTTTTTCTAGCAGAAGTTGAGAACAATCATAGCAACAACATTGGCATACAAAACTACATCGGAATTAGCAAAGTTGCTGGTCGACTTCCAGCACAGCACGGCCGGCCGCGTGCCAGCATGACTTGGTCGACCGCGCTCCAGCAGAACAAAGTCGCGGCTTGCCAACGTTGCAAGTCCACGGTGTGCCAACCTGCAGCAAGTCTGCTGCAGAGCGTTGCACCCGCAGAACAACGGTGCACCTGCTTCGCAGGTGCGTGCAACAGGTTGGAGCTCCACGTCTTGTCACGAGCACAGCGCAGACGCCTGGCAGACTCCACGCCAACGACAGCGCCCACCAGCCACGTCGACCTCGGGATACCACTTCCGAGGTCGGCCTCGCAAAAACCACCCCGACGAACTTCGCACACATCGCCCGGGTATCCCGGTCGACCGGGCAACCTCGCCTGGTCGACCAGCTCAGTCCGTCGCCGACTACCCGTGACCGGCGTCCCCAATGTCGGCTCCAGCTGGTCGACGCCCGGCGTCCTCCCAGGTTGACCCACTGGCCCAGCGCCATCTTGCTCGGCGCCCAGCTCCCCTAATCAGGTCGACGTCGGCGCCCCCTTCGTCGACCACTAGAACTCGGCGCCCAGAAGTCGGCGCCCTTCGCAGTGGCCCCCGTGCAGGTCGACCTCCTCGTCGACCAGCTAGCCCACTGCTGCAGGTCGGCTGCACTCCCCCACACACCCGACCATGAGGTCGGCTCCGCCCAAGCGAGGACGTGGCCTAACACAACTCCCGTTGACACTCCCTTGCCGTGTTCACGCTTGGGCCCCAGCCCACACGACAGGACCTCTCAGAGAATAGCTCGTCGACGTGCACCCAACACACAGCACGTCGGTCACCGCACCAGCCATGCAAGAGGGCATGGCACCTACTGCTGCACGTCGTTGCCGCCGTCGCCCACGTGCGCACTTGGCCGATTGCAATGGAGCACCGGTTGAAGGCCGGATAGTGCAGCGCCTTCGTCAGGAAGTCGACCGGCTGCTCAACAGTCGGAATGTTTTTTAGCGAAAACTTTCCGCGCTTCACCATGTGCTGCAGCCAGGCCTGTCGCCGCTCCATGTGCTTGAGGTTGCCCGTCAACCCCATGCCCTCGGCGACTGTGATGGCCGACTTGTTGTCCACACGAAGGACCGTCGGCGTCCCGGCGTCCAGCTGTCGGAACTCTGCAAGGAGGAAGCGAAGGCGTCATCCCTCCTTGCCGGCTTCAGTGGCCGCCACGTACTCCGACTCGGTCAATGACAGCGTCGCGCACTTGATGCACTGGCTCAACCAGGAGACCGCGGCTCCTCCGTAGACGAACACGTAGCCTCCCGTGCTCGTCCGATTCTGCTTGTCGCCGGCGTCGTAGGCGTTCACGTAGCCGTCCAGCTTCAGCGACTCTGGTCCACCGCCGAACTCCAGGGCGGTGTCACGCGTGATGGCGAGGTAGACGAGGCAGCGGTCGACCTCGGGCCAGTGCTGGTCGCTCCTCACCATGAGACCGCTACCCAGCCTGCTGCAGGCGAAGACGATGTCCGGCCTCGTCGTTGTCGCCACAAAGTGCAGCGAGCCGACCTTCTTCCGGTGCTCCTCCTCCTGGCGCTCCTGTGCCTCCTCGTCATCCAAGGTGAGCTCGGCGTAGGTGTCGACCGAGACCGGCGTCTTAGGGGTGCGCCCGGTCTGCTCCTCGTTGAGAAACCGCCTACGCAGCTTGTCGGTGTAGCCCTGCTGGTGCAACCACAGCTTCCTCGCCGGCCTGTCGCGCACGATCTCCACCCCGAGGTACTTCTGCAACGGCGATATCTCACGCAGCTCAAAGGCGGCCTCCAGCAGTTCCTTCAGCTCCTTCAGCATCGCGGCACTACTGTTGGCGGCGAGCAGATTGTCGACGTAGACCAGCACCCAGCAGGCCACCTTGTCGTCGCTGACCTTGAAGTAGAGTGCCGTGTCGACCTGTCTCTTCTTCTAGCCGACGCCGACCAGCACGTCGTTGAGAGCCTTGTACCACAACAGCGGTGACTGCTTTAGCCCGTAGAGGCTCTTCAGCAGCTTGCACATCCGGCCGGTCCCGTCGTTGAAGTAGGCCGGCTGGTACATGCGGGCCTCATTGGGGCGCACCTTTGGAGAGGTTATTCGCCCGAGGGCCTCACTGGGGCGCACCTTTGGAAAGGTTCTTCACATGTGGGCCTCATTGGGGCGCACCTTTGGAGAGGTTATTAGCCCGTGGGACTCATTGGGGCGCACCTTTGGAGAGGTTATTTGCACGTGGGCCTCATTGGGGCACACCTTTGGAGAGGTTTTTAGCCCGGGGCCTCATTGGGGCGCACCTTTGGAAAGGTTATTCGCCCGTGGGCCTCATTGGAGCGCACCTTTGCAGAGGTTATTTGCCCGTGGGCCTCATTGGGGCGCACCTTTGGAAAGGTGATTCGCCAGTGGGCCTCATTGGGGCGCAACTTTGGAGAGGTTATTTCCCCGTGGGCCTCACTGGGGCGCACCTTTGGAGAGGTTATTCGCATGTGGGCCTCACTGGGGTGCACCTTTGGAGAGGTTATTCGCACGTGGGCCTCACTGGGGCGCACCCTTGGAGAGGTTACTCGCCCGTGGGCCTCATTGGAGCGCACCTTCGGAGAGTTTATTCGCTCGTGGGCCTCACTGAGGCGTACTTTTGGAGAGGTTATTCGCCCGTGGGCCTCGTTGGGGCGCACCTTTGGAGAGGTTATTCGCCCGTGGGCCTCGTCGGGGCGCACCTTTGGAGAGGTTATTCGCCCGTGGGCCTCAGTGGGGCACACCATTGGAGAGGTTATTCGCCCGTGGGCCTCATTGGGGCGCACCTTTGGAGAGGTTATTCGCCCGTGGGCCTCATTGGGGCGCACCTTTGGAGAGCTTATTCGCACGTGGGCCTCATTGGGGCGCACCTTTGGAGAGGTTATTAGCCCATGGGACTCACTGGGACGCACCTTTGTAGAGGTTATTTGAACGTGGCCTCATTGGGGCGCACCTTTGGAGAGGTTATTCGCCCGGGCCTCATTGGGGCGCACCTTTGGAGAGGTTATTCGCCAGTGGGCCTCATTGGGGCGCACCTTTGGAGAGGTTATTCGCCCGTGGGCCTCGTTGGGGCGCAAATTTGGAGAGGTTATTCGCCCGTGGGCCTCATTGGGGCGCACCTTTGGAAAGGTTATTCGCCCGTGCGCCTCATTGGGGCGCACCTTTGGAGAGGTTATTCGCCTGTGGGCGTCATTGGGGCGCACCTTTGGAGGGGTTATTCGCCCGTGTTTCTCATTGGGGCGCACTTTTCAAGAAGTTATTCGCCCATGGGCCTCCTTGAGGCGCACCTTTGGAGAGGTTATTCGCCCGTGTGCCTCGTTGGGGCGCACCTTTGGAGAGGTTATTCGCCCGTGGGCCTCCTTGAGGCGCACCTTTGGAGAGGTTATTCGCCGGTGGGGTTCATTGGGGCGCACCTTTGGAGAGGTTATTCGCCGGTGGGCCTCGTTGGGGCGCACCGTTGGAGAGGTTATTCGCCGGTGGGCCTCGTTGGGGCGCACACTTGGAGAGGTTATTAGCCCGTGGGCCTCGTTGGGGCGCACACTTGGAGAGGTTATTCGCCCGTGGGCCTCATTGGGCGCACCTTTGGAGAGGTTGTTCGCACGTGGGCCTCATTGGGGCGCACCTTTGGAGAGGTTATTAGCCCGTGGGACTCACTGGGACGCACCTTTGGAGAGGTTATTTGAACGTGGCCTCATTGGGGCGCACCTTTGGAGAGGTTATTCACCCGTGGGCCTCATTGGGGCGCACCTTTGGAGAGGTTATTCACCCGTGGGCCTCATTGGGGCGCACCTTTGGAGAGGTTATTCGCCCGTGGGCCTCGTTGGGGCGCACCTTTGGAGAGGTTATTCGCCCGTGGGCCTCGTTGGGGCGCACCTTTGGAGAGGTTATTCGCCCGTGGGCCTCATTGGGGCGCACCTTTGGAGAGGTTATTCGCCCGTGGGCCTCCTTGGGGCGCACCTTTGGAGAGGTTATTCGCCCGTGGGCCTCGTTGGGTCGCACCTTTGGAGAGGTTATTCGCCCGTGGGCCTCGTTGGGGCGCACCTTTGGAGAGGTTATTCGCCCGTGGGCCTCGTTGGGGCGCACCTTTGGAGAGGTTATTCGCCCGTGGGCCTCACTGGGGCGCACCTTCGGAGAGGTTAATCGCCCGTGGGCCTCACTGGAGCGCACCTTCGGAGAGGTTATTCGCCCGTGGGCCTAACTCAGGTGCACCTTCGGAGAGGTTATTTGCCCGTGGGCCTAACTCAGGCGCACCTTCGTAGAGGTTGTTTGCCCGTTGCCCTCATTGGGGCGCACCTTCGGAGAGGTTAATCGCCCGTGGGCCTCACTGGGGTGCACGTTCGAAGAGGTTTTTCGCCCGTGGGCCTCACTGGGAAGCACCTTTGGAGAGGTTATTCGCACGTGGGCCTAACTGGGGCGCACCTTTGGAGAGGTTATTCGCCCGTGGGCCTCAATGGGGCGCACCTTCAAAGAGGTTATTAGCCTGTGGGCCTAATTGGGGCGCACCTTTGGAGAAGTTATTTGCCTGTGGGCCTTATTGGGGCGCACCTTTGGAGAGGTTATTCGCCCGTGGGCCTTACCGGGGCGCACCTTTGGAGAGGTTATTCGCCCGTAGGCCTCGTTCGGGCGCACATTTAGAAGGTTATTCGCCCGTGGGCCTCGTTGGGGCGCACCTTTGGAGAGGTTATTCTCCCGTGGGCCTCATTGGGGTGCACCTTCGGAGAGGTTATTCGCCCGTGGGCCTCGTTGGGGCTCACCTTTGGAGAGGTTATTCACCCGTGGGCCTCGTTGGGGCGCACCTTTGGAGAGGCTATTCGCCCGTGGGCCTCGTTGGGGCGCACCTTTGGAGAGGTTATCCGCCCGTGGGCCTCATTGGGGCGCACCTTTGGAGAGTTTTTTTGCCCGTGGGCCTCATTGGGGCGCACCATGGGCCTCATTGGGGCGCACATTTGGAGAGGTTTTTCGTCTGTGGGCCTCATTGAGGCGCAGCGTTGGAGAGGTTATTTGCACGTGGGCCTCATTGGGACGCACCTTTGGAGAGGTTATTAGCCCGTGGGCCTCAGTGGGTCGCAGCTTTGGAGAGGTAATTAGCTCGTGGCCTCATTGGGGCGCACCTTTGGAGAGGTTATTCGCCCGTGGGCCTCATTTGGTCGCACCTTTGGAGAGGTTATTTTCACGTGGGCCTCATTGGGGCGCACATATGGAGAGGTTATTAGCCCGTGGGCCTTATTGGGGCGCACCTTTGGAGAGGTTATTTGCACGTGGGCCTCATTGGGGCGCACCTTTGGAGAGGTTTTTAGCCCGGGGCCTCATAGGGGCGCACCTTTGGAGAGGTTTTTAGCCTGGGGCCTCATTGGGGCGCACCTTTGGAGAGGTTATTCGCCCGTGGGCCTCACTGGGGCGCACCTTCGGAGAGGCTATTCGCCCGTGGGCCTCACTTGGGCGCACCTTCGGAGAGGTTATTCGCCCGTGGGCCTCACTTGGGCGCATCTTCGGAGAGGTTATTCGCCCGTGGGCCTCACTGGGGCGCACCTTCGGAGAGGTGATTTGCCCGTGGGCCTCATTAGGGCGCACCTTTGGAGAGGTTATTCGCCCGTGGGCCTCATTGGGGCGCACCTTTGGAGAGGTTATTTGCCCGTGGGCCTCAATGGGGCGAACCTTTGGAGAGGTTATTCGCCCGTGGGCCTCATTGGGGCGCACCGTTGGAGAGGTTATTCGCCCGTGGGCTTCATTAGGGCGCACCATTGGAGAGGTTATTCGCCCGTGGGACTCATTGGGGCGCACCTTTGGAGAGGTTATTCGCACGTGGGCCTCACTGGGGCGCACCCTTGGAGAGGTTGTTCGCCCGTGGGCCTCACTGGGGCGCACCTTTGGAGAGGTGATTTGCCCGTGGGCCTCATTAGGGCGCACCTTTGGAGAGGTTATTCGCCCGTGGGCCTCATTGGGGCGCACCTTTGGAGAGGTTATTTGCCCGTGGGCCTCACTGGGGCGCACCCTTGGAGAGGTTATTCGCCCGTGGGCCTCATTGGGGCGCACCGTTGGAGAGGATATTCGCCCATGGGCTTCATTAGGGCGCACCATTGGAGAGGTTATTCGCCCGTGGGACTCATTGGGGCGCACCTTTGGAGAGGTTATTCGCACGTGGGCCTCACTGGGGCGCACCCTTGGAGAGGTTGTTCGCCCGTGGGCCTCACTGGGGCGCACCTTCGGAGAGGTTATTCGCCCGTGGGCCTCACTGGGAAGCACCTTCGGAGAGGTTATTCGCACGTGGGCCTAACTGGGGCGCACCTTTGGTTATTTGCCTTTGGGCCTCACTGAGACGCACCTTTGGAGAGGTTATTCTCCCGTGGGCCTCATGGAGCCGCAACTTTGGAGAGGTTATTTGCCCGTGGGCCTCATGGGGGCGCACCTTTGGAGAGGTTATTCACCTGTGGGCCTCACTGAGGCGCACATTTTGAGAGGTTATTCGCACGTGGGACGTTGCAAGCATCATCGGTCATCGGCGCTCGCGAATGATGACCGTCGCACTTCCTGCACATGTGCAGATCCTTCCACATTTCGGGGGTGGAAGCACTCGTTCAGAGCGTTTTTCTTCCGCCGGGTCACGTGGCTGCGCTTGTCTGGTCCTATTACAAAGCCAGCAAGGGTGTGGGAGGGTTGCAAGCATCATCGATTATCGGCGCTCGCGAATGAAGAGCGCCCACTACACTTCCTGCACATGTGCGGATCCTTCTGCGTTTTGGGGGTGGAAGCGCTCGTTCCATGCGTTTTTCTTCCGCAGGTCACGTGGCTATGCCTGTCTGGTCCTATTGCCAGGCCAGTAAGGGCGTGGGAGGTTTACAAGCATCATCGGTCATCGGCGCTCGCGAATGTAGAGCACCCGCTGCACTTCCTGCACATGTGCGGTTCCTTCCGCGTTTTGGGGGTGGAAGCGCTCGTTCCTCGCGTTTTTCTTACGCCGGGTCACATGGCTGCGCTTGTCTGGTCCTATTACCAAGCCAGCAAGGGCGTGGGAGGGTTGCAAGCATCATCGGTAATTGGCGCTCGTGAATGAAGAGCGCTTACTTCACTTCCTGCACATGTGCAGATTCTTCCGCGTTTTTTAGGGTGGAAGCGCTCGTTCCGAGCGTTTTTCTTCCACCGGGTCAAGGTGGCTGCACTTGTCTGGTCCTATTACCAAGCCAGCAAGGGCGTGGAAGGGCTGCAAGCATCATCGGTAATCGGCGCTCGCGAATGAAGAGCGCCCGCTTCACTTCCTGCAGATGTGCGGATCCTTCCGCGGTTTGGGGGTGGAAGCGCTTGTTCCGCGTGTTTTTCTTCCGCCGGGTCACATGGCTGTGCCTGTCTGGTCCTATTACCAAGCCTACAAGGGCGCGGGAGGGTTGCAAGCATCATCGGTCATCGGCGCTCGCGAATGAGGAGCGCCCACTGCACTTCCTGCACATGTGCGCATCCTACCACGTTTTGGGAATGGAAGCGCTAGTTGCGAGCGTTTTTCTTCCGCCGGGTTACGTGGCTGGGCCTCTCTGGTCATATTACCAAGCCACCAAGGGCGCGGGAGGGTTGCAAGCATCATCGGTCATCGGCGCTCGCGAATGAAGAGCGCCCGCTGCACTTCCTGCACATGTGAAGATCCTTCCGCGTTTTGGGGGTGGAAGCGCTTGTTCCGAGCGTTTTTCTTCCGCCGGGTCACGCGGCTGCACTTGTCTGGTCCTATGACAAAGCCAGTAAGGGCGCGGGAGGGTTGCAAGCATCATCGGTCATCGGCGCTCGCCACTGAAGAGCACCCGCTGCACTTCCTGCACATGTGCGGATCCTTCCGCGTTTGGGGGTGGAAGCGCTCGTTTCGAGCGTTTTTCTTCCGTCGGGTCACGTGGCTGTGCTTGCCTGGTCCTACAAGCCAGCAAGGGCATGGGAGGGTTTCAAGCATCATTGGTTATCGGCGCTCGCGAATGAAGTGCACCTGTTGCACTTCCTCCACATGTGCGGAGGTGGAAGCGCTCGTTTCGCATGTTTTTCTTGCGCCGGGTCACGTGGCTGCGCGTGTCCGGTCCTGTTACCAAGCCAACAAGGGTGTGGGAGGGTTGCAAGCATCATCTATCATCGGCGCTCGCGAATGGAGAGCGCCTGCTGCACTTCCAACACATGTACGAATCCTTTCGTGTTTTGGGTGTGGAAGCGCTCGCTCCGAGCGTTTTTCTTCCGCCGGGTCACGTGACTGCGCCTGTCTAGTCCTTTTACCAAGCCATCAAGGGTGTGGGAGGGTTGCAAGCATCATCGGTCGTCGGCGCTCGCCAATGAAGAGCACACGCTGCACTTCCTGCACATGTGCGGATCCTTCTGCGTTTTGGGGGTGGAAGCGCTCTTTCCGAGCGCTTTTCTTCTGCCGGGTCACGTGGCTACCCTTGTCTGGTCCTATTACCAAGCCAGCAAGGACGTGGGAGGGTTTCAAGCATCATTGGTCATCGGCGCTCGCGCATGAAGAGCACCCGCTGCACTTCCTGCACATGTACGGATCCTTCCGCGTTTTAGGGGTGGAAGCACTCGTTCCGTGCGTTTTTCTTCCGCCGGGTCATGTGGCTGCGCCTATTTAGTCCTATAACTAAGCCCGCAAGGGCGCATAGGTCATCGGCGCTCGCGAATGAAGAGCGTTCGCTGCACTTCCTACACATGTGCGGATCCTTCCGCATTTTGGGGGTGGAAGTGCCCGTTTTGAGCGTTTTTCTTCCGCCGCGTCACGTAGCTGCGCTTGTCTGGTCCTAGTACCAAGCCAGCAAGGGCGTGGGAGGGTTGCAAGCATCATCGGTCATCGGCACTCGCGAACGAAGAGTGTCCGCTGCACTTCTTGCACATGTGCTCATCCTTCCGCGTTTTGGGGGTGGAAGCGCACGTTCCGAGCATTTTTCTTCCGCCGGGTCACATGGCTGGGCTTGTCTGGTCCTATTACCAAGCATGCAAGGGCGTGGGAGGGTTGCAAGCATCATCAGTCATTGGCGCTTGCGAATGAAGAGCACCCCCTGCACTTCCTGCACATTTGAGGATCCTTCCGCGTTTTGGGGGTGGAAGAGCTTGTTCCGAGTGTTTTTCTTCCGCTGGGTCACGTGGCTGCGCTCGTCTGCCCCTTTTACAAAGCCAGCAAGGGCGTGGGAGGGTTGCAAGCATCATCTGTCATTGGTGCTCGCGAATGAAGAGCGCCCTCTGCACTTCCTGCACATGTGCGGATCCTTCCGCGTTTTGAGGGTAGACGCGCTCGATCTGAGCGTTTTCCTTCCTCCGGGTCACGTGGCTGGGCTTGTCTGGTCCTATTACCAAGTCAACAATGGCGTGGGAGGGTTGCAAGCATCATCGATTATCGGCGCTCGCGAATGAAGAGCGCCTGCTGCACGTCTTGCACATGTGCGGATCCTTCCGCGTTTTGGGGGTGGAAGCACTGGTCCGTATGTTTTTCTTTGCCGGGTCACGTGGCTGCACTTGTGTGGTCTTATTACCAAGCCAGCAAGGGTGTGGGAGGGTTGCAAGCATCATCGGTCATCGGCGCTCGCGAATAAAGAGCGCCCGTGGCACGTCCTGCACATGTGCGGGTCCTTCTTGGTTTTGAGGGTGGAAGTGATCGTTCCGGGCGTTTTTCTTCCGCCGGTTCACGTGGCTGCGCCTGTCTAGTCCTATTACCAAGCCAGCAAGGGCGTGGGAGGGCTGCAAGCATCTTCGGTCATCAGCGCTCGCGAATGAAGAGCTCCCGGTGCACGTCCTGCACATGTGCGGATCCTTCCGCGTTTTTGGGGTAAAAGTGCTTGTTCCGAGTGTTTTTCTTTGCCGGGTCACGTGGCTGCACTTGTCTGGTCTTATTACCAAGCCAACAAGTGCGTGGGAGGATTCCAAGCATCATCGATCATCGGCGCTCGCGAATGAAGAGCGTCCGCTGCACTTCTTGCTCATGTGCGGATTGTTCCGCGTTTTAAGGGTGGAAGCGCTCGTTCTGAGCGTTTTTCTTCCGCCGGGTCAAAGTGGCTGCGCTTGACTGGTCCTATTGCCAAGCCAGCAAGGGCGTGGGAGGGTTGCAAGCATCATCGGTCATCGGCGCTCGCGAATGAAGAGCGCCCGCTGCACGTCCTGCACATGTGCGGGTCCTTCCGCGTTTTGGGGGTGGAAGCGATCGTTCCGAGCGTTTTTCTTCCGCCGAGTCACGAGGCTGCGCCTGTCTGGTCCTATTACCGCCAGCAAGGGCGTGGGAGGGTTGCAAGCATCATCGGTCATCGGCGCTCGCGAATGAAGAGCACACGCTGCACTTCCTGCACATGTGCGGATCCTCCGCGTTTTGGGGGTGGAAGCGCTCGTTCCGAGCGTTTTTCTTCCACTGGGTCACGTGGCTGCCCTTGTCTGGTCCTATTACCAAGCCGGCAAGGGCGTGGGACGGTTGCAAGCATCATCGATCATCGGCGCTCACAAATGAAGAGCGCCCGTTGCACTTCCTGCACATGGGCGCATCCTTCCGCGTTTTGGGGGTGGAAGCGTTCGTTCGGAGCATTTTTCTTCCGCTGGGTCACGTGGCTGCGCTTGTCTTGTCCTATTTCCAAGCCAGCAAGGGCGTGGGAGGGTTGCAAGCATCATCGATCATCGGCACTCGTGAATGAAAAGCGCCCCCTGCACTTCCTGCACATGTGCGGGTCCTTCCGCATTTTGGGGGTGGAAACGCTCGTTCCGAGCGATTTTCTTTGTCGGGTCACGTGGCTGGGCTTGTCTGGTCCTATTACCAAGCCAGGAAGGGCGTGGGAGGGTTGCAAGCATCATCGGTCATCGATGTTCGCGATGTTAACAGGAATGGAGTGTTGGCCCCGCCCTCGCTTGGGCAACGCCGACGACTTGGTCGGATGTACGGGAGTAGCAGCCGACCATTCACAGTGGGAGAGCTGCTCGACAGGCTTCGTCGAGCTGCAGGAGGCCGCTGTGGTGTTGCTGTCGACCAGGGAGCTTGATAGCTGCAACTAACTGGTCTGGGCGACGGGTGGGCCATCGACCAAAAGCTGCAGTTCAACCGGGAGGTCGCCGGAGCAGCTCGTCGACCTGCAGCTCGACCGGGAGGTCGCCGTAGCAGCCCGTCGACTTGCAGTTCGACATGGAGGTCCCCAGAGCAGCTCGTCGACCTGCAGTTCGACCGGGAGGTTGACGGAGCAGTCTGACGACCTGGGAAGTGTGCAGCGGACGACGAGGGGAGCTCGGCGACAACCGCTGACTGTTCCGGTCGACGGAAGGGGTTCGTCGACCAGAGGGTAGCTCGACAGGAGCTGTAGTCGACCACGGGCACCTGGTGGTCGACCAAAGGGACCTGGTGGTCGACCAGAAATAATGGTGGTCGACTGGAAGCACCTGGTGGTCGACCGGGTCGACCGGGTAACCTACTCGACGAGTTCGGCGGAGGCACGCGAATGTCGTCGAGGTCGCGATGGCGAAGACGACTACGGGCTGGTATCCCGAAGTTGACGTGGCTCGTCAGGCGCAGACAACAGCCGACAGATGCCCAACGAGGCAAGTTGGGCCAATTGTCTACGCGCACCTGCGAGCGTGCGCACTACTGTGTTCTATGGGGCAACGCTAGACAGCCGCTCCACTGCAGCGTTGGCACGTCGTCGACCTGCTATGCCCGGTCGATCAAGCTGTGATGGCGGTCGACCAGACGAGCTGCAGGGTTGCTATGTAGTCATTCTGTCATTGCTTGTATAATCATTCTGTAATTCCAACTTTGCTAGTGGAAACTCTTGCCGATTTCTCCCGTGAATGTGCAAACACTAGTCTAGCTCACTACCGTGGTAGTGTGTCTCTCCGCACGCGAATGAAGAGCGCCCGTTGCACTTCCTGCAAATGTGCAGATCCTTCCGCGTTTTATAAGTGGAAGCGCTCGTTCCGAGCATTTTTCTTCCGCCGTGTCACGTGGCTGCACTTGTTTGGTCCTATTACCAAGCCAGCAAGGGCGTGGGAGGGTTGCAAGCATCATCGGTCATCGGCGATCGCGAATGAAGAGCGCCCGCTACACATCCTGCACATGTGCGGGTCCTTCCGCGTTTTGGGGGTGGAAGCTCTCGTTCCAAGCATGTTTCTTTGCCGGGTCACGTAGTTGCGCTTGTCTGGTCATATTACCAAGCCAGAAAGGGCGTGGGAGGGTTGCAAGCATCATCGGTCATCGGCGCTCGCGAATTAAGAGCGCCCGCTGCACTTCCTGCACATGGGCACATCCTTCCGCGTTTTGGGGGTGGAAGCGTTCGTTACGAGCGTTTTTATTCTGCCGAGTCATATGGCTGGGCTTGTCTGGTCCTATTACCAAGCCCGCAAGGGCGTGGGAGGGCAGTAAGCATCATTGGTCATCGACGCTCGCGAATGAAGAGCACCCCTTGCACTTCCTGCACATGGGCGCATCCTTCCGCGTTTTGGGGGTGTAAGCGTTCGTTCCGAGATTTTTTCTTCTGCCGGGTCATGTGGGTGCGCTTGTCTGGTCCTATTACCAAGCCAGCAAGGGCGTGGGAGGGTCGCAAGCATCATCGGTCATCGGCACTCGCGAATGAAGAGCGCCCGCTGCACTTCTTGCACATGTGCGCATCCTTCCGCGTTTTGGTGGTGGAAGCGCTCGTTGCGAGAGTTTTTCTTCCACCGGGACACGTTGCTGGGCTTGTCTGGTCCTATTACCAAGTCAGCAAGGGCGTGGGAGGGTTGCAAGTATCATCGGTCATCGGCGCTCGCGAATGAAGAGCGCCCGCTGCACTTCCTGCACATGTGCGGATTCTTCCGCGTTTTAAGGGTGGAAGCGCTCGTTCTGAGTGTATTTCTTCCGCTGGGTCAAGTGGCTGCGCTTGTCTGGTCCTATTATCAAGCCAGAAAGGGCGTGGGAGGGTTGCAAGTATCATCGGTCATCGGCGCTTGCAAATCAAGAGCGCCCGCTGCACTTCCTGCACATGTACGCATCCTTCCGCGTTCTGGGGGTGGAAGCGCTTGTTTCAAGAGTTACTCTTCCACCGGGAGACATAGCTGGGCTTGTCTGGTCCTATTACCAAGCCAGCAAGGGCGTGGGAGGGTTGCAAGCATCTTCGGTCATCGACGCTCGCAAATGTAGAGCGCCCGCTGCAGGTCCTGCACATGTGCGGATCCTTCCGCGTTTTGGGGATGGAAGCGCTCGAACTGAGCGTTTTTCTTCCGCCGGGTCATGTGGCTACGTTTGTCTGGTCCTATTTCCAAGCCAGCAAGGGCGTGGAAGGGTCGCGAGCATCATCGGTCATCGGCGCTTGCGAATGAAAAGCGCCCGCTGCACTTCCTGCATATGTGCGGGTCCTTCTGCGTTTGGGGGGTGGAAGCGCTCGTTCCGAGCGTTTTTCTTTGCCGGGTCACGTGGTTGCGCTTGTCTGGTCCTATTACCAAGCCAGCAAGGGCGTGGGAGGGTTGCAAGCATCATTTGTCATCGATGTTCGCAAATGAAGAGCGTCCGCTGCACTTCCTGCACACGTGCGTATCCTTCCGCGTTTTATGGGTGGAGCGCTCGTTCCGAGCGTTTTTCTTCCGCTGGGTCACGTGGCTGCGCTTGTCTGGTCCTATTACCAAGCCAACAAGGGCGTGGGAGGGTTGCAAGCATCATCGGTCATCGGCGCTCGCGAATGAAGAGCGCCCGTTGCACTTCCTGCACATGTGCGGGTCCTTCCGCGTTATGGGGGTGGAAGCTCTCGTTCCGAGCGTTTTTCTTTGCCGGGTCACGTGGTTGCGCTTCTCTGGTCCTACTACCAAGCCAGCAAGGGCGTGGGAGGGTTGCAAGCATCATCGGTCATCGGCGCTCGCGAATGAAGAGCGCTCGCTGCACTTCCTGCAAATGGGCGCATCCTTCCGCGTTTTTAGGGTGGAAGCGCTCCTTCCGAGTGTTTTCTTTCCGCCAGGTCACGTGGCTGCGATTGTCTGGTCCTATTACCAAGCCAGCAAGGGCGTGGGAGGGTTGCAAGCATCATCAGTCATCGGCGCTCGCGAATGAAGAGCGCCCGTTGCACTTCCTGCACATGTGCGGATTCTTCCCGTGGAAGCGTCTGATCAGAGCGTTTTTCTTCCGCCGGGTCAAAGTGGTTGCGCTTGTCTGGTCCTATTACCAAGCCAGCAAGGGCGTGGGAGGGTTGCGAGCATCATCGGTCATCGGCGCATGCGAATGAAGAGCGCCCCCTGCACTTCCTGCACATGTGCTGATCCTTCCGCGTTTTTGGGGTGGAAGCGCTCGTTTCAAGCGTTTTTATTCCTCTAGGTTACGTGGCTGGGCTTGTCTGGTCCTATTACAAAGTGAGCAAGGGCGTGGGAGGGTTGCAAGCATCATCGATCATTGGCACTCGCGAATGAAGAGCGTCCGCTGCACGTCCTGCACATGTGCGGGTCCTTCCGCGTTTTGGGGGTGGAAGCGCTCGTTCCGAGCGATTTTCTTCCTCCGTGTCACGTGGCTTCCCTTCTCTTGTCCTATTACCAAGCCAGCAAGGGCGTGGGAGGGTTTCAAGCATCATCGATCATCGGCGCTCGCGAATGAAGAGCGCCCGCTGCACTTCCTGTACATGTGCGCATCCTTCCGCGTTTTAAGGTTGGAAGCGCTCGTTTCGAGTGTTTTTCTTCTGCCGGGTCACGTGGCTCCGCTTGTCTGGTCCTTTTACCAAGACAGCAAGGGCATGGGAGGGTTGCAACCATGATCGGTCATCGGCGCTTGCGAATGAAGAGCGCCCGCTGCACTTCCTGCACATGTGCGGATCCTTATACGTTTTAAGGGTGGAAGCGCTCGTCACGTGGCTACACTTGTCTGATCCTATTACCAAGCCAGCAAGCGCATAGGAGGGTTGCAAGCATCATCGGTCATTGGCGCTCGCGAATGAAGAGCACCCCCTGCACTTCCTGCACATGTGCTGATCCTTCCGCGTTTTGGGGGTGGAAGCGCTCGTTTGGAGCATTTTTCTTCCGCCGGGTCACGTGGCTGGGCATGTCTGGTCCTATTACGAAGCCAGCAAGGGCGTGGGAGGGTAGCAAGCATCATCGGTCATCAGCACTCGCGATTGAAGAGCACCCCCTGCACTTCCTGCACATGTGCGGATTCTTCCCGTGGAAGCGTTTGAACAGAGCGTTTTTCTTCCGCCGGGTCAAAGTGGTTGCGCTTGTCTGGTCCTATTACCAAGCCATCAAGGGCGTGGGAGGGTTGCAAGCATCATCGGTCATCGGCGTTCGCGAATGAAGAGCGCCCGCTGCACATCCTGCACATGTGCGGGTCCTTCTGCGTTTTTGGGGTGGAAGCGATCGTTCCGAGCATTTTTTCTTCCGCCGGGTCACGAGGCTGCGCCTGTCTGGTCCTATTACCAAGTCAGCAAGGGCGTGGGAGGGTTGCAAGCATGATCGATCATCGGCGCTCCCGAATGAAGAGCACACGATGCACTTCCTGCACATGTGCGGATCCTTCCGTGTTTTGGGGTTGGAAGTTTCCGTTCCAAGCGATTTTATTCCGCCGGGTCATGTGGCTGCCCTTGTCTTGTCCTATTACCGAGCCAGCAAGGTCGTGGGAGGGTTTCAAGCATCATCGATCATCGGCGCTCGCGAATGAAGAGTGCCCACTGCACTTCTTGCACAAGTGCGGATTCTTCCACGTTTTAAGGGTAGAAGCGCTCGTCCCGAGTGTTTTTCTTCCGCCGGGTCAAAGTGGCTGCGCTTGTCTCGTCCGATTACCAGCCAGCAAGGGCGTGGGAGGATTGCAAGCATCATTGGTCATCGGCGCTTGCGAATGAAGAGCACCCCCTGCACTTCCTGCACATGTGCTGATCCTTCCGCGTCTTGGGGGTGGAAGCGCTCATTCCGAGCGTTTTTTTTCCCTCCGGGTCACGTGGCTGGGCTTGTCTGGTCCTATTACCAAGCCAGCAAGGGCATGGGAGGGTTTCAAGCATCATGGATCATCGGCGCTCGCGAATGAGGAGCGCCCACTGCACTTCCTGCACATGTGCGTGTTCTTCCACGTTTTAAGGGTAGAAGCGCTCGTCCCGAGCGTTTTTCTTCCGCCGGTTCAAACTGTTTGCGCTTGTCTGGTCCTATTCCCAGCCAGCAAGGGCGTGGGAGGGTTGCAAGCATCATCGATCATCGGCGCTCGCGAATGAAGAGCGCTCGCTGCACTTCCTGCACATGTGCGCATCCTTCCACATTTTGGGGGTGGAAGCTCGTTCGGAGCGTTTTTCTTCCGCTGAGTCAAAGTGGCTGCGCTTGCCTGGTCCTATTACCAAGCCAGCAAGGGCGTGGGAGGGTTGCAAGCATCATCGGTCATCGGCGCTCGCGAATGAAGAGCGCCCGTTGCACGTCCTGCACATATGCGGGTCCTTCCGCGCTTTGTGGGTGGAAGCGCTCGTTCCGATTGATTTTCTTATGCCGGGTCACGTGGCTGCCCTTATCTGGTCCTATTACCTAGCCAGCAAGGGCGTGGGAGGGTTGCAAGCATCATCAGTCATCGGCGCTCGCGAATGAAGAGCACACGCTGCACTTCCTGCACATGTGCGGATCCTTCCGCGTTTTGAGGGTGGAAGCTCTCGTTCCAAGCGATTTTCTTCTGCTTGGTAACATGGCTGCCCTTGTCTGGTCCTATTACCAAGCCAGCAAGGGCGTGGGAGGGTTTCAAGCATCATCGATTATCGGCGCTCGCGAATGAAGAGGGCCCACTGCACTTCCTGCACATGTGCGGATTCTTCCGCGTTTTAAGGGTGGAAGCGCTCGTTCCGAGCGTTTTTCTTCCGCCGGGTCAAAGTGGCTGCGCATGTCTGGTCCTATTCCCAGCCAGCAAGGGCGTGGAAGGGTTGCAAGCATCATCGATCATCGGCGCTCGCGAATGATGAGCGCTCGCTGCACTTCCTGCACATGTGCGCATCCTTCCACTTTCTGGGGGTGGAAGCACTCGTTCCGAGCGTTTTTCTTCCGCCGGGTCAAAGTGGCTGCGCTTGTCTGGTCCTAATACCAAGCCAGCAAGGGCGTGGGAGGGTTGCAAGCATCATCGGTCATCGGCGCTCGCGAATGAAGAGCGCCCGCTGCACGTCCTGCACATATGCGGGTCCTTCCGCGCTTTGGGGGTGGAAGCGCTCGTTCCGAGCGATTTTCTTTCGCCGGGTCACGTGGCTGCCCTTGTCTCGTCCTATTACCTAGCCAAGAGGGTTTCAAGCATCATCGATCATCGGCGCTCGCAAATAAAGAGCGCCCGCTGCACTTCTTGCACATGTGCGGCTTCTTCCGCGTTTGAAGGGTGGAAGCGCTCGTCCGAGCGTTTTTCTTCCGACGGATCACATGGTTGCCCTTGTCTGGTCCTACTACCAAGCCAGGAAGGGTGTGAGAGGGTTTCAAGCATCATCGATCATCGGCGCTCGCGAATGAAGAGCGCCCGCTGCACTTCCTGCACATGTGCGGATTCTTCCGCGTTTTTTAGGGTGGAAGCGCTCGTTCCGAGCGTTTTTCTTCCACCGGGTCAAGGTGGCTGCACTTGTCTGGTCCTATTACCAAGACAACAAGGGCGTGGGAGGGTTGCAAGCATCACTGGTCATCGGCGCTCGCGAATGAAGAGCCCCCCCTGCACTTCCTGCACATGTGCTAGTCCTTCCGCGTTTTGGGGGTGGAAGCGCTCGTTACGAGCGTTTTTCTTCCTCCGGGTTACGTGGCTGGGCTTGTCTGGTCCAATTACAAAGTCAGCAAGGGCGTGGGAGAGTTGCAAGCATCATCGATCATCGGTGCTCGCGAATGAAGAGCACCCGCTGCACGTCCTGCACATGTGCGGGTCCTTCTGCGTTTTGGGGGTGGAAGCGCTCGTTCCGAGCGTTTCTCTTCCGCCGGGTCAAAGTGGTTGCGCTTGTCTTGTCTGAAGCTTGCCGGGCTGGAGATCATCCGCGACAGGTCGGCGGGGAAGCTGTGGCTCCACCAGCAGGGCTACGCCGACAAGCTGTGTAGGCGCTTCATCGGCGAGGAGCAGACCGGGCGCACCCCGAAGACGCCGGTCTCGGTCGACGCCTACGCCGAGCTCACCTTCGGCGACGAGGAGGCACAGGAGCGACAGGAGGAGGAGTACCGGCAAAAGGTCGGCTCGCTGCAGTTCGCGGCAGCGACGACGAGGCCGGACATCGCCTTCGCCTGCAGCAAGCTGGGGAGCGGCCTCACGGTGAGGAGCGACCAGCACTGGTGCGAGGTCGACCGCTGCCTCGCCTACCTCGCTAACACGCGTGACACCGCCCTGGAGTTCGGCGGTGGACCTGAATCGCTGGATCTGGTCGGCTACGTGGACGCCGAGGACGCCGGTGAGAAGCAGAACAGGACGAGCACGGGCGGCTACGTGTTCGTCTACGGAGGGGCCGCAGTCTCCTGGTCGAGCCAGCGCATCAAGTGCGCGACGTTGTCGTCGACCGAGTCGGAGTACGTGGCGGCCACCAAAGCCGGCAAGGAGGGACGCCAACTTCGCTTCCTCCTTGCAGAGTTCCGGCAGCTGGATGCCGGGAAGCCGACCGTCCTTCGGGTGGACAACAAGTCGGCCATCACGGTCGCTGAAGGCATGGGGTTGACGGGCAACCTCAAGCACATGGAGCGGCGACAGGCTTGGCTGCAGCACATGGTGAGGCGCGGGAAGTTCTCGCTGAGGTACATCCCGACCACCGAGTAGCCAGCCGACTTCCTGACGAAGGCGCTGCACTATCTGGCCTTCAACCGGTGCTCCGTCGCCATCGGCCAGGTGCGCCTGGCCAACGTGGGCGACGAAGATGATGACGTGCAGCAGTAGGTGCCATGCCCTCTTGCATGGCTGGTGCGGTGGACGACGTGCTGTGTGTTGGGTGCACGTCGACGAGCTATTTTCCGAGCAGTGATGCCATGTGGGTTGGGGCCCAAGCGTAAACGCGGCAGGGGAGTGTCGACGGGAGTTGTTGTTGGCCCCGTCCTCGCTTGGGTGGAGCCGACTTCGTGGTTGGGTGTACGGGAGGTAGAGCCGACTTGCAGCAGGAGTGACGTCGACCTGGAGCTGGTCGACCAGGGGTGTGGTCGACCTGGTGAGGTCAAATAAAGGTGGCCGTCGACTTGGGAGGTCGACGAGCACATACAGGAGCACCTGGTCGACGTGGTTGCCGGGTCAACCAGGTTACCTGGGTGACGAGGTTCTGCGGAAGAGTGCGACGGTCGCCCAGGCGATGTTGGCGAGACTGACCTTGGTGGTGGTATCCCGAGGTCGACGTGGCGGATCAGGTGGAGTTGTCAGCACAAGGAGCCCCGCTCCGGTCTCTACGTTCTCCACACCGAGCGCTCCCCGGTCGCGTCCTCCCCCCAGGTCGTTGCGTCCCCTCCGGCCCAGGTCCCTAGTCTAGTTGCTGTGTCTAGCCAGGTAGTCGTGTCCAGTCCGGTCGCTGTGTCCAGTCCAGTCGCTGCGTCTTGCTCCTGTTGCTCTCTCGCCCACCGCACAGTCCTGTGGCACCACCGCCTTGGCCACCCGTCGATCCCTCGCCTTCGTGGCATGCTCAGTCAGGGACTTGTCACAGGTCTCCCACGCACCTTCCCGTCGCTCCCTCCCTCGCTTGCCCCTCCTTGCTCTCCGTGCGTCGCCGGTCGCTTACGCGCCACTCCCTACTCCTCCTCCCTTCGTCCGGCCACCGCTCCCTTCGAGACTCTCCACTTGGACGTCTGGGGCCCTGCCGCGACGCAGGGGTCTGGGAGAGAGCGTTACTTTCTGGTGGTCGTCGACGACTACTCCAGGTACACCACAGTGTTCCCTCTTGCGAAGAAGTCCGAGGTGACTGCTACGCTGATCAGGTGGCTTCTAGCCACTGAGGGCACTCGTGGTCGTCGAGTCAGTTGTCTTCACTCCGACCGTGGGGGCGAGTTTCGCTCCGGCATTCTCGGCGGATTCTGCGGCGAACGGGGCATCACCCAGTCCTGGACGCTGCCAGAGTCCCTACAGCAGAATGGGGTTGCTGAGCGCCGCATAGGCTTGGTCATGGACATCGCCCGCACGTCCATGATCCATGCCCGTGCGCCCCATTTTCTGTGGCCTCACGCGGTTCGCTACGCCGCACACCAGCTGAACCTCCAGCCACGTGTCTCGCGGCCCGAGGCTTCACCGACCAGTCTTTGGACTGGTTCCCCTGGTGTTGGGTCGGCCTTTCGAGTCTGGGGCTGCCTTGCACTTGTTCGCGACACCTCCGCGGACAAGCTCTCGGCACGCGCCGTCCCCTGTCTCTTCCTTGGTTTCACAGTGGACTCTGCCGACTGGTCCTTTTACCACCCGCCCCTCCACCAGTTCCTAGACTCCCGTGACGTCCGGTTTGACGAGTCTGTGTCCTACTACACCCGGTACCCCTGTCGAGGTCTCCCGGTACCCCCTCCCCCCCTGTTCCTAGCACCCTCTCCTCCTCCTGCTCCTGCTCCTCCGGTACCCCCGCCCCCTCCTGGTCCTGCCCCGTCTGGTGTGTCCCACGCTACCCCTCTACCCCCGGTCGCGCGTCAGGTAGCGTCTCCCTCCCCGCAGTCCTCCTCACAGTCCCCTCAGCAGCCTTCGGCACTTCCGCGACAGGTTACTGTGGACTCGGTTGGTGTTGGAGCTGGAGGTGCAGCCGCTGGCGGTGCTCGGTCTGGGGGTGCTCGGTCGCGGGGTGCTGGAGCTGGAGGTGCTGGCGCAGGTGGCGCTGGCTCTGGGGGTGCTGGAGCTGGAGGTGCTGGCACTGGAGGTGCTAGTTCTGGGGGTGCTGGAGTTGGCGGTGCTGGCACTGGCGGTGCTAGTTCTGGGGGTGCTGGAGTTGGAGGTCCTGGCACTGGAGGTGCTGGTTCTGGGGGTGCTGAGTCTGAGGAGACTGACGCTGGAGACCCTGGTTCTGCGGAGTCCACTCCGCCTCCCCACCGCCACGACACGCGTCTCCAGGCTGCCCGTCGGCGTGAGCGTGAGGAGCAGGAGCGGTTGGAGAGGGAGCGGCAGGAGCTGCGGGTGCTGGACCTTCTGGAGCAGCAGTGGCAGCAGCAGCAGCAGCAGCAGCAGCAGCCGCAGCCGCAGCAGCAGCAGCCGTCGCTGCAGCAGCAGCAGCCGCAGCCGCCACCGCAGCTTCCTCTGGAGCGGCAGTTGTTCCCACCTGTGAGTGGCCTGCGGGCCCTTGGCCTTTCCCCAGTCTCCTCCTGTGCTTGTTCCTCCCTTGCCTCCTCCTGACGGCCGTCCGGCGGTCTGGTCTTCTCCTCCTCCTCGGTCTCCTCCTCACTCTGTCCGTCACGACTTGATCACTCGTTGTCCTCCGCGTGCTCGTCACTCGTCCCCTGTTACTGACCTCCACACTGCCCTCCTTTGTTCGTCCCGTCGTCGTTCTCCTTCTCCTGTGTCCGTTCTCCCGTCTCCTCCGTCCTCTCTCCCAGCCCTCCCCACTCCTATAACTGACTACTACCGCACTGTTCGTCCTGTTGCCGCACGTGTCCTCGCCACTCTTGTCACTGACTCTCGTTTCCCTCCGTCGTCTGCCTCGGCTCTTACTGCCGCTGTCGCTGAGTTTGCTGCCGCCAGCCGCCTTGACTACGCCACCCGGGTGGTGCCAGCTCCTCCCTACCGTCCTCTGTCCGTCGGGGGTGGGTTTGCCCTTGGCTGTGACGTCCTAGAGGACAGAGAGTCTGAGCTGGAGTACTGGGCAGCCGCTTCTCCCTCTGTGTGTGCCATGCTGCTCTCCACTGAGGGAGACCCCGACGCCCTTGACATACCGACTCCTCGCACTTACCGCGAGGCAGTGTCAGGGGCGTGGGCCTCTCAGTGGAAAGCGGCTATGGACTCAGAGTTGGCGTCTTGGAGATCCACAGGCACCTACGTCGACGCAGTTCCCCCTCCCAGGGCGAACGTAGTCGATGGCATGTGGCT
This sequence comes from Closterium sp. Naga37s-1, assembly GCA_947471745.1. Taxonomy (NCBI): domain Eukaryota; kingdom Viridiplantae; phylum Streptophyta; class Zygnematophyceae; order Desmidiales; family Closteriaceae; genus Closterium; species Closterium sp. Naga37s-1. The sequence continues at coordinate 394,746 of CANJKZ010001154.1, forward strand.
CTTCAAGGTGAAGCGGCCGCCTGGAGCACCGCCGGTGTTCAAGGCGCGCTACGTGGCTAGGGGCTTCAGTCAGCGTGAGGGAGTTGACTTCTTCCAGACCTTCGCCCCGACCCCGAAGATGACTACTCTTCGGGTGTTACTCCACATAGCAGCGCAGCGAGACTACGAGCTGCACTCCCTCGACTTCTCCACTGCGTTCCTCCAGGGCCGACTGCACGAGGAGATCTGGCTGCGCCGTCCTCCTGGCTTCACTGACACCTTCCCACCTGGGACCCAGTGGAGCCTGAGGCGACCAGTCTACGGTCTCCGCCAGTCGCCCCGTGAGTGGCACGACACTCTTCGCTCCACGCTTCGTGACCTTGGGTTCAGCCCGTCCTCCGCCGACCCGTCGCTGTTTGTTCGAGCGGGTTCTACTCCTTTCTTTATCCTTGTCTACGTCGACGACTTGGTGTTTGCTACAGCTGACAGGGCAGCCCTGGCTCAGGTGAAGTCCGAACTGCAGAAGAGACACAAGTGCACTGACCTGGGTGAGCTGCAGCGCTACCTTGGCCTGCAGATCACCCGGGACAGAGCCGCTCGCACCATCACACTGACGTAGTCACACATGGTGCAGCAGGTCCTTCGGCGGTTCGACTTCCAGTTCTCCACCACACAGCCCACTCCTCTTGCTGTTGACCACAGACTCACGGGCCCCTTTCCTGACGAGCCCTTCGAGTCCAGTGGACCCTACGCAGAGCTGGTGGGCTGCCTCATGTACCTGATGACTTGTACTCGACCGGACCTCGCCTTTCCCCTCAGCATCCTTTCTCGCTTTGTTGTGACTGGGAGACACCGCCCTGTCCACTGGACAGCTGCTGTGAGGGTGGCGAAGTATTTGGCGACTACATCAGGCATGGGGCTTGTGCTTGGAGGGACTCAGCCAGTGGCGTTGACTGGTCACTGCGACTCTTCCTACGCTGACGACGTGGAGACTCAGCGCTCGACTCAGGGTTACTGCTTCAGTCTGGGAGCTGGTGCTGTGTCGTGGAGGTCTACACGATCGTCGTCTGTGGCTACTTCCAGTGCAGAGGCAGAGATCTACGCTGGTGCCATGGCGGCACAGGAGCTTCGCTGGTTGACCTTCTTGCTCGCCGACCTTGGTGAGCGGCCTCGCTCTGCACCGACCTTGTACGCGGACAACAAGGCCATGATCCTCCTGTGTGGAGAGCAGAGTGAAGCATATTGACGTGAGGTACTTCCTTCTGCGAGAGCTGCAGCGACGCGGCCAGGCACGCCTGGACTTTGTGGCCTCAGAGGCCAACACTGCAGACGTCTTCACCAAGGCCTTGGCGCTTGGTGATCACCACAGGTTCTGTGTGCAGTTGGGGCTTGTTGAGGTAGGCCCTCGGTTGCTGTAGTCTTGTTGTTTGCTCTACTTGTTGTGCTTCCTATTTATATCCTAGTGAACTCTTGAACTGGCCTTGTGGCCACTTGCTTGCGCTCGGAATTTGTGTGGTGTCCTTGAGATCCACCCTGAGCTTGCCTTGTTTCTTGCTTTGACTGGTCTTGTGACCGTTTGTTCACCTTGCTTGCTTTGATGCCCCTCACTTAGCCTATGGGGGTGTGTCAAATGTAATTCTATGCTTGTAGGCTACAGTGAGTAGCACAATAGGGAGTACAGTTGTTAGGGTTGCATATTTGTACTTCCACACTTCCTAGTTTCATTCATTCCGTTGCATTCCTATTCTGAGAGTTGGGAATGTATTTGAATAAGGGAATGTACCCCTTAGAGTACATGGCTAGCTAGGTCGTTTCATCTCCGCTGTACTCATATTTATATTTGCTGTATTTGCATGTTTTGTTCATCTCAAGCATTTACATTCACTCTGCTATTGAGGTCAAGGGCCCACCAACATCACTTCTCTGCGTGCGAACCTTCCTGAGTAGATCCTAGGCCACGATCAACTTCTGATCGCAGCATGGTATGAGAGCAACTCAGGAATCCTTCGCACCGCCATCTCCGAAATCTGCGACATTCGGAAAGTGGCGTCCGGCACACGATCACGTGTAAGAATGGCCGGAGGATCTGGAGGTCAGACGAATCTGACGGCTGAAGCGCAGCCCAACCCGGCTGCGACAAACGAGGAAACGACGACGATTCCTTCCGCCGTCCTCGCACAACTGCTTCAGCGACTCACGAGCGTGGAGCAAGGGCTCCAGACATTGCGGAATGGCGATGCGGGAACTTCTTCCCAACCCACTCAACCGGCCCCAAACGGCCAAAACTCCGCCCCGCAAGGCTTTTCCCTAGATACGAATGGCTCAACCCCCAAGACTCCCTGTCCCAGCGATGAAGCAATTCTCTCCGCGCAATCAAGGTTTTTGAGCATATCAAAAATAAAGACAAGCGTGTGCTTTGACGCCAGAGACTTTTACACCTGGAGCTTCGAGCTGGAGCTGCTGCTGCAAAACGCGCAGATTTATCATTATTTCGACGGGAGCTACTCGGGACCTGCTGAGGAAACCGACGACGCAAGGACTCGCTATTATAACGAGTCCCTGATGGCGTACGGGATTCTTTTGCGTAACATGTCGCCGGCGGAGCAGCTGAACATTCGTTCATACAAGACATCGGCTGCCCCAGCCCTCGACGCTTGGCGCCACCTGAACGGCGTGTATCAGCCCAAGGACTCCGTCTCCTCGAGCCGACTACTCCAGCAACTGCTGGAAACTAAGATTACCTCAGGGGAGAAGGTCAACAGCTACATCAACCACTGTCGGAGCCTTCGTGATCAAATCGTGAAGTTGGGAAGCTCGATTTCCGAAGAAATCTTCGTGAACATTGTGCTTCAAGGGCTTGGCCCAGAGTGGCGGCCCTGCAAGGCGCTCCTCCGACAGCAGGGGGTCATCTCGGAGGCCGCCCTTTGCGCCGCCCTTCTCGTCGAACAACGGGATATGGATCAGCAGCGACCAGCGCCACGACGAGAACGTGAACGGCTCGCCTTCTACGCCGACAACAACGAAGAGCGACGACCGCGGCGCCTCTACTGCAAAATCTGCAGAAACTTCGGGCATTTGGCGGATCGATGTAAGTTCCGATCTCGCCCTCGCCAGACCAATCCGAGCAACTGGTCCGGCCGACAAGACGCACGAGGCGACGTGCGTCCAACCCAAGGGTATCAACCCCCACCCGCGCGCAATCTGAACTCAACCGTTCAGCATCAGCAGCAGCAGCCATCAACTGCCCCTACGCGCAACGTTATGAGCAACATGGCCATGACAGGCGAGTCACGTCGTCGCCGTGTTCGCTCACCCTCACCTGAGCCAGCACCGCACCCCATCAGCGCGTTCACCAACAACAACCCGTTCAGCCCGCGCCGCGACTTCAACGACGACGACGACCATGACTGGAACCTCCCAGTCCCGCTGCTTGAAAGTCCCCCGCACATACCGGACATGCGGGTGGCGCCACTTGATTGGCTCTCGCGCGAGCAATTTCTGAAGTTCGACACCCCGCATATCGTCACACCGCGATTGGCGCTGTCGCACGTGACGACAACAAGCGCTACAACACCTGGTACCTGGACAGCTGCTGCGGCCAGCATATGGTGGGCTCCGAGCGTTACATATCCAACGCCGTCCCCACCCCTACAGTCACTTACGTCACTGTGGCGAACAACACGCGCCTGCGCGCAAGCGCACAAGGCAATGTCGTGCTCAAAGCACGTGGAAGCCGCACGCACATCACGCTTAACGATGTGCTGATCGTCCAGAACCTGCACTTCAACCTCCTGTCCGCCGCACAGCTCATGGACTGCGGCGTCGACCTCAGCACGGATCGCGAGACACGAGACATCCTGCTGCACTACGAATCGCACACATTTCCCCGCAGGCAGATCGGACGAGCGCACTCCGAAAATGGAGTGTATGTCCTAGATTTCGACATTCCCGACTGCAGCGGCGACTCGCACGAGTTGATTGATCTCGTGCCACTGCGCTTCGAGCACATCCACCGCAGGGATTGGAAGCACCCTGACGGCAGACCGTGGGTGCCGCACCATCCCCACCCACGCGAAACGGCGTTACACAACCCTGATCCAGATGGCATCTGCAGGGATTGTTACACGCCGACGACATCAACGAGCACGATTGCCGGCCGCGGACTCGCCGCCATCGCTGAAGCAGAGCGCCACGCGCCCCCAGAGGAAGGGATGTCGCAGCTCGAGCTTGAAGTTACTACCCACGGCATTTTCGGCACGCCAGAGCATCCCCTCATCGGTCCCCCCTCACAGCACCTTCAAGGCATGCTGCGCGGAACTGGCGTCGGCACCTTTGATGCCCATGGCGAGCCGCGACCCTACACCTACGAGAGGTTTCTGGCCATCTACTCTCATCGACGCGACTCATCGAAGAAACTCACCGCGGAGCGAGAGGAAGAATTGGCACGCCGCGAAGCTGAGGAGCTTCGCCAGCAAAGCCTCGCAGAAGCACGTGGGACCTTCGCTTGCGCCACCTGGGGAGCTAAGGCTGAAGAAAGTGCCTCCAATGAAGGAGGGTGGGGGAGCGCCGGAGGATGGGGAGACACCGGCGGAACCTGGGCCAACGCGAGCGGCGGATGGGGCGCCGCAACTAGCGCCGACAATAGCGGCTGGGGTACTTTCCGCGAAGAACGAAAGGGGGGAGAGGATGAAACTGAGGCAACACCTGCAGTCGTTCCTCTTGGCCGTCCCCCGCGTCACATTCCACTCGCACCACCTCCTCCTGACAACCCCCCGCGTCACGATCCATGGGACACCATCATCTGGGGCAACGAGCCGTCAACCCCGCGTCGCACCATCTACGGACCTGCCCCTGAGCCACGCGAACTCACCTTCGTCCCTGGAACCATCCCCGGGACCAACATTCTGCTCTCTGAGATTCGCGACAGAGAGTTCTTGGCGCTGATGCTGACCACCGCGCCGGAAGAAGAAGAAGCAGAGGGAGTAGCAGCAGAACCTGCTCCTGTACCTGACGAAGACCCTGAGGAAGCACGCGCACGCTACATACGCACCTCCGGCTTTCGCGCTGACGATACTCTCTGGCACCAGCGCCTCGGACACCCTTCACGTGCGACGCTGAAAAACTGCATCGACGCAGGCGTCTTCGCTCCTGGCGCACTCCTGCGCCCTGATGGCTCCGAAGTGAGAGGCGCGACACATCCGCACAACTGCACCGTCTGCCCCGAAGCTGCGCTGAGCCACCAACCGTTCCCGCTGCTCGAACCTGGAACGAACCGCTACCCCAAGCTACACAAGGTGTACAGCGATTTCCTGAACGTGGGGCATTGCGGAGCCGAGGACGAAATGTACACGCTCACCTTCATCGACGCTGGAACGCGCTACGTGTGGGTCGTGAACGTGGAGTCACGGGACAGAGCCTACGAGGTGTTTCGCCTCTGGCTGGCGCACGCAGAGCGACAGTCTGGGAAGAAGCTGAAAATCTGGCAATCTGACGGCGCGGCAGAATTCAAGAGCAACCAGATGCAAACCTACCTCACGCAAAAGGGGATCGAGCACCACATTTCTCTCCCCTACGCGCACCAGCAGCAGGGCATAGCTGAGCGGACGAACCGCACGCTAATGACGAAGGTGCGCGCGCTGATGAAGCAGTCGAAATTGCCGCCGATCTACTGGACCTACGCGATGCACCACGCAGTGCGGGTGCACAACCTACTCTCGACCACCGCCATCACCGGCAATCTGTCCCCGCACGTCAAATGGACCGGGACCAAAGGGGATACCTCCATGCTGCGCGTATGGGGGTGCATGGTTCAATACCGCCCGCCGACTTCAACCATCGGCGAATTCGCCAGCCGCGCGCGCTGGGGGATCCATCTCGGCATCAGTCACGAGTACAAGGCGTGGATCGTCCTGGACCTCCTCAGTCAGAAAATCTCTCACGCTCGCGACGTCATCTTCTACGAGCGCCTCTTCCTCGACCAGTTCCGCCGCGACGAAGAAACGAACGTGAACCGCGTCTACGCGAACGATGGGCACAGCTACGCAACGCCCGAAGACGAACCCGCTGCAGCAACCTTGGAGCAGGACACGAGGGGCGAGTTCGTGTGGGAAGAACGACGCAGCAGCGACGACGACGACAACGATTCCTCGGGAGGAGGAATGGGCGCAGCAGGCGGAAGCGGAACAGGCGGAAGCGGCAGAGGCACAGCACCACCAGCGCCTCCTGAACTAGAAAGCGATGACGACGACGTACAGGAAGTCATCCCGCAACGTCGCCACGACAGCACTATCTCAGGACTGCAGCTGCTCGGGCTTCACACCGCAACTTCGAAGGCGCCACGTGAGAAAGAACGAGGGATGAGTGAACTAGCAAGCAGGTGGGTACAAGTAGGAAAACCAAAAAGTGTTGTACCCCATATTGTCTACCCCACTACAGCCTACACAGACTATAGCATATGAGTTTGACACACCCCCATAGGCAAAGTGGGGGAGAACAAGAGGTCACAAGACCAGTCAAGCAAAGCAAAGCAAGCTCAGGGTGGATCACAACGTCACCACACATTCCAAGCACAAGTTCAAGGCCACAAGGCCAGTTCACATGCAAGATCATATATAAAGGTAAACAAGCAAGTGCAGGTATAGAAAGATCATAGTACAAGCAATGTCAAGAAGTGAGCAAGTGAGGCCAAGTAGGCACAAGACCTAGCATCGTACAGAAGCGCTGATGATCACAAGGCGGAAGTGCCTTGGTAAAGATATCAGCAGTGTTGGCCTCAGAGGCCATGTAAGCAAGGCGCAGCAAACCACGCTGCTGCAGCTCACGAGCAAGAAAGTAGCGAAGAGCAATGTGCTTCGTTCTGTGCTCCAGTCTGTGCTCCCGACACAAGGCCAGCATGGCCTTGTTGTCTACGTACAGAACTGGAGGAGAACGAGGCGGCTCTCCAAGGTCAGTCAGCAGGTAGGTGAGCCAGCGTAGCTCCTGTGCAGCCATGGCCCCTGCGTAGATCTCAGCCTCACAGCTCGAGCTGAGAACAGAAGACGAGCGGGTAGACCGCCACGAAACAGAACCGGAACCAAGGCTGAAGGTGTAACCCTGTGACGACCGCTGCGTAGCCAAGTCGTCAACCCAAGACGCGTCTGCGTGACCAGTGAGGACCATTGGACTCCGCCCTCCAAGCACTAGCCCCATGCCCGACGTACTGCACAAGTAGCGCAACACCCTCTTCGCTGCAGCCATGTGCTCAGGGAGGTGTTTCCCAGGAGCAACATAGCGTGCCAGAATGCTGAGAGGGTATGCAAGGTCAGGTCGTGTGCAGGTCATCAGGTATATGAGGCAGTCAACAAGCTCTGGGTACGGGCCACTCGGCTCTACGGACTCATCCGAAGGCAGAGCTGAGAGCGAGTGGCGAGTAGACAGAGGAGTGGCCTGTGTCGAGGAGTACGTGAAGCCGAAGCGCTGAAGGACCTGCTGCACCATGTGTGACTGAGTCAGGGTAATGGTGCGCTGTGCTCTGTCCCGGGTGATCTGCAAGCCAAGGTAGCTGCGCAGTTCACCCAGGTCTGTGCACGTGTGTCTCTTCTGCAGCTCGGACTTCACGTGGGCGAGTCCAGCAGTGTCAGCTGTGGCAAAGACCAAGTCGTCGACGTACACGAGGATGTAGAACGGCGGCAAAGAGGTGTCGGTGCGCAGAAACAGCAACGGGTCAGCAGTAGAAGGAGCAAACCCAAGAGCCGCAAGTGTAGTCCTCAGTGTGTCGTGCCACTCACGAGGTGCCTGGCGGAGACCGTAGACTGGCCGCCGGAGGCTCCACTGGGTGCCAGGAGGAAAAGACCCAGTGAAGCCAGGTGGGCGGCGCAGCCAGATCTCCTCGTGCAGGCTACCCTGTAGGAAAGCAGTGCTGAAGTCAAGAGAGTGAAGCTCGTAGTCGCGCTGAGCGGCTATGTGCAGTAGCACCCGAAGAGTGGTCATCTTCGGGGTGGGAGAGAAGGTCTGAAAGTAGTCAACTCCCTGCCGCTGACTGAAGCCTCGAGCCACATAACGCGCCTTGAAGACAGGCGGAGAACCCGGCGGCCGCTTCACCCTGAAAATCCACATGCCACTGACGATGTTCGCCCCAGGTGGGGGAACCTCGTCGACGTAGGTGCCTGTGGACTTCCAGGAAGCCATCTCTGCGTCCATGGCTGTCTGCCACTGAGAGGAGTAGGGACCCTCTATCGCCTCCGCGTAAGAGCGCGGAGTCGGGATGTCTGGTGCATCCGGGTCTCCCTCAGGGGCCAGCAACATGGACACGAGATGAGGTGAAGCAGCAGCAAAGCACTGGAACTCCTCCTGCCTGTCCTCAAGGACGTCCGTGCCAAGGGCACACTCACCCCCGACGGACGGAGGACAGACAGACTCAGACTCAGCGACAAGACTAGCAGCGTAGTCTAGACGACAGCGAGCAGCAAAATCGACAAGCTCAGCAACTAAGGCAGACGCAGCAGTGGACTCGAAGGAAGGGTCAGTGACGACAGTAGCAAGGAGACGCGTGACAGTAGGACTGGCAGCACGAAGGGAGTCCGACTCTGGGTCAGCAAGAGCAGGAAGAGAGGACTCAGGAGGAGAAGGCAAAGGGGCACGCAGCGGAGCAGTGGAAGGACGCAGAGACATCCGGTGCGTGCCGGGGACAGGGGGAGGACGCGGACGCGAACCACGACCACTAGTGCGAGCAGCACGGACAGGCGACGCAGGACGAGACGCAGGCTCACGACGCTCAGCAAGACCTCCAGTAGGACCAGTGTAGGGAGAAGGAGCAGGCAGTGGGGAGGCTGGCTGTAACTGTGACTCAGACTGGACAGGCGGCGGACACTCTAAGAGAGGAGCAGGACTAGTAGAGGGCGGAAGACCAAGAACCTGCTCAAGGAGCGGAACGAAGTACGGCCGCGGCCGGGCAGCACCCCCAGAACCAGCAGGAACAGCGCCAGCACCACGAACGGCAGCACCAGCTCCAGTAGCACCCCCAGCTCCAGCAGCGCCAGCAGCTCTAGCTCCAGTAGCACCCCCAGCTCCAGCCGCGCCAGCAGCACCAGCTCCAGCAGCACCAACACCAGCACCCTCAGAAGCACCAGCACCAGCAGCACCTCCAGCGCCAACACCCCCAGCAGCTCCAGCTCCAGCTCCAGCAGAAGGAGTACCCGCAGGCCCAGCAGCTCCAGTACCTCCAGTACGAGCACCTCCAGGACCCGTGGCACCAGCACCCTCAGCAGCAGTAGAACCTCCAGCACCAGCAGCACCTCCAGCTCCAGCAGTACGGCTCCAACGCCGAGAAAACCACTCGCGCAGCTCCTGTGGAGAGAGTAACTCTCGCCGGGACGAAGCACCCGAAGGACCTCCAGGCCCAGTCCCTCCAGACGCCACACGAGCAGGCTCAGCACCCCCAGGCTCCACACCCCCAGGCTCAGCACCCCCAGTCTCAGCGCCCTCAGAGTCAGCACCCCCAGGCTCAGCACCCCCAGGCCCCGCACCCCCAGGCTCAGCACCCCTAGCAGCACCAGAGTCAATAGCTACCTCGACAGGCTCGACTGCGTCTACCTGGGACACACCTGAGGGGGCAGGACCCTGAGGGGGGAGGGGGTCTACCGGGGGGGGACCTGGCGCGAGGAAGAGCGGCGGCGGGGGGAGGGACGCAGTGCGGTAGGGGAAGAGACGGTAGTAGGGAACCGACTCGTCAAACGTGACGTCCTGAGAGGACAGAACACGGCGCGAGGTGGGGTGGTAAAACTGCCAACCAGGCGCGTCAGGGGGGAAGCCAAGGAAGACGCAGGGAACAGCACGGGGGGACAGCTTGTCCGCAGACAAGTCGCGGACAAACGCCCGGGATCCCCAAACACGGAACGCAGACGGATCGCCAACCTTCCCCGTCCACCGCAGAGCAGGGGAGGTCTCCGGCATGGAGACCCGGGGCTGAAGGTTGATCTGATGCGCCGCGTACTGAACCGCGAACGGCCACAGAAATTGGGGGGCAGCCGCATGGATCATGGACGTACGAGCGACGTCCATGACCATGCCAATGCGGCGCTCAGCAATCCCATTTTGCTGTGGAGAGGCCGGAAGCGTGAACGTCTGGCGGATGCCCTGTGCACGACAGAAGGCTCGCAGAAGGTCAGAGGAGAACTCTCCGCCTCTGTCGGAGTGCAGACGCAGAACAGGAAAGTCAGAGCCGAAACTCTCTCTGAGCTGGAGACGAGCAGCGCGGATCCAGTCGATCAACACCCCAGTGACCTCACCCTTGCTGCGCAAGGGGAAGACGGTGGTGTAACGCGAGTAGTCGTCAACCACCAGCAGGAAGTAACGCTCGTGACCCTGTCCACGGACGCGGGCTGGGCCCCACACGTCCATGTGAAGCGTCTGCAGTGGAGCCTCTCCTGTTTGATGCTCTGTTTCCAGGTACTAGCATGTGATGTCCTCTATGACCGCTCTGCCTCGTCACTTCTACCAAGACTGTTGCCAAACCTGCTGCGGCAGACGAGTTGTGCAAGTTCTGAGTAAGTATTCTTCTCCTAACAATTGTACTTCTGGTGTCCACTATACTGTGCAACTGTCTAACTCACTTTTTGTGCCTCCTGTCCAGTTTCCCCCACGTTATTGTGATGGACCCCACAAATCGATTTCCTGCCAACAGGGAGGTGTTTCTGCAACAAATGTCTAATGCAGTGTCATCGGATAAGGTATGTTGCATTTTCGGCCCAAATAGACTGTTTTTACGTTGAATGCAAATTCTCCCTCTTAATGTTCCCCACAACTGCTGCCATTCCTAGACCTCCTTGGCACTCTCTCCAGCCTCTCCTTGTTACTCTAGTCTAGCCATTCTCCACAGCCCATCCCATTGATCCAGCCACTCCCTCCCAGCCCTCGCTGTTCCTCTTGCCATTTTCTCCCAGCCTTTTCTGTTCGCTGGCACTCCCTCCCGCCCACCCTGCTTGCTTGCCATGTCATTTCCTCCCGATTCTTATGTTCCACCCACCCTGTCCAATCCATTCCGAGTCTGAATCATACTGCCCATTTGTTTCTTTCCATACCAATGCTGATTTTCACCACCTCATCCCGTTGTCTGTTTTGCTGTTACGCAGGTTCCAAGGTTACGTTTTAAGAACACTAAATCAACAAGTATAGAATCTGATGGTGCTCACATGCCTGTCGAAATCATTCATTATTCTGGCTGACTGAATATATTGTAACATCAACCATATGATACGGTAGTGAATAATTTAATAAGATTGCAGAACTACGGAAGCGGTCCTCGATTTGTGCCATCGTCAATGCTGACGGAATTTACTTCTTGTCAGTGATCTTGCTCATTAGGTCATCAACAAGAAGCGACAGCTCCCTCCTGCTTGACTGTTAGACACAACGAAAGCGCCTTCAGTGTGATGACCCTTGAAAAAAAAAAAACAGAACCAGGAAACAACGCAAAGGCGATGTAACGAACCTTGAACAGGAGATAGCGGTAGACGAACCAGCCAGTGTAGACCGTGCCCACTAGCTCGAGGACCTTAGGGAGCTGCAAGAAAGTGAAAACCACTAGTTAAGAGTCTGGAAGTTACCAGAACGAATACTCCTACTGATTTGCACAGTACCAGCGGAATGGAGTTGACGGCGGATACTATCGTGGAGGAGAGCCAAAGTGCGACAATAGCTCCGCCGCCGTAGAGAAGAACCGTGCTTTTGTCGTCAACTGTATCCCACTGTGTACACAATAACAGATCATTAGTTGACAATGTATAAAGTGTGTGTGAAGTGCTCGAACCCGAACCGCCATGTCGGTTGATTGAGAGCGCTTGCCTTCGCCTTGGCTTCTTCAAGAAGCTCTTTGGACCGAGTGACAAATGGTGCTTCCTCATTTTCAGCGGTTGCCCTCACTGCGAACTTCGAAATCTTCGCAACCCCTGAGGGATCGAAAAGCACATGTGTGAGGACTTAGACATAGTGAATTGAGTTTCTAACGTTTCGGTATCAACAGAGCTATTTGAGTAAATATGTACACTTGTTTCAGAACCTGACCTCTGCTGCTTGAGCCGCCATTAACGCGCTGGCCAAGAAATGCAGCACGAGTCACTCTGGAATTTTTAGTGGCCTGAGCACTCGACGAGGAGCCGAGCTTGGCAAAGGTGGCAGCCGTCTGGCATGTAAGAGCAGCCATTGGTCTTGCGAGAGTTGGTGACGAAACACAATATTAGATCACAAGGAATGCTGCTGTGGGAGGCAACACAGAATTCAGCAAAATGCAGAATTCAGCACCAGCCGGAGCGGGGAGTGAGGGTTGGGTTGAATCGGATGGCAATCTCTCTGCTGAGCCACCAGGGCGGGAGCCGTTGATAGGTTGAGGTGAGGATCAGCGGGGCCAGGCATCACCAATCCCGTGAGCGGAAGTAGGGTCTTACGAATCGCGTGCGACCTTCACGCCCTACAAGAGATCTTCCAGCCACCACTGGCCAGCGAGGCAGAACAATCCGCGAAGCGCTGGAAGGGTCTTCAAAAATTTATGTTTCGCTCATGGAGATTCGTTAACATTTTAACATTGATTCACATTGGAAGAACAAAAACAAATAGGTGGACATTTGACAGAATAATTGGCCCTCATACATTTAAAGCCACTTAAATAGTGCATACATTGTTTAGAGTCCGAATCAGTAAAGAATACGTAATTGTTTTTTCAACATGGTAAATTAACCGTTTTCCTGAAAATTCACTTTGGCCAGAATGATGGTGTCCTTTTTTTGTACGAACTTGTTACGGGTGCAATGAATCGAAGTAGCGAGAATTGCACTAAGGTGTCAAACGAGTACAAAATGTGAGCGAAGGCATGAGCGAACATTTATACGCGAAACTAGCAAACGGTAACGCGGTGCGTGCGAGCTAGCTAGTGTCAAATGTAATTCTATGCTTGTAGGCTACAGTGAGTAGCACAATAGGGAGTACAGTTGTTAGGGTTGCATATTTGTACTTCCACACTTCCTAGTTTGACCATTCCGTTGCATTCCTATTCTGAGATGGTATCACGAGCAGGTTAGATCCTCGTTCGGTCTTAGCTAGCCTACGCGCCCTCCGTGCTCTCGCGCCCTCCGCGCGCCTAGCCCGCGCCCTCCCGCGCTGTCAAGCCCGTCGCGCGCCCTCCTTAGACCACCGCGCGCCCTCTCCCACCGTTACGCGCCCTCCTAAACCGTCGCGCGCCCTCCTTCGACCGTCGCGCGCCCTCCTTAGACCGTCGCGCGCCCTCCTTAGACCGTCGCGCGCCCTCCTTAGACCGTCCCGTGCCCTTCCCTCCGCCTGCCGCGCGCCCTCCTCCGTAAATCTTCCTGCACACCTGCGTGCGCTCACCGCACACCTGCGTCCGTGCACTTCCAGCACACCTGCGTGCACTTACCGCACACCTGCGTGCGCTCACCGCATACCTGCGTGCGTGCACTTACCGCACACCTGCGTGCCCTTACCGCCCACCTGCGTGCACTTACCGCATCCCTTTGTGCGCTTATTGCATCTCTCTCCCCTTCACCTGTGCCCTGGTCCCACGCCATTCCTACTGCACTTGACTCCCGGCTCAGCGGCTGGCAGCCGCTCTTCCCTCCGGTAGCGCCACCTAGGTTCGGTTAGAGCCCCGCCCCACGACTATTTTCTCGCCGATTGTCTCTCGTCGGTTTCCCCGCTGGCGTCCCTAGCCCTCCGTAGTTTTCCTCCTCGTTCTTAGCTCCGCCTCCGCCATGCTCCAGTCACCACTAGCATGGGCTCCGCTATGGAGGCCCGTCGCCTCCATTTCGATGCTGAGGGACGCCCGATCGAGTTCGGTACCTGGCAGCGCCAGACCACACGTTTTCTCACCAGCCAGCGACAGGACGGCGCCACTCTGTGGGCTCACGCGTCTGGTGCCCTACAGGCCCCCCCGTCCCCCGCCGCCCTGCCGACCACCCCGGAGCCGACTCCTACGGCCCAGGCGGAGTACGACCGTCGGGTCCTGGCCAGGGACGTGTGGCTCTCGCGTGACGCTGCCGCCGCTCTCACACTGTCGGAGCTTCTCCCCCCGACTGAGGCCGCCCACTTTGACCAGGTGGAGACAGCCCAGGGGGTGTGGGATGCTATTGTTGCCCGCTACTCCACCCCCTCCTCTGCCTCCCTCAGTCGCCTCCTCATGCCGTTTGTGTTTCCCGACCTAGGCTCGTTTGCGACTGTTTCCGACCTAGTGACTCATCTCCGCTCGCTTGACGCCGGTTTCCGTGGTGCCTGTACCGACGCACAGCTCCTTGTTGCTCCCCCCCCCCATGTGGCTCACTGTGCACTGGTTAGTCACCCGCCTCCCTGACCGCCTTGCCACTGCCCGCGACGCGCTTCTTCAAAAGCACCCCACTGAGCTCACTATAGACCTCCTTCAGACTGCTCTCGGGACCATCGAGAGCAGCCTCCTCGCCGTTGCCTCCGCCACTGATGCGGTGGCCCCCCGTCTCTTTGCGGGGTGTGCCGCCCCTCAGCTTCCCACTTTCACCTCTACCCGCGCTTCTGCTGCTGTGTCGGTCTCTGAGGACACCGCTGCCGTTTCTGCCGCAGACTGGCAGAAACGGGGCAAGAGTGGCAAGAAGGGCGGGAAGGGGGGAGGTGGGGGCGGTGGAGGTGGCGGTGGAGGTGGCGGTGGAGGTGGGAGCGGCGGTGGTGGCGGAGGCGGCGGCGGCGGCGGCGGCGGCGGTGGTGCGCCAGGGGGAGGGGGCCTTGGAGGAGGTGCAGGACAGACAGGCCCACCCACAGGTGGTGGCCCGACCGGTGGGGGCGTTGCCCCCCAGCAGCAGCAGCCACAGCAGCACCAGCCACAGCAGGGACAGCAGCAGCAGCAGCAGGGACAGCAGCAGCAGTAGGCACCGCAGCAGTTCCAGCAGTGGGGGCCCCCGCTGCAGTGGGGTCCGCAGCAGCACTGGGGTCCCCCGCCGCAGTGGGGTCCGGGAGGCCCTGGGAGCACCGGCCGCAGCAGCAGCTCTTCCAGCTGGGCCCCTCGCCCCCCTCGCCGTGACGCTGGCCCCTGCACCCACTGGTGCCTCACCGGGCCGGGCAGCCCCTGTCTCTGTGGTCGCGACGACCACTCTGCCGCGCGGTGCTTCCGCCGCCTCGACGACCTCTACCGGGCTCGTTGGGGCCCTCTGGCGGTCACGCCTCGCTGGTCTCGTCTGTTAGCCCGTAAGATTGATGTCTTTGATCTGTCCATGGACGATGCGCGTCAGCATGCTTCGTATGTTGATGCTGACTTTAGTGCTGATGGGTCTGTGTGCTCGCGTGTTCGTAGGTTAGCCTGCTTGCCTCCTGCTAGTGTAGCCTTGTGCCTGTCTAGCTTAGGTGCTTGTGTTGCTGCTCTAGGTGCTTGTGTAGCATTTCCAACGTCCAGATGTCTCTCATCCTCACCTTCTTTGATCAATTACTTCCCCTTTTCACTTCTTAACCAGTCCTCACGTCTCAGACCATTCAAACAGGTAAGCATAGCAGAAGAAAGACAGACATACAGAAAGTGAAAAACAGCCTACCGTGTCAAACTTTTCTCCATAGTAGTCCCCGTCGGACCAGTCAAGCACTTCAGCAGAAATAGATGCAGCTTCTGTTATAAGGATAGCCCCACTCAATGACACTTGTGAACCATCAAGAGCAGGCAGATGAACGTGAGACAAATCTGGGGAGACTGAAAGCTGACTGTGTTCAAGGGGAGATTGACATGATGAGTCAGTGGATCGGGATGCAGAAGATGCATTAGTTTCTGTATCCTGACTGATGCGGTGGTGCAGGAGGTGGTCGGGTGGAAGGGCGACAAGAGAAAGAAGGTGCTTCAAGGCACCTGACTGCTGTGCTGAGGTCAACCATTGTTGAAGCGACCGTAAGGACGGGGGGGAGGGGCGAGACTGAGGAAAGCTGTGAGCATTAACGATGCTTGTGAGGAGGCACGACAGAAGAGCAAGAGGCTCCCGGTCAAAGAACACCACTTCACGAGCCCCTGCCATTAGTGCTGCCAGACCAGCAATGCCTGCAGCCATGGATTGTGATGGGAGCAGTCAAAGAAGAGTGACATTTCAAAAAGAAACGCTAACACTGACTAAGGAAAGGAAAGCAAGGTTGAAACTTTGCCATGAAATGGAATGGCTGAGCTTCTCTTGTCCATTCTACACAAACACCAAATATCAGCTCAGCATGTGTGAACTGTACCTGCACCAACATCGATCCAGAACACGGACACGGACAAAATGCTTTTGCTTCTTCCCTTTCTGCACGTACCTATTCCAGCACCGAGATCACAAACACGCTGGCCCTGCACTGTCTCTGGGTGCGCAAGAACCTGAATGAGAAGGAAGCACACGAAGGTAGGGTAGATAGAATGGTATTGTAATACTACCGTGTGATTAGCGTGTCGGACCTACAATGAATGGTGTCACCGCTATAGCCTTCTGACCACCATCCCACCTACAGTTGCCGATCCTCCTCCCTCACCTCTCGGAACATGGCCTGGGCGCAAGGCCACACCTGGCACCAGTAGGGGTCCTTGTGCTCGCCCGAGTCCGCCTCTGCCACCCACCAAGCAGAAAGAAACCCACAGGATAGAGATCATCCGAGCAACTCACAATCAAGTGCACAATCACCAGCACGGCCGGAAAGGACTGTGGGTCAAAAGAGAGAGGATAGGGATCGTTCTTGGGGGGCGTTCACCAGGCAATGACTCGGTTACGAACCGAGAGGGGATTTTGGATTGTTCAAGCGTGTACGGGCGTACCTCTGGCAATGTACATGTCAAGCACCGTGTCAAGGCAGCGAGGCTGAACCACCCTCACAGTGTGCCCAGCCACTGCGACCTGCCATGAACAACGGCCACCGGATCAGGTAAAAAGCAGTTGGTTCCTTCTCGGGAAACTGGGGGAGTCAACTATGGTGCTGTGCTTGACTCAAGATGCCATGCCATTCCGCGAAATGCGCAACCGTATCCGTTCACCTCGACAACTTCTAGCTCGGGAATGAACAGTGGATCCAAGTACCCAGCCGTGACGTCGTCTGACGAGTCTGTTCCGCTTGCGGACGCGCCGACGGCGTGCACGTCAGCAAGCGACGCGTAGGTACTGGCGGACCGTCGATGTCTTGCGACTCTCGCGAAATGCGAAGGTGATCCAGTAATGGAGGGGAGTGGTCTACCGGAAGCGAAGAAATGCTTCGCGAAGACCCTGCAACTCCTGTCTCGAACATCATTAGCTTCGTGGATTACGAATCTCGCCGTGGAAAGGACCGTTTGCTGTTGGTGCCCTGCAGCAGATCCGCGAAAAACCTGACCACGCACACTGGGTTTTAGGCTAGATGCCAGGGTAAACCGCCGAGTGCGCAGCCTTGACGCCTGAAGATTCAGCAGGCTATTACGCATGGTCGCCGCGACTGCGGCCATGGCAGATGGTGGGATGGTGGTTGCTTCTTGGAGAATGTGGAAGCGCAAAAACAAATGCAACCGCAAAAGCTTTGTGTTGTGCTTCTGAGGACGCGGTAAAAGTGCAATATCGCAGGATCGTCTGCACATATCGATCCCTGCAATCGATTGGGCAGATCTATTGACGAAACGTGGCGATCGCGACGTTGTAACGATCGCCACTGAAATTTGATAGATCTCCCGCGATTTGTGATCAGACGCATTCACACACTGTCCAAAAAATTGGGCCAAAAAGCGTACTGTAGTAAGGTTACAGCGTAGTAAATGGGGTAACCGATCCACACATTGATCGCGACTGACGATCGATCGTCTACTTTTACCGCGTCCTGAAGCAATGAAGTACCCTCCCCTCTCCCCCCCCCCCCCCCCCCCCCCCCCCTTTGGATAGCCTTGATGATTATCAGATTCTCTTGGTGTAGAAGGGTCGGTGGTATCTTCATGTTTGTAAGGAATTTTCTCGGCATTCCGTACGGAGCCCGACTACATCGCGTACAGCAACAGCCGTTGTTCGTCCGTTACTGCTAACGGGGCTTCGCCAACTTCGCGCGCACTGTTTTGCCAAACCTCGCACTGCTGGCCCGGCCGTGTCGGCCTACGCTTCGGGACTAGCCCGAGCCTCGCTGCCAGCATAGCACTAGCTAGCTCGCACGCACCGCATTATCGTTTGCATGTTTCGCGTATAAATGTTCGCTCATGCCTTCGCTCACATCTTTGTACTCGTTTGACACCTTAGTGCAATTCTCGCTACTTCGATTCATTGCACCCGTAACACTTGGTATTCAGAGCCCCTTTCTTTCGGACCGCGCATCTCCGCACCCCAGGAAATCAACTTTTGATTTTTCACTCGAAGGGACTCACGTACCTTAGCACCTAGGAGCCGCTGTCCTCGCGTTCTCTCGTAAACGCGTGCAGCCACGACTGCGCCTAGACTAAGACGAGCCGACGCCCTTAGAAATGGCTGAACACATCGACGTCACGACTCTCACGCAGGAGCACTTGAACGATCTGCTGCGACAAATCCGCGAGAGCGCCGAGGAAATCGCGACGCTGACGGCAGAACGCTCGTCCCTGCAAAACGACCTCACACGGGCACAATCCCAAGCACCTGGCACTCCGATTCAGCCCGCACCACAAACATCACAGCACGGAAGTGTGGGGCAACCCGCGAGCGCCGCAAGTGATGGCGTCGTCCGCCACGACGGAGACGACGACCACGGCACGACACACCCCGACGCGACGAATGCGGCCAGGACTCAACCTCAAGTCACGATTTCAGTGCCGGCCGGCGGATCAACTCTTCCGTCGCCGATGCCGCTAAAGCCGCAGCGTCCGCCATGCTTTGACCCAAGTCAGCGGGGTGGTCCTACCGTTCAGGCGTGGCTCTTCACGTTGAACGTTTTCTTCGACGCGAACTACGTCTCGGAGGATACGGCGAAGATTCGTTGCGCCGTGTCGTTGCTGCGAGGACCCGCCATGGGCTGGTGGCGCGTCATCGTCACGAAGCCGGCGGACTACGCAACTCTAACGACAAGGGAAGGACAAACCGGACCCTGGGCGCCGTCGTGTTTCGTGGAGGTGCCTCAGTATCGCACGTGTGACGCGTGGTGCGCAGGTCTGCGCGCTCGTTTCGAGCCAATCGCGGCTTCGATCGCGGCGCGACAGAAGCTCCGCAACTCAGTTCCGTCCAAGACTACACGAGCGGATTTCTGGCGCTATGCGAGCAGGTGGGATATATGCACGAGAGCGAGCGCATCGACCGCTACATCGGCGGCCTGAAGCAGGACATCGCTCAGGAAATCCAGCATCGCGGCGTCACCGACTTTCAAGAAATTCTCGCTATGGCGGAGAAACTTGATTTCTTCCGCCGATCGAGACCGGGGTCCTACGGAAGCAGCCATTGAGGACATCGGCCTCGTGGGACGAACGAGGGCGCCACGATACGTGCCGTCGCCGCAAATGCCGCTGCCGCACCGTTCAAAGGGCGCTGCTTTGCGTGCAATCGGCCGGGACATCGCAAGAGCGAATGCCCGGAAAACGCTAAGGGAAAGGGGGAAGCTGAGCAGCAAAAACAAACCAAGCAGCGGGGAAACGCTGGGAGTCAGTAGCAGACGGGCCCTCTACTGACAGGTCACGCCGCTCGCCCGACCCAACCGACCCTCACCGAGTGATTGTGCCGGTTCACGCAATCGACCACACCCGGCCGAATAAGGAGGGTACTACGGTAGACAGCCCCATACTGCTTAGTGGGAAAATCGGGACGGACTTAGTAAAAATCTTCGTAGACGGGGGAGCCAGCCACAGCCTCATCAACACTGCCACAGCACGAAAACTGCGACTGCCACTGGACAGATGTTTACCTGAGATCGACGCAAGACTGGTAGACGGCACGCCGCTGGCGATACGGGAACGAGTAGACCAGGTTCGGATTCGATGTGGGGGTAGCTTCACGTTTAGCCAGGAAATGCTCGCAACGACCCTCGACGGAACCGATATTTTACTCGGGCGTGATTGGCTGCGACGACACAATCCGCGAATCGACTGGACGACGGGTGACTGCACCATGCGAGTGAATGGTAACAACATCGCCTTACCTCGCTGGGGCTCACCTGAGTCTTCGTCGGTGCGTGTCAACGCGATCACGATGAAACGCGCCGTAGCGGCAGGAGCTGACGTGTACGCGGTCGACATTCGGGAAGCCGAGGCAGCAGACAAAGGAGGGGATTTACAGAAACTGCTGGCCGACGTACCGAGTGATCTGGCAACACTGTTGAAGCAGTACAGCGACATTTTCCCAGACGATTTACCGACGGGACTGCCACCTCAGCGACCGCACGACCACAGGATAGAGTTAGAACCGGGGGCACTGCCAACAGTACAGCGACAGTTCCGACTGACCCAGCCCGAACTGGACGAACTGAGGAAGCAGCTTGATTACCTGCTCGAGAAGGAATTCATTCGCCCTAGTTCGTCGCCCTTCACAGCACCGATACTGTTCACACCGAAAAAAGACGGGGGATTTCGCATGTGCATAGATTACAGAGCACTGAACAGGGTTACCATCAAATCCCGTTACCCCATCCCGCGAGCCGACGAACTGATCGACCAACTGCGCACAGCCCGGGTTTTCTCGAAAATCGACCTCCGAGGGGGTTACCACCAGATTCGCGTCAATCCGCCCGACTGCCCTAAGACCGCATTTCGAACACGCTAGGGATCCTTCGAATGCACCGTCATGCCCTTCGGACTGACCAACGCCCCCGCCACTTTTCAAATGACCATGAACGAAGCTTTCCGCCCGCTCTTAGATAAGTGCGTCATAGTATACCTGGACGACATACTGATTTACAGCCCTGACAGAGCACAGCACTTACAGGACATCGAAGAAAATTGCGACGATTCAAGCATGGCACGCGCCGACCAACTTGACCGAGTTGCAGAGTTTTTTGGGATTCGTCAACTACGTGCGCCGGTTCGTCCCCGACATGGCGAAGCTGACTGCCCCGCTGACAGACCTGCTGAGGAAGGGGGTTGAGTACACGTGGGGGGAGAAAGAGCAAGCTGCCTTCTCGGCCCTCAAAAACATTTTGTGCTCACCGCCCGTGCTCCACATCGCAGATCCACACCGTCCGTTCGAGCTCGTCACTGATGCAAGTGACATCGCTGTGGGAGCAGTACTGTTGCAGGATTTTGGGAACGGCCTCCTGCCAATCGCGTACGAGTCCCGTAAGCTGCACCCGCCCGAACGCAACTACCCGATACACGACCGCGAAATGTTGGCGATCGTGCACGCGTTCAAGGTTTGGCGGTGTTACCTGACTGGCGCCGACGTGACAGTACGGACAGACCACCGATCACTACAGTACCTACGCGCCCAACCAAAACTCAATCCGCGACAGATTCGCTGGTTGGACTACCTCGAGTCCAACTTCCACTACACGGTTACGTACAAGAAAGGGGCCTCCAACATCGCCGACGCACTCACTCGCCCTACCGCCCAACTCCATGTCATCCTACTCGCCCAAACCAACCCGCTTTTAACAGGCCTATTCACCCACGGATACCGCACCGACCCGTTTTTCACGACCGGAAATTCACAGCAACTGGCAGAAGCTAAAGGAGTTTATTACGTAAAAACAGGCACCAACCGCATCTGGGTACCCGCGTACTCACTACTGAGGGAGCTGCTACTGCAGGAGGCACACGACGGAATTACCTCGGGACATTCTGGGGTAGAAAAAACGCGACAGCAACTGCAGCGGTATTACTACTGGCCGGAGCTGTTGACCGACGTGCAGCAGCACGTGGGCTCGTGCCCCACGTGTCAGGTGATGAAGAGCTCGAGGAAGCGGAAGGCGGGTCAATCGCAGCCGATACCACCGCCCGAGCGCGCCTGGCAGCAGGTTACCATGGACTTCGTCACAGGGTTACCTTCGAACCCTGGGGGTAACGACGCGGTGATGGTCGTCGTTGACAGGTTGACGAAGATGGCACACTTCGCTGCGTGCAAAAAGTTGATCTCAGCCGAGGAGACCGCTCGCCTGTTCATCGCAGCCGTTGTTCGCCTGTACGGGATACCAGCAGCGATCATCAGCGACAGGGACACGAAGTTCACCAGCAACTTCTGGAAGAACCTCTGGGAGCAGTTCGGGACCAGGCTACAGTTCAGTTCGTCGTACCACCCCGAGACCGACGGTCAAACGGAGCGGACGAATCAGACGATGGAGCAGTTGATTCGTGCCACGTGCGACGACCCCACGACTTGGGAGCAGCAGCTGCCGCTGATTGAGTTCGCGTACAACAACGCCACGTCAGCGACGACGCAGCAGTCCCCCTTCTACCTGAACTACGGGCAAAATCCTACAGTGCCCATGACGCCGAGTCCGGACAACCCAACACTACGCGCACAGCAATTCGCCGAAATTCTGCAAGCTGCCCGCACCAGAGCCGTAGAAGCAATTAAAAAAGCAAACGTCATCGCTAAGCGCAACGCTGACCGCCACCGCCGCCCAGTCACATACCAGTCAGGGGATTACGTACTGCTCGACACGCAAAATCTGCGACTACCCGACGTACCAAAACTTCGACCGCGCTACTGTGGCCCATTCAAATCAGCCACATGATCACGCCAGTAACCGCGCACCTACTGTTACCGACGGACTGGTACATCAGCCTTTCGTTCCACGTCAGCTTGCTTCGCCCATACATCCCAACCACAAGCCAGCTGCCTCGCCACCGCCCGCCATCCATGACTCGCCCTGCATCAGAGCCGATCATCGAACCCGAAAAAATCCTGAGTCATCGGATTCGCCACCCCACGGGAATCAGGAGGATTGAATTCCTCGTTCGATGGAAGGACCGCACGCCAACTGAAGATAGCTGGGTGCCCCTGGCCAACATTGAAAACCACCCTGCCCTGCAAGTGTACCTGAGGAGCCGGGGATTCCGCGATATACACGCACTCGCGTAGCGGAGGGGGCTTCTTGAGGGGGGGGGGTAGTGTAAGGAATTTTCTCGGCATTCCTTACGGAGCCCGACTACATCTCGTACAGCAACAGCCGTTGTTCGTCCGTTACTGCTAACGGGGCTTCGCCAACTTCGCGTGCACTGTTTTGCCAAACCTCGCACTGCTGGCCCGGCCGTGTCGGCCTACGCTTCGGGACTAGCCCGAGCCTCGCTGCCAGCATAGCACTAGCTAGCTCGCACGCACCGCGTTACCGTTTGCATGTTTCGCGTATAAATGTTCGCTCATGCCTTCGCTCACATCTTTGTACTCGTTTGACACCTTAGTGCAATTCTCGCTACTTCGATTCATTGCACCCGTAACAATGTTGCTTATATGACTCATTTCATTCTAACATGGATGGCAATCATTGCCGTTTCCGTAACTTCGTCAGTGCTGTCATACAATACAAACAAACCTAAACCAGTTGTTGTCTGTCCTTTGGTTTGTTTGTTTGTGGTGCTAAATTCTCCAAAGCTAGGTGTGCACATGGAGGCATGTTGCACAGGATGCTCTTTGTGGGAACATACAGGGTACACGTACTTCATTTATCACTTCACGTACGTACTAGACAGTCAGGAGACAGGGAGAAGTAGCATAATATAGCATACGGTAACAGCAAATGAAGAATGCCAGTGGATGAAAAAACAATCAGGTTCCTAGAAAAGGGCCACCACCGCATCATATGATGATGGGATGTCATGGCGTTGGCCAGGTGGAGCAGGGTAGGTGGGTGATTAATAGTCGGATGCATTTATTACCTTATATCGGAAACTTACCAACGATGTTATGGATTGTTGGAGCCATGGAAGGCAGTTAGATCGCGACAAGGAAACCCGAAGCCAAAATGAGAAGCTAGAATCCATTGAGACAGCCACCTACCATGCTGGAGAAGGCATGCGAATGGTTCACGAACCGTAGAGAGAAATATTTCTAGGAAATGGGTGGCGAGCCATGCAACGTGATCGCGATCACGTGTCCAGGCAGTATATGGTCAACTGTGAGAGAAGTATTTGAAATAATCGCTTATAGAATTATCTTTACAGAGTCAGCATCTCAAAGGCATTTAGATCTTGCCCCTGGGGCCGAGGGCAGCGGGCTTCTGGGGGCCGTTCTGGATGGCAATGATGTCACCGGTGGAGTTGGCAGCGAAGTGACCGATGGCGCCAGCATAGCCGAGGATGAGCACCTTCAGAAGAATTCCCCTCTTGGTGAAGAGGCCGGCGAAGGTCTCGAAGAACTTGGCCTGTAAAAAGGAATAACAATGCGGTCAACCATCTAGCTTTCTGCAAGGCTGGCGAACGATGACGTCCTCAACGTAGAAAAGAAACCTCACTATACCTGCATGCCATTGTAGGGGGAAGCACCATCGTTGCCGTACAGGTCCCAGGAACCAGTGGTGTTGCCGAGGTCCTTCAGGTCAAAGTACACGCTCTCATCGCCGTACTTGGCGCGGGGAGCAGTGAACCTAACGGCCTTGGCGGGGGCAGCCTTCACATTGTTCTTCACAGCAAGCTTCTGGCCGCAGAAGGCGCTGGCGGAGATGGAGGCGGACACAGCGAGGGCGGCCATTGTGCTTGAGTGAAGTGAAGATAGGAATTGGCTTGGGCGTTCAGAAAGCTACCAAGGAATGGAGGTGTGACTGCTGGTCTAAAAGACCCCAAGGGCCAACAGACTGGGTGGCCAGGCGCAGGTCTCTCGCGAACTTTCGCGAGTGGGGAGCTGCTGGTTTGCGATTGGTGTGAGATGGATAGGCCCTAGATTGCTGAAATCGAGCACGGGTAAGGCAGTCCAGCGTGGCAGTGTGTCGAGCATGTCAATGGATACTGAAATCCGCTACAAGGGCACCTGGTGGCAGATGCGTGGCCACTCGAGCACATTACGAGTGGGGTTTTCCAGAATCCTACAGTTCACTTCGCCTCAGGTACAGAACATTCTAATAAATGTAGCAGTGTTTTGGCAAATCTGAAATATGCATCTTATAAATGAAAAATATCAGTCAAGGGGCTTGGTGAAGTGAATGAGAGAGAAAAAAACTATATATGTTTATCATAGGAACAAACATAAGAAAACAGCAAGAATATTGCCTCAATCTATTAATTGAATAAGGTTGACATATTGATGGGCCTAATGTACACATTTTGACAGCAAACAGTGCATCCTACGATTTGAACTGATTTGCTGGCACTTGTTCACAAACTAAGGGCTCGTGTCTTTTGGTGTAGAGTTCGAGAAAAAGTCAACTTTGTTTTGGTAACCTGCTTCGTTAATTTCGTAGATTGCGAAAATCGTGTGTCCCAGTTCATGGTTTGATGAAACCGAAGGAAACGGAACTCTGGTCGAATTTTCACGTGCACGTTTATCCAAACGTGTGTTCTTCTGCTCGCGCACAGTGAATTTGCGAATTGTACGACGCTTACTGTAGCCGGATTCGTCACGAACTTTGTCGTCTAGACCAGGTAACCTACGAAATTCGGGCCGACTCGGAATCTACTGTACATAGTCGAACTTCGTTAGTCGAACTTTGTTGTTCCATCTGTTTGATGTGAAAGGTAACACTGCGACTTGACCACAAATAGTCGAGAAAGTCGACCGCAGGTCAACCGAAGTTCAAATGGATAAAGCTGAACAAAAAACATGAACTACAAAGACACTCCCAAAGACACGCGCCCTAATGCGACTGCTGGATGACAACATTTCAGCAGCCTATCCCGCACAATCCTTCCACTTACCAGGCCTTCATTCATTCTGCAGCAGCCCATCTCCTGGAGTTAGCCCGTCATGCCCAAGATTAAGGTTCTCTTCTTCGCGCGCGCTCGCGAGCTCGTAGGCGCGGCAGAGCAAACCTTAGAGCTGCCCGCGGACGCCGATTCTCGCTTGCTCCTCGAGCGCCTCTACGACGCGCACCCGCCGCTGCGCGACCTCGCGCAAAGCGTGGTGATGGCGGTGAACCGCGAATACGTGTCGCCTAGCGACCCGCCGACGGTTCTTAAAGACGGAGACGAGGTGGCTCTGATCCCGCCCATCAGCGGTGGATAACTGCTCCTCCGCGCCGCGGTTGGAGTGCTGCAGGTTCATTCTTCTCCTCTCGTCACGTCACATCGAATCTCTTCTTGTCGCATTTCTCTTCCCTTCATCTCTCTCACCGTTCCTTCTCACTGCCTTTACCCACCCAATTCCGGCTCGGCCATCTTTCCTCCTCGTTCATCTCCTCTCCTCCCATCATCGTCTCCTTGATTGAGCATCGTCATCGTCATCGTCATCGTCGACATACACCTCAGCATTAGCCTTGATGTCACCATCCACGTCAGCACCTGCGTCATCAGCAGCACCGCCAGCAGCAGAAGCAGAAGCAGAAGCAGAAGCAGAAGCAGGAGCAGGAGCAGGAGCAGGAGCAGGAGCAGGAGCAGGAGCAGGAGCAGGAGCAGGAGCAGAAGCAGAAGCAGAAGCAGATGCAGGAGCAGCAGGAGCAGCAGGGGAAGCAGGGAGGGCATGGGAGAGCGCGGGTGCAGACGTGCTGCTGGCCGTGCTACAGCGGCTGACAGCGCGTGAGTGGGCGGCGTGCTGCTGTGTGTGCTCGCATTGGCGACGCACGGCCATGGACGCCAGTCTGTGGCAGGCAGCATGTCACCGAGAATTCGCCATTCACCATCCGTCGCACTCCCCGCTCGCTCACCTCCTCCTTGACACACTCCCTCCCTCCCACTCTTCCGTGACCGCTTCCTCCTCATCCTGCCCCCCCTCCTCCTGCTCTTGCTCCTCCGCCACGTCCCCCTCAGCTTCATCGCTCCTCCCCTCTCTCCCCTCCCCCTTCCACCGCATCTTCCCACGCGCCTACCTCTCCCCCCACCGCCCCTACCTCTGCCTCGCCGCCCGCCTCGCCCACGTGCTCCGTGGCGTCGCCAGGTGGCGCGCTCTCATTCGCTACCGCCACAGCAGCAGACCCAGAGGAAGCAACCGGGAAGGCCGGAGCACATGGGCATGGAGGGCAGTGCCGGCCCGTGTGGTGATGCAAGGAGGTGTGACTATCTGGGTGGCCTTCGACCTGGTGCGTGCGGGGAGAGGGGCTAGCAGTCCCGGGGGCACCAATGGGAGCAATGGGCGCAGAGAGGCGGCAGAGGGGGGAGTGGAGGACGGGGGTGATGGGCAGGGGAGGGGGGATGTGGAGATGGAAAGGGGGATGGCGGGTGATATGGGGGGGATGCATGAGGAGCAGGCGATGATGGTGGAGGTGCAGGGGTTGTGGCGGGGGGGTGGTGTGGGCACAGGGGCCATGTGGCTCACTCTCTTCCGCACTCACACGGATGCTAGTTGTCACAGTACCCATGGCGCCCATGCGCATGCCACACCTGCTGCTTCTGCTGCTGTTGCTGGTGCTGCTGGTGTTGCTGCTGGCGACGGTGGGCGGGAGTGGGTTGAGGATGAAGCGAGGGATGGGGAGGAGTGGGAGGACGAGGCGGGGGTGGGAGGAGATGGAGGGGCAGGGGCAGAGGGAGGGGCAGCAGGGCAGTGGGAACGAGTGCAGCAGTCGCACATGACTGGCCTGTGCCTGTACTCAGGTAACGTGCTCAGCTGTAATGCGCCATGCTGTGCTGTGCTGCTGTGATGTTCTGTGCGGTGCTGTGTGGTGCGGTGCTGTGGGCCATATGAGCATGAGTACCTTGTCTGAAGGGCTGGGGGTATTCGTGAATGCACTGTGATGCCATATGAGCAAGTATCATATTCGTGCCCTTCGCCCTTTGATGCTCTGATCACTCTTGGCAGGCTCTGAGTGGACCCTCCTCGCCTCTTTCTTCCACCCACCCGCCATGCCCCCCACCACCACCACTGCTGCCGCCTCCTCCCCCTCTGCGGCTTCTCTATGTGCGCGTGAGAGGGCGGAGGGGCAGCAAGGGGGAGGGGAGGGGCCACACGGGGTGGTATTCCTCCACGCCATGCACCTGCTGCACAGCTTCCCTCTCCCGCTCCCACACTCCACTCCCCTCTGCTGCCCCACCCCCACCGACATTTCCTCTGCTCCCTTCCCTGCCTCTGCTGCCTCCTCTTGCGCCTCCTCTCCCCCGGCCACCCCCCCATGCACCTCACTGAGCGTCCTCATTGACTTGTGCCTGCCTCGTGCACTCCACTGCTCGCTCCTGCCCTCTCAAGGTGCTTTCTCGCCTACCCTCGACGCCACTCGCACGTCCTGCACGTCCTTCGTCCCCCTTCCTCTCTCTCTCCTCCCTCTCCTCCCCTCCTACTCCCTCCCTGCTTTCCTCCCACTCAAGCTCTCTCCGTACCAGACTGCTGTAACTTCAGATGCCATCCCTTTCCTTCTAGCCCTGCTATCCTTGCAGCCAGCCCTGCCTTTCCTGCACCCATGCCTCATCCCGCCACCACTCTCTGCTGTTGCCACAACTGTTGCCGTTCAGCATAACATTCTCATCCCCATCCTTTTCCTGCTTTCTGATCCCTCTTCCTCTTCCTCTCCCCCTGCTCCCGGCCCTCTCCCCTCTCCCCACCCTGCAGCCCATGCCATCACGCTCCATGCATACCTCTCCCTCTCCACTGCTCCGCCACACACTCACTCCACATCTATCCCCTCGTCACTGCAGTGGGAGGGGGCGGGCAGGTTTCTGCTGCCAACCCATGCCATGCACACTTGCAGCCACCACACGTCGGGCACTCACACACACACAGGCACAGGCACAAGCACACATGCATGCAGAGGCATTCACACTCATGCATCCACAGGCACAGGCACACGTGCATGCAACGACAGAAGCACCCCTGCTTGCGCATGTGCACGCCACACATGTTCCGCACGCCCCTGTCCACCGCATGTGCTCAGTGACGCCTTGGCAGACATCACCCTCTTCTCAAGGTACCTGCCTGCCTTCATCCAGCCCCTCTCCCTCCCCCAAACCTCTCCCGCCCCTGCCTCTCTCCCTACCCCCTCCTTCCAACCGTGCACATGCACCATCCGTGTATGATACGTGTCAGAAGCTTGTTTCAACGCTTGCTCTCTACCATCATGCGTTACATCGCATGTCCATTCACTCAACTGGCCGTTTCTAATTCCATAGCATTGTTGCACTTTTGCTAAACCCTCTCACCGCTTCGCACCTCTTCCCTGATCTCGCGTTTGCCCCCTCCTCTTGTCCCTGTCTGACGCAGCCGTGGGTGTGTGTTGCTGGGGCGGGCAGCAGTGGAGGTGTGGGAGACAGAGGGGGAACAGGAGGAGGGGGAGGAGGAGGATGCAGAAAGTCACTCACATCTGCCTACACTGCAGGGAGATGGGCGAACGGATGGGAATGGGGTGAGCAGTGGGGCAGAAGGGAACGATGGAGGTGGGGGGAGTGATGGGGAAGAAGGGAGCGAGGGGGGTGGCGCTGGGAGCATGGCATGGCGGCTGCTGTTTGTACCAGATGGTACAGACGAGCCTCTCTCTGCCAATGGAGTCACCATTGAATGGCGGGCGTCAAGGGGGGCGATGGGAGGTGCGGGAGGAGGTGGAGAAACGAAAGGAGGCGTTGAAGCACGAGCAGGGGGGGGAGGAGGAGGAAGAGGGGAGGAAGGATTTAGGATAGGGGGTGGGGAAGGTAGGGGGAGAGATAGTGGGAAGGAGGCAGGTGGTTGGCATGTGTCACTGCATTTGTCTGCAGAGGGTGTGCGTAGTGTGTTTGGCTGCCATGCATGTGACAGTGCGACAGGCTCTTAGTGTGCTCAAGCATCGTAATGCTCGTCCCCTAGTGCAACAAATAAACACTTAGGTATATGGACCATTACTGGTCAGGAGAGACTGAAGTAGGAACCATGTCTATACGTGGCAGCGACTGAATTAAAGTAGTCAATTTTCTGGGTTCCCTTGGGTTGCATTGCGCACCAGGCACATACTGGTACGGTATGGTTTTGATTTGAATAAATAAAAATGACTGGAAGCAAGCATGTTGGCTCTCTCAATGGATGCTTCACCATAAGCAGAAACGCCGAGCATCAAATCTTGGTCTGGGATGGCAAAGCAGACAGGGGTTTTTTTATCAGAGTAAATTACTCTGTTTCTCTGAAAATCAGAGTGGTTTTTAGGGGGTCACTCACTCTGACGTGTCTGGGTAATTTTTTTGGAAGATAAGTTTTCTCTGATTTGTCAGGGTTCTGATTTTAGCTACTCTGAGAGACCAGCGTATATTTGTGGCGAATGTATTTTTCTCTGTACAGGGAATAGGCATTTCGACCGAGCCCCCCCCCCCCAAATTGGTGGAAGATGGTTAGGGCGACAACATATATTTCAAGTCCGTCTGCAAGCGTACCGTATACTCCCGGACAAAACACCCCCCCATAATTGTACACCCCCGGGTAGCTTGTGCGGGGTGGGTGTTATGATAGACCTCGTTTCTACTATACCCCCCTTTTTGGCTGATTTTCTATAACACCCCCCCTTTTCTTACGGATTCATTATTATAGTCGTTAACGAGTAGCTGCAATACGGAAGAATATCGTGTGAATTTCTCCCTCAATGAAATTTCGCGGTACATTCAAAGGCAATCTGCCGAGATTTGCCCCCTCCCACTACAGTATTTCTCTGTCGCCACGTGCAGGTGAATCTTCCGTTGCAAGTGGCAAGAGAGGTGCCACATGCCATTTTCGTGGGGGCGATGAAGTTCAAGGCCGAAACTCACATTCGCGCCTCAGGCAGTGATGGTAAAACGACCAGCAAAACACCCACATTGACTAATTAAAAAAACACTAACACTAAGATATGCCATATGTAAAGACCCGGGTATTATGTATTTTTTTCCTATGAGGAGACCCCCCCCATTTTTTCCCTGTATTTTTAGCTATACCCTAGGGTGTTATGTCCGGGAGAATACGGTATCTGTTAGCGCGTAGCACAACGATTATAATTTTGGTACGAGTGCAGAAGGCCTGGGTTCATGTTACGGGTGCAATGAATCGAAGTAGCGAGAATTGCACTAAGGTGTCAAATGAGTACAAAGATGTGAGCGAAGGCATGAGCGAACATTTATACGCGAAACATGCAAACGGTAACGCGGTGCGTGCGAGCTAGCTAGTGCTATGCTGGCAGCGAGGCTCGGGCTAGTCCCGAAGCGTAGGCCGACACGGCCGGGCCAGCAGTGCGAGGTTTGGCAAAACAGTGCGCGCGAAGTTGGCGAAGTCCCGTTAGTAGTAACGGGCGAACAACGGCTGTTGCTGTACGCGATGTAGTCGGGCTCCGTAAGGAATGCCGAGAAAATTCCTTACACTACCCCCCCCCCTCAAGAAGCCCCCTCCGCTACGCGAGTGCATGTATATCGCGGAATCCCCGGCTTCTCAGGTACACTTGCAGGGCAGGGTGGTTTTCAATGTTGGCCAGGGGCACCCAGCTATCTTCAGTTGGCGTGCGGTCCTTCCAGCGAACAAGGAATTCAATCCTCTTGATTCCCGTGGGGTGTCGAATCCGATGGCTCAGGATTTTTTCGGGCTCGATGATCGGCTCTGATGCAGGGCGAGTCATGGATGGCGGGCGGTGGCGAGGCAGTTGGCTTGTGGTTGGGATGTATGGGCGAAGCAAGCTGACGTGGAACGAAGGGCTGATGTACCAGTCGGTCGGTAACAGTAGGTGCGCGGTTACTGGCGTGATCATGTGGCTGATTTGGAATGGGCCACTGTAGCGCGGTCGAAGTTTTGGTACGTCGGGCAGTCGCAGATTTTGCGTGTCGAGCAGTACGTAATCCCCTGACTGGTATGTGACTGGGCGGCGGTGGCGGTCAGCGTTGCGCTTAGCGATGACGTTTGCTTTTTTAATTGCTTCTGCGGCTCTGGTGCGGGCAGCTTGCAGAATTTCGGCGAATTGCTGTGCACGTGGTGTTGGGTTGTCCGGACTCGGCGTCATGGGCACTGTAGGGTTTTGCTCGTAGTTCAGGTAGAAGGGGGACTGCTGCGTCGTCGCTGACGTGGCATTGTTGTACGCGACCTCGATCAGCGGTAGCTGCTGCTCCCAAGTCGTGGGGTCGTCGCACGTGGCACGAATCAACTGCTCCATCGTCTGATTCGTCCGCTCCGTTTGACCGTCGGTCTCGGGGTGATACGACGAACTGAACTATAGCCTGGTCCCGAACTGCTCCCAGAGGTTCTTCCAGAAGTTGCTGGTGAACTTCGTGTCCCTGTCGCTGATAATCGCTGCTGGTATCCCGTGCAGGCGAACAACGGCTGCGATGAACAGACGAGCGGTCTCCTCGGCTGAGATCGACTTTTTGCACGCAGCGAAGTGTGCCATCTTCATCAACATGTCAACGACGACCATCACCGCGTCGTTACCCCCAGGGTTCGAAGGTAACCCGATGACGAAGTCCATGGTAACCTGCTGCCAGGCGCGCTCGGGCGGTGGTATCGGCTGCAATTGACCCGCCTTCCGCTTCCTCGAGCTTTTCATCACCTGACACGTGGGGCACGAGCCCACGTGCTGCTGTACGTCGGTCAACAGCTCCGGCCAGTAGTAATACCGCTGCAGTTGCTGTCGCGTTTTTTCTACCCCAAAATGTCCCGAGGTAATTCCGTCGTATGCCTCCTGCAGTAGCAGCTCCCTCAGTAGTGAGTACGCGGGTACCCAGATGCGGTTGGTGCCTGTTTTTACGTAATAAACTCCTTTAGCTTCTGCCAGTTGCTGTGAGTTTCCAGTCGTGAAAAATGGGTCGGTGCGGTATCCGTGGGTGAATAGGCCTGTTAAAAGCGGGTTGGTTTGGGCGAGTAGGATGGCGTGGAGTTGGGCGGTAGGGCGGGTGAGTGCGTCGGCGATGTTGGATGCGCCTTTCTTGTACGTAACCGTGTAGTGGAAGTTGGACTCGAGGTAGTCCAACCAGCGAATCTGTCGCGGATTGAGATTTGGTTGGGCGCGTAGGTACTGTAGTGATCGGTGGTCTGTCCGTACTGTCACGTCGGCGCCAGTCAGGTAACACCGCCAAACTTTGAACGCGTGCACGATCGCCAACATTTCGCGGTTGTGTATCGGGTAGTTGCGTTCGGGCGGGTGCAGCTTGCGGGACTCGTACGCGATTGGCTGGAGGCCGTTCCCGAAATCCTGCAACAGTACTGCTCCCACAGCGATGTCACTTGCGTCAGTGACGAGCTCGAACGGACGGTGTGGATCTGCGATGTGAAGCACGGGCGGTGAGCACAAAATGTTTTTGAGGGCCAAGAAGGCAGCTTGCTCTTTCTCCCCCCACGTGTACTCAACCCCCTTCCTCAGCAGGTCTGTCAACGGGGCAGTCAGCTTCGCCATGTCGGGGACGAACCGGCGCACGTAGTTGACGAACCCCAAAAAACTCTGCAACTCGGTCAAGTTGGTCGGCGCGTGCCATGCTTGAATCGTCGCAATTTTCTTCGGGTCTATTTCCACTCCTGCAGCTGAAATAACGTGTCCCAAAAACTCCATGCGGTCCTGTAAAAGTTCACACTTAGACGCTTTTGTCAGTAGGCGGTTCTCACTCAGTATTTTAAAAACTGCTTCGATGTCCTGTAAGTGCTGTGCTCTGTCAGGGCTGTAAATCAGTATGTCGTCCATGTATACTATGACGCACTTATCTAAGAGCGGGCGGAAAGCTTCGTTCATGGTCATTTGAAAAGTGGCGGGGGCGTTGGTCAGTCCGAAAGGCATGACGGTGTATTCGAAGGATCCGTAGCGTGTGCGAAATGCGGTCTTAGGGCAGTCGGGCGGATTGACGCGAATCTGGTGGTAACCCCCTCGGAGGTCGATTTTCGAGAAAACCCGGGCTGTGCGCAGTTGGTCGATCAGTTCGTCGGCTCGCGGGATGGGGTAACGGGATTTGATGGTAACCCTGTTCAGTGCTCGGTAGTCTATGCACATGCGAAATCCCCCGTCTTTGTTCGGTGTGAACAGTATCGGTGCTGCGAAAGGCGACGAACCAGTGCGAATGAACTCCTTCTCGAGCAGGTAATCGAGCTGCTTCCTCAGTTCGTCCAGTTCGGGCTGGGTCAGTCGGAACTGTCGCTGTACTGTTGGTTGTGCCCCTGGTTCTAACTCTATCCTGTGGTCGTGCGGTCGCTGAGGTGGCAGTCCCGTCGGTAAATCATCCGGGAGAATGTCGCTGTACTGCTTCAACAGTGCTGCCAGGTCACCCGGTACGTCGGTCAGCAGTTTCTGTAAATCCCCTCCTTTGTCTGCTGCCTCGGCTTTCCGAATGTCGACCGCGTACACGTCAGCTCCTGCCGCTACGGCGCGTTTCATCGTGATCGCGTTGCCACATACCGACGAAGACTCAGGCGAGCCCCAGTGAGGTAGGGCGATGTTGTTACCGTTCACTCGCACGGTGCAGTCACCCGTCGTCCAGTCGATTCGCGGATTGTGTCGTCGCAGCCAATCACGCCCGAGTAAAATATCGGTTCCGTCGAGGGTCGTTGCAACATTTCCTGGCTAAACGTGAAGTTACCCCCACATCGAATCCGAACCCGGTCTACGCGTTCCCGTATTGCCAGCGGCGTGCCGTCTACCAGTCTTGCGTCGATCTCAGGTAAACATCTGTCCAGTGGCAGTCGCAGTTTTCGTGCTGTAGCACTGTTGATGAGGCTGTGGCTGGATCCCCCGTCTACAAAGATTTTAACCAAGTCCGTCCCGATTTTCCCACTAAGTAGTATGGGGCTGTCTACCGTAGTCCCCTCCTTATTCGGCCGAGTGTGGTCGATTGCGTGAACCGGCACAATCACTCGGTGAGGGTCGGTTGGGTCAGGCGAGCGGCGTGACCTGTCAGTAGAGGGCCCGTCTGCTACTGACTCCCAGCGTTTCCCTGCTGCTTGGTCTGTTTCTGCTGCTCAGCTTCCCCCTTTCCCTTAGCGTTTTCCGGGCATTCGCTCTTGCGATGTCCCGGCCGATTGCACGCAAAGCAGCGCCCTTTGAACGGTGCGGCAGCGGCATTTGCGGCGACGGCACGTATCGTGGCGCCCTCGTTCGTCCCACGAGGCCGATGTCCCCAATGGCTGCTTCCGTAGGACCCCGGTCTCGGTCGGCGGAAGAAATCAAGTTTCTCCGCCATAGCGAGAATTTCTTGAAAATCGGTGACGTCGCGAAGCTGGATTTTCTGAGCGATGTCCTGCTTCAGGCCGCCGATGTAGCGGTCGATGCGCTCGCTCTCGTGCATATATCCCACCTGCTCGCATAGCGCCAGAAATCCGCTCGTGTAATCTTGG
Source organism: Closterium sp. Naga37s-1 (assembly GCA_947471745.1). NCBI lineage: Eukaryota > Viridiplantae > Streptophyta > Zygnematophyceae > Desmidiales > Closteriaceae > Closterium > Closterium sp. Naga37s-1. Next base: position 429,866 of record CANJKZ010001154.1, read on the forward strand.
ACGGAACCGAGTTGGCGCCAAGTGCGGAGCTTCTGTCGCGCCGCGATCGAAGCCGCGATTGGCTCGAAACGAGCGCGCAGACCTGCGCACCACGCGTCCCACGTGCGATACTGGGGCACCTCCACGAAATACGACGGCGCCCAGGGTCCGGTTTGTCCTTCCCGTGTCGGTAGAGTCGCGTAGTCCACCGGCTTCGTGACGATGACGCGCCACCAGTCCATGGCGGGTCATCGCAGCAACGACACGGCGTAGCGAATCTTCGCCGTATCCTCCGAGACGTAGTTCGCGTCGAAGAAGACGTTCAACGTGAAGAGCCACGCCTGAACGGTAGGACCACCCCGCTGTCTTGGGTCAAAGCATGGCGGACGCTGCGATTTTAGCGGCATCGGCGACGGAAGAGTTGATTCGCCGGCCGGCACCGAAATCGTGACTCGAGGCTGAGTCCTGGCCGCATTCGTCGCGTCGGGGTGTGTCGTGCCGTGGTCGTCGTCTCCGTCATGGCGGACGACGCCAGCACTTGCGGCGCTCGCGGGTTGCCCCACACTTCCGTGCTGTGATGTCTGTGGTGCGGGCTGAATCGGAGTGCCAGGTGCTTGGGATTGTGCCCGTGTGAGGTCGTTTTGCAGGGACGAGCGTTCTGCCGTCAGCGTCGCGATTTCCTCGGCGCTCTCGCGGATTTGACGCAGCAGATCGTTCAAGTGCTCCTGCGTGAGAGTCGTGACGTCGATATGTTCAGCCATTTCGAAGGGCGTCGGCTCGTCTTAGTCTAGGCGCAGTCGTGGCTGCACGCGTTTACGAGAGAACGCGATGACAGCGGCTCCTAGGTGCTAAGGTACGTGAGCCCCTTCGAGTGAAAAATCAAAAGTTGATTACCTGGGGTGCGGAGATGCGCGGTCCGAAAAGGAAAGAGGCTCTGAATACCAAGTGTTACGGGTGCAATGAATCGAAGTAGTGAGAATTGCACTAAGGTGTCAAATGAGTACAAAGTTGTGAGCGAAGGCATGAGCGAACATTTATACGCGAAACATGCAAACGGTAACGCGGTGCGTGCGAGCTAGCTAGTGCTATGCTGGCAGCGAGGCTCGGGCTAGTCCCGAAGCGTAGGCCGACACGGCCGGGCCAGCAGTGCGAGGTTTGGCAAAACAGTGCGCGCGAAGTTGGCGAAGTCCCGTTAGTAGTAACGGGCGAACAACGGCTGTTGCTGTACGCGATGTAGTCGGGCTCCGTAAGGAATGCCGAGAAAATTCCTTACAGTTCAATACTTGAGAGGACACTCAGAATTGAAAAAATAGTTACACTGACTGTCCAGAGCATATTTTTCAGTAGTTAAGTTTTCTCTGACAAATCAGAGTAACGCTCATAATTAACCCTGAATTTCAGAGTTCCCTGGAAAACAGCTCTGGAAATCCGAGTAGTGGAAATCCAAAAAAATGCCCTGCAGGCGGTCATCTCGTTACGACACTGAACCAGGCTCCGACTAGCATCAAGCACGGACACATGGGTCCATTCTACGGTATTATTCTAACACATGCACATCATGTCATTCTGTCCGCTCTACAGCAACAGCGCATGTTGCATTGCAAGACACCCTCTCACCAACCTTGAGAGTGCTCCTATATGTACGGAATTCCTACAGTAGGCCACTAGTCAGCAATTTAGCATCAGTCCTCATGTGCTGATACTCGTCTCTGCTGCTGTCTCACACTGCGCTGCCCCTGCCCCTGCCCCTGCCCTTGCTCCTGTGGCTGCAAGTGCCAGGCAGTTGCATGTGCCATGCTGTTCTTAGGCGACGGGGAGTGCTTCGGAGAATGGCTGTTGCGGCGATGAAAGCTTGAACTCGGCACCAACCCCTGCTGCACCTGCAACTGCTGCTGCTGCTGCTGCTGTAGCTGTTGCTGCTGGTGATTGGTGTGTGGGCTGGTGTGTGGGAAGAGCGTGTGGAGGATGCGAGTGCAGGCGGCCATGAGCGCTCGGAGGAGGTTGAGGAGCAGTACGATGAGGGACGTGGGCCAGTAGAGTGGATGCAGTATGCGGAAGGAGAAGGATATCATGTGCCGGAACATGCGCCCCACCTGCTTGTACATGCACATACACATGCACATGCACATGCACATGCACATGCACATGCACATACACATGCACACACACATGCACACACACATGCACACACACATGCACACACACATGCACACACACACGCACACACACATGCACACACACATGCACACACACATGCACACACACATGCACACACACATGCACACACACATGCACACACACATGCACACACGAAAATGCACACAGGCACACAAGCACACATACACACATATCCGCATGCACGCAAACACATAAACAATCCCCATGGCATGCATACAAGGTGAAGAAGGGTTGAAAGTCCTGTGCAGACTGAGAGCGCTGTGCAGGGTTGAGAGAATTGTGCAGGGACGCTTCACAGAGTAGCAAGCGAGGAGCAGAGCAGCAAGGCAGGAAGAGGGGGAACAACGGCGAACAGCGTACAGGGTAGAGCGTATCGAGGGCGGAGCGAGCAGCTTGGCGCACGGGCCGGGTGGGGAAGAGCGGCCCACCCGGCACAGCCATGGAGTGCAGCGCCACCTGCAGGCGAATGGCCGTGGCTGACCGCAGATCCAGACCTGATGGGAGATAGGGGTTGGAAGAAGGGGAAATGAGTCAAAACCCACTGGGCACAGCCGTGAAGAGCCAGTGAGATAGATAGGGAGGGGGTGTTTACGAGGGTGGACGGTGGAACGATGAGGATGTGGGGCATGACGTCAATGGCCCGCTGTGTTGCAGCACAGCGGGCAATGCCGGGATATAATGATAACATGAAAGTGGTGCTGATGGTACAGGTATGGGTAGGGGCAGCGAGGGCTTGCCTTTGAGCGCAGTGCAGCGGTGCAGGAAGAGCAGCAGAACGGGCTCCACCTTGATGCGCTGCAGCTGCAATGGGGTCAATGGGGTCAATGGGGGGGGGGATGAGGCATGGGGGCATTGAGCAACAGCGGCATTGGGGCCAACAGGGCCATGGGGGCAGGGAGGTATGGGGTATGGAGGCATGGGGGCATTGGGCCGATCGGGAAATGGCGGCATCGCAGCATGAGGGGCATAGGGCCATGAGGGACATGGCGGCATGGGAGGCAGGGGGACAGTAACCCACCACCGAGCAGAGAAGAAGGAAGTCATTAACAAAGGGCAGGAAAAACGTCGCAAAGGAGGAGCGAGAAGGATAAAAAAAATGAAGACTGGAAATAGGAATACAATTGAGCAAAGTGCAGACACTGTCGAGATGAAAGCAAGACGAAGCAAGGGCAGGCAAGGGATGGCGAGGAAAGACAAGGGGGAGGGCGAGGAATGGTATGCAGGTGCGTTTTGGAGCAGCGCACCTGGTTGGTGAGCTCCGTGACAAAGATGTCCGCTGTTGCCCCGTGCAGCGCCTCCTGCCGTGATGCTGCTGCCAGCAGTGCGGGCAGACGCGTTCCTGAGGGCAAGAGATAGGGGACGAGGACGAGGAGGAGAGGGGGAAGGAAAAGGAGGAGGGGCAGCAGTAGCGGAGTGAGAGTGGGGAGCGAAGTCAGGAGGTGGGAAGAGGGGTGGTTGGGGCGGTGGGCGGAAATGCTGCCAGAGGGAAGCTAGGCACAGAGCAGTGAGCATGGGATGCATGCGGTGGTGACACACGGTGCAGTGGTTCATGCATGCGGTGGTGACACACGGTGCAGTGGTTCATGCATGCGGTGGTGACACACGGTGCAGTGGTTCATGCATGCGTGCATGCGTGCATGCACCTGACTGGTAGAGGAAGAAGCAGCGAGCCACAGTGCAGAACATGTCCTTCTGAAACTGCGTGATGAGAGAGGGGCAGAGCGCAGAGGGCACGGGGGAGGGAGGGGAGGAGAATGAGACCAGGGGCGAAGTACAGAAAACAGCAGGTATGAGCAAAGGTTGTACAGATGAAATTCCTGACACTGCATGGAATCACTGGTCATTTGTGCACGTGCGTGACTGTCGTGTGTGGAGGGGTGTCTCTGTGCGTGTGTACGTGTGTGTGAGCGCGTGTGGATGTGTGTGTGAATGTGTCCATGTGGGGGGGGAGAAGGAGAGGGAGAGGGGCGCGGGTGTGCATAGTTGCAAGCTCACCAGAGGAGGCACGAGGGCAAAGCGTTGCTCGTCCATGACAATGCGCTCCATCACAAACTGAACCCACGGCATGGCATGGGAGACACACAGCAACGCAGGAGGAGGAGAGTTAAAAACGAGAGGAGGGTGAAGAAGATAGCAGTGGGAGGGACGGCCGGTCTGTGCAAGAGAGGAGCGGGTGGGAGGATAAAGGGATGCGAGATTTGAAACGACATGCTTTGAGATGTGCTGTGCTTCAGGCGACAACAAGACTGGGTTGCAGGCTCGCACTGAGCAGTGGACACAGAGTGAGGAGAGAGTGAGTGCACGTGTGTATGCGGCGGTGTGTGGGTACGGGCATGTGTGTGTTCCGATCAGGACCAACGCGCACATTGAAGAGAGGGCGAAAGCGCTGCTCATTGCTCTGCAGGTCGATCCTGGCATGGCACGCGGCACACAGCACAGGTCAAACAGGAGGAAGAATGGAAGGTCAGAAACACATTTCAGAGTCACCGCAACAGACAACAGCTGGTAGCGGCAAGTCTGAGGAGGTGGCACGAGGTTGTGGGCGCACACTAGTGTAGAGAGTGCCATGGTGGGGGAGAGGCCATGGTTGCAAGAAAAATGGGTGTGCAACAGTGCATGGATGCATGGGTGCAGGGGAACATGCATGGGTGCATGGGTGCATGCATGGGTGGGTGCATGGTTGCATGCGTGGGTGCATGGGTTCGTGGGTGCATGAATGCATGCATGGGTGCAAGGCAGCGTCGCACCAGAAGATGCCTTCGACGCCGGTCATGAAGGCGCGTGTGTAGCGGTGCACCTCCTCTGAATGCGGCTTCGGCGAACTGTACAGCTGCTCACAGCCACGCACGGCAGGCAAGAGACACAGGGAGAAGGGGGGAGAGTGAGAGAGTGTGTGAAAGAGAGGGATAAAGAGGGAGAGGGGGGGGTGGGGAAGTGGGGGGTAAAAAGGGAAAACGCTGAGAGGAGGAGAGACAGAGTGATGGATTTGATACAAAACGGAAAATTGCGGGAAACATGCAGTCGCTGGAGGAGTGGTACAGCGAGGGGTACAGTGCAGAGCAAAGCACAGCGAGGGGTACAGTGCAGAGCAAAGCACAGCGAGGGGTACAGTGCAGAGCAAAGCACAGCGAGGGGTACAGTGCAGAGCAAAGCACAGCGAGGGGTACAGTGCAGAGCAAAGCACGGCGAGGGGTACAGTGCAGAGCAAAGCACAGCGAGGAGTACAGTGCAGAGCAAAGCACAGCGAGGGGTACAGTGCAGAGCAAAGCACAGCGAGGGGTACAGTGCAGAGCAAAGCACAGCGAGGGGTACAGTGCAGAGCAAAGCACAGCGAGGGGTACAGTGCAGAGCAAAGCACAGCGAGGGGTACAGTGCAGAGCAAAGCACAGCGAGGGGTACAGTGCAGAGCAAAGCACAGCGAGGGGTACAGTGCAGAGCAAAGCACAGCGAGGGGTACAGTGCAGAGCAAAGCACAGCGAGGGGTACAGTGCAGAGCAAAGCACAGCGAGGGGTACAGTGCAGAGCAAAGCACGGCGAGGGGTACAGTGCAGAGCAAAGCACAGCGAGGGGTACAGTGCAGAGCAAAGCACAGCGAGGGGTACAGTGCAGAGCAGAGCAAAGCACACATGTGCACGTCCGAGAAAGAAAGGGCGAGAGAGGGCAGTGAGGCTTACCCATCTGTGGAGCAGCAGGGCGAAGATCTGCGAGGAGAAGACGCAGCTCCAGAGGGGCGCGAAGAGAGGAAGCAGCGCCGCCACTGACGCCTCGCTCTCCGCGTAGTGCTGCGCCAACACCTCGTAGAAACACACCCGCTCGCACTCCCCCCCTGCCGCCACACCCCGCAACCCCTCCTGCTGCTGCTGCTGGTGGTGCCAGGGCTTGTTCCCCTGGTCCTCTCCCTGCGCTGCCCCGTGCTGCTGCTTCTCCTGCGGCAGCAGCAGCAGGCGGGAGTCCGGCGCAGTGGCGGCCCCTGGGAACGGCGCGAGCACGGCCGTGGCGGAAAAGGCGGGCGCGAGGGCGGGGTGCGCGGCGGCGCAGAGGGAGGAGAGGGAGGCGGAGGGGTCGCGGAGCAGCACGTCGTGCGCGTGGCCGTCGAGCTCAAACGCGATGTCCGTGAACAGCTGCCGCAGCACGCCTGCTCGCTGCGACGGCGACTCCACCGCCTGGTGGGGGGGGGGGGGGAGGCGGTTTGGCAGCAGGCGTGGGGAGAGAAGCGGGCGGGAGAGAGGGGGCGGGTGGGGAGGGGGGGTGTGCGGGGCGCGGAAGAGGTGGTTTACGAGGCAGCGTTGAGAGGGAGGGAAGGGATTCGAGGAGGCATGGAACGGCAGATGTGGGCGCGTGTGAGCGGAATGGGTAGGTCCGAGAGGTAAGCGATGCGCGGTGCGTTAGGCATACGAGGCTGGTAGCCAATTGAAAGCCAACGACCGACTAGGGAAGAATCCCGCCGAGCGCAGTGCGGCAAGAATTTTCCTGGGAAGCGCGGATCAGAGAAGGGAAGTTCTCAGATAAGCAGCCCCAAAGCCAGGACCAGTACGGGTAGACCGTAGAGCAGAGCGTGTTGTGAGCGTGTTTCTGGACGCCAGCACTTCAAACACACCTTTCTGAGCTTGCGCTGCACTTGCTCCACGAGGCCTCGCCTCACCGCCACCTCCAGCACCTCGCCTCGCCACACCCCCGCTTTGCGCGCGCTCCTCTGCTCCTCCGCATCCGCCTCCATGACTCCTTCGCCCTCCTCCCCCACCACACACAACGGCCTCTGCTGCTGCTCCTCCCACTCTTCTTCCTCCTCATCCTCATCCTCCCCGGTTTCACCGTCTCGTACCCTCTCGTCGCCTTGCGCCAATCGTGCGTCCGCTTGTGCGCCCATACCCACACCCGCAAACGCCCCCTGTTCGGTATGACTAACTGCGGATTCTGTATTCGCCTTGTCGCTACCCGTCCTTGCGCGTTCGCCTGTCCCTCCCGTTGCGGTTTCCGCTGCTGCTGCTGCGGCCTCTACTGGCGTTTCTGCGATCTCAACGCTCTCTACCGCGCTCGGCGCACCCGCGAGCTTGCCGCCTTCCGCCTTGTCGCGCGCGCACTGCTGCGCGCTAGCTTCGGTGCTGCTGCTGCGGGGAGCCGCATCCGCGCGTGCTGCCGCGGTCAGCGCAGCCGCAAACCCCGGGTAAGGGCCCATGTCATCGCGACACGCGCTCTTCACAGGAGGAGGACCCGACGCGGCCCCGCACAGGTGGCCTGGAGACGTCTGCGGAGCCAGCGGTGTGGGTGACGCTAACGCTAACGTTGAGGCCGACGGCGCGGAGAGAGGTACGAAGCCTAAGCGCGCGAATGCACCGCGGGATTTGCGCGAAATGGATAGGCAGGAAGAAAGATGGCAGGAAGATTTGCAGGAAAGACACGCGATGCTGATAGATCGAGGAAGTGTATCGTAAACGAGGAAAGTTCTGAGTTCTGACACGCGTAATAATTGCAGCCGCAACGACCTACGCGGCAGACGGATAGAGCGTCGAAGTCAGACTGGCGGGCGTCACAGCAGGTGGAAGATCACGCGTGCTGAGGGATGGAGAGTGGGTGACTCGACATAAAGGCTAGGTGCTTGCTGCTGACATAACGTCGAGGCACTCGGTAGAAGAGAAGGAAAACGAGAAAAAGAATTGGCGGAACCAGGGTGAAGCGGAGCAACAAAAGCTATGGAGCTTGGCGGGCTGAGGCTCGTGGCCGAGGTATGACTAGCGGCCTAGGGGGAAGTGATGGGTTAGACAGGTGTTGCGTTGGTCTGGCGTGTAATATTGGAGCGGAAGGAAGGAGAGGCGGGAGAGAGGGATGGATGGATGAGGGCTGACCTGGTAATGGCCTGTGATGACCGAGCAGGGTGTGTGCAAGCCATGTTGCTTGTTCTGTGCACTCGCTCCTGACGCCATTCGACAAGGCACGTTGTACTCTTGTGGCTAGGAAGACGTGGTTAGCGATGAAATGCGTTAGGGTGCTTTGTGAAGCATTGCAGTGTGGTTGGGTGGCTATGACCTGATTCGGGTTCGGCGGGAAAGGTACGGGAGTCAGGTTGGTCAGGAGGGAGGCGGATTTTGATGGTTGACAGTAGTGGCTGGGGTGCACTGGCGGCCAGCGAATCAGCGAACCACATTGATTTCGTCGATAGGCACGGACGGACGGATGTAATGTCACACGACCAGATCACATCATCCCGCCCAGGACGCCCTGCCACAAAAGCCCGTCATCTGATGTACTCGCTTCTGTCAAACCTTTTAATAGAAGTAGATATGGGCGTCTCATTATGTCAAGTTCAAAGGTGAAAGTATCTTTGTAACAATGTGCGACTCCTGGTCGTGATCTGAAGTGCCCACTGCAGTGAACGACCCACAGATTCTGACACTACAATCCTTCTATGTAGCGTTCTCACGCATCCTCTGAGATTCACGAGTTCCAGCGTAAGGCTAGATCCGAGTTAGCAGCTAGCCCGCGTCCGGCGGTCTGACATTCCGCAATCATGATGAATATATTCCGGCTTGCGGGTGATATGACCCACCTGATGAGTATAGTGGTGCTGCTTCTGAAAATAATGACAATGAAATCTTGTGCTGGTGAGCCACGGGCCGTGTTTGGGAGGATCTGGGGTTCCAGGGTTCTCCGTCTCACTCCCTTTCATCTACTCCCATTGCCGCAGGAATTTCGCTGAAGACTCAGGAGCTGTACGTCATCATTTTTGTGACTAGATACCTGGATCTTCTATACTCCTTCATCTCCGTTTATAACACAATGATGAAGCTCATATTTCTTTCGAGCACGGTCGCAATCGTCTACTACATGCGCTACGACAAAGTGGTGCGGCAGAAATATGACAAGGATCATGATACCTTCCGTCACATCTTCCTTGTCGTCCCGTGTTTCGTGCTCGCATTGCTCGTGAACAAGAAATTCACCTTCACGGAGGTATGGATTGGCGGGAAGGCTGGTTTTATAGGTAGCATTTGCTTTTTTACTAAATTTAATGTCCTCCTTCGGTATTCCAGGTTCTTTGGGCGTTTTCGATATATCTGGAAGCAGTCGCCATTCTCCCGCAGCTTGTGCTTCTTCAAAGGACAAAGAATATTGACAATCTTACAGGAAATTACGTCTTTTTCCTCGGGTGAGGCACCAGAACTATTGTACGCTCGCTGTTTTGGTGTTGATCCCCTGGTGCTGACTTTTGATGGCTGTTGTATTTGCAGTGCTTACCGTTCCCTTTACATCCTGAACTGGATATACCGCTATATGACTGAGAAGCACTACCGCCAATGGATTGGTAAGCATTGGGAGTACCTTGTGTCTGCCCGATTTCTATGCGTGTCTTCTCACCACCATCCCTTCTGTTTGCAGTCTGGATTTCGGGACTTGTTCAGACAGCCCTCTATGCCGACTTCTTCTATTACTACATCATCAGGTACGCCGGTCTTGTTGTGTTTTGTTGCGGTTTAGGGTGGAATCTTGTTATGGACGTCTGTGGTGTGTTTCTTGCAGCTGGAAGAACAACCAACGTCTGAGTCTTCCTGCCTAAACGACCTAGCTACATCAGAATACGCCTTGCAGGTCCGATAATGTGAACTTGTCTTATAATATACTAGGCATGTGACCTGATAAAAAATCTACTGATTTTTATTTCAGGTCCTCATATTTTAGCCGTTCTACGTTAATTCAGCTCATTATAGGTCTTTTTTATCCAAATTTTACTGATAATCTGTTGTGTTACATATGACAGCAGGAAATTAATGTTTTGATACTATTAACTGAGAACATGCAATACAATAATTGCGCCTACAGCCTCTCACTTACACTAATGAGTGATGCATGGATGGAACAAAGCTGCTGGATGTAAGCTGGAAACGTGCCAATGCTCCCTTTTCCCGGCACGACGAAGTTCTGAACCCTGACAAAGTTCTGATTACTTGGCATGAACAGCATACCTACACTACACTCCTCTCAACTCGATCAACTGCTGCACAACTGAAGGATCAGCAAGGGTGCTTATATCGCCTGAAAAGAGATTGAAGAGAAAGGTTATCAGTACATGAAGCAGAGCGATGCCACAAGGAACAAGCAAATCCATAGGTATGAAGACCGAAAACTCACCAAGGGTCTCCAGGTCATTGGCAGCAATTTTGCGAAGCACCCGGCGCATGATCTTGCCAGAGCGCTGAAACACATTCAGAGGAAACACACAAGGGTAGGGGACAGGAGATGTGGGAAGAGGATGGTGGCAAGAGGATGGTGGCAAGAGGATGTATACGCAAGGATGTGGAGCTTAGGCATAGACACCAACATCAAATGCAGTGCACACAACACCCAGTGCCTCAGCAAGGTGCAAGAACTTCACGTACCGTTTTTGGCAGCCCAGGAGCCCAATGGATGACGTCAGGAGTGGCAAAGGCTCCAATGGCCTGGCGAACAGCGGACTTGAGGGCCGTTCGCACCTCCTCCGTTTGCTCCACCCTGTGACACATGGCACAGGCACACACAAGCACGAGTGAGTCAGCAGCTGCTGTGTCGTAGTCGCAAGCACTACATGGGAACAGAAGAAAAATGGAGGTGGTAGTCGTAACTCACCCTTCCATGAGTGTGACGAAGGCATAAATACCCTGACCCTTGATAGGGTGCTCATACCCCACCACTGCCGCCTGCATGCCAGCTCAAAACAAAGAGAATTAGCGCTGGTGACAGGCAGCAGAACCCGCACGTTCACAGGCATCCGGGCGTTGGCAGTCCAATCAGACTGCTGCAAGCAAGTACAAAGCGAGCCGCTTACCTCAGCACAGCTTTCGTGCGCCACAAGTGCACTCTCCACCTCAGCCGTTCCAATGCGGTGACCACTGGTGGAGGGAGACAAGGGAGTGGCAGGGAGCACCAGACGACATCAGAAAGAGGCCATGTGGATGAGATCATCGGCTGTATGGATATGATTCTCGGGGTGGAGATGTCAAGCAGTCAAAGGGTGCGTGCTATTGACCGACTTTCATACGGTACCTGACGTTGATGACATCGTCCACTCGCCCTGTCACCCAGTAGAAACCGTCCTCATCCCTGCGGCACCCGTCACCCGTGAAGTAGTAGCCCTGGGGGAGGCGTCACACAGTGGAAGGGAGAGGGGTAGTGCCGGGTAAGGAGAAGCGGTAGGTAGGAAGGGGATAGATTGTGGTGTAGGGAGGGTGGGAGGTTGAGCAAGACAGGTGGGCGTGACAGGAAACACTTATTGGTCATCACAGCACCGAAACACCGCCGTATGCAAGAGCAGCACAGGATAAGCACCGCAGTCCACACCACACATGCAGCAGGCAGCACGCACACGCATGCATGCATGCATGCATGCAAGGCATGGCATGTGTGGGGCCTGACCTTGAACATGGAGAAGTAGACCTCCTCAAAGCGTGCATGGTCGCCCTTGACCGTGCGCATGATGCTAGGCCATGCGCGCTTGATGCACAGGAACCCACTGCACGCGCCCTGGAGAGAGGGAGAGGAAAGGATGTGCGCAGGGAGCAGACAAGAGGGAGGTACGGGGAATGGACGAGGTAGGGTTGCAATCCGAGAGACTTGGAAATTGGACAGAGAAACGCGGGCAGCGAATCAATGGAAAGAAACGCAAACGCAGGGTCACTTGCGAAAACTCGTGGAAACGCCTTGTCGATTTTTGTCAGGAGAGACAACAGAGGCGTTGAGCGGCCGGCAGAGCACTGACCTGGAGCTCGTTGCCGTTCTCGTCCAGCACTGCGGGCTCCACTCCAAAGAAGGGCAGCGTCGCACTGCCTGGCTTGAGCGCCCACGCACCCGCCAGAGGAGTGATCTGCACAGAGAGGAGGCATACGAATGCATTAGTGTGACTGTGTGCCATAGACAGAGAGACCGGGTAAGTAAGAAAAAAACCAGGAGAAACGAGTGGCATCTTGTGTTGAGGGCTGCGTGTCCACTGGCGCTATCCCATGGCGCACTGCCACTGACCATGATGGAGCCGGTCTCTGTCTGCCACCACGTGTCGGCAATGGGGCAGCGCCCGCGGCCAATAGCCGAGTGGTACCAGCTGCAGGGATTGGGCAGGATAGAGAGAGAGAGGGAGTGGATGAATGGGAGGGTCAGACTGAATGAAGTGTCTCCTTGTCAGAGAGTCGAATGACATGGCCCACACACCGGTGCAACAGCTGCCTTCAATTGCAATGCAGTCAATTCTTGAACAGTGGGCCAGTGGCCGTGCGCTGTGTGCAGGGTTACTAGTCACGGTGTGTGCAGTCGTGTGTAATGTGCGCGCCTCTTACCGCCAGGCTTCAGGGTTGATGGGCTCGCCCACACTCCCCAGCAGACGCAGCGATGTGAGACTGTACTTGCCCGGCCACTGCACCATGGCAGGGCGAGAGAGGAGGCACGGGAGGAGCAAGGGGGGGAGGGGGAATGGGGAGGGGTAGAGAAGGTAGAAGATTGCGATCGGAGTGGGAAGAGTTCCGTAAAAGGGGGTGGAGGAAAGGAATGCGCGGAGAAGAGTGAGTGGTAGATGAGTGACGCACGCATGCAAGTGCATGCACGGACTGGACACACAGAAGCATGCATGAATGCATGGATGTGCGAAGGCTTGCATGCGTGCATGGCATGACATGGCATGGCATGGCATGGCAGGTTGTCTCACATGGTCGCCGCATCGCATGAGAGCGCGGATGGCAGTGGGAGCCGTGTAGAACACCGTGACCTTGTACCTGGTGCATGGGGGTTGGGGAAGGGACGAGGACGAGCGGAGAGAGGGAGGGGATCAGGAGGAGGAGACAGGAGAGTGAGGACGACACCAAGACAGGAAAGGGTAGCCAGACCCGAGCCAGCCCTCCCAAAAGCAGATTTATCTCCCTTCCCCACCCTCCTCCCAACCCCCTCCCTCCCCCCCCATTCTCTACCCTCCCCCCCCCCCCCCCTTCCTCTCTTCCCCACCCTCCCCTTCCCTTCCCCTCCCCCTCTCCCCCCCACCCTGCCCCCTCCCTCGCAGCCATACTTGTCAACAACGTCCCAGCAGCGTCCGGGGTCGGGGTGCGTGGGCACGCCCTCGAACACGAGCACGGTGGCGCCGTTCAGCAGCGGGCCGTACGTCAGGTACGTGTGCCCCGTGATCCACCCGCAGTCCGCCGTGCACCTGCTCCCGCGCCATTCCACCCGCCCATGACGCACGCCAACACACAAGCACACAGGAGCAAGTAGGCGGGAAACCAGGGTTGGTGCACGCGCGCGTCGGAGGCAGGCGGGAGAGCAGTGCGGCGAAGGGGAAGGGGGGGGGGGGGGGGCACTGAGGGTGGCACGAGAGAATCCACAAGTATTGATGAGCGCACTAGAGAGTGAGCGATGGAATGAGGAGAACTGCGCTGGGACAGCGGATGCGCGAGACAGCAAGACGAACGAGGTCAAGTGAGCGCAACAGAGCGTCAGAAGGAGAGGCGGGGGGGCGGAGGGGCGGAGAGGGGGAGGGGCGGAAGGGCGGAGGGGCGGAGGGGCACACCAGAAGACGTCGTCGTCATGGTGGTCGAAGATGTACTTGAAGGACGTGGCGGCGCCCAGCATGTAGCCCGCCGTGGTGTGCAGCACGCCCTTGGGCTTGCCCGTGCTGCCCGATGTGTACAGCATGAACAGCGGCTCCTCCGCCTCCATCCACTCCACCTGCCGCGCGCGCACATGCGCGAATTGGAGATTAAGTAGTTGCCGATTAGTGCACGCCATGCTTGAACCAATTTTCGGGATTCTCTGGTCTAGTGATGTATTTATTCATTTATTTATTTTTGTTTGTTCAAAAGCGTGTACGCACGCAGTGAATGGAGTGGTCGGATGGACTGGTTCCACCTAAAAAAAAAAAACTGTGGTAGATGTAAGTGCATTGAGGCACGGCATGGCAGTGCATGGCATAGCAGGGCAGGGCATGGCTTGGCTTGGCATGGCATGGCAGGGCACGGCATGGCATGGCATGGCATGGCATAGCATGGCATGGCATGGCATAGCATGGCATAGCATGGCATGGCATGGCAGGGCATCTCACCGGGCACACTTCGCTCTGCTTCTCCACCTCGTCCTGCCACCAGTGGTCCCGCCCCTCCACGAACGACGCCTTCTCCCGCTGCACACGCGCGCACAGAGCAGAGCGGACGATGGGCGGGAGCGGGGGCGGAAGGACAGTTAGACCACCCGCATTGACCGTCCCCCGACAGTAACGAGCAACAAGGCAGAACGAGAAGCGGCAGGGGACGAGAGGGAGCGCGAGGCGGCGGGAATGAACGGGTGACGGGAAAGGGATGGCGTGGCGGGAAAAAAAGCGGGTGTGTGTGTTTGTGTGTGTGCGCGCGCGTGTGTGCGACGTACGGAGATGGCGAGCTTGTTGTCGTACACGAGCACCGTCGTCGGACGGTTGTCGTCGGGGCACTGCGCGATCGCGTCATCCACCTGCGACGCGCGGCGAAGAAATCGAGGGAAGAGGACGTGAGCGGACCAGGAGGGACCGGGGAACGAGGGGTCTCCGTGTGTGAGGGGTTGTGTGTGGAAGCTACGCGCAAGACTGAGGGGTAGGTCGCGGGTACTAGTGGACGCGAGGAGGGACGGCGATGGAGGCAAGGACAGGCAACGCGAGGTTAGAGTGGGCCGCCGTGCGCATGCGAGCTCGGCACTAGCGACGGGGAGCGACAGACGGAAGAGAAACGCATTTGCCTCACCACGCGGTGTGTGTGGGTGTGTGCGAGCACATATGCTACGCAGATTGACTGCACATTGTGGCTAGTTCAGACTAAAGGCTGACGGAAAAGGGTCCCAGCTTACAATGGACTTGAGCGCGATGAGCTTGGTGCCGCGCAGCACGGCCGTGGCGGTGAGAACCACCTTGCTGCGCGAGTCCACGAGGCGCCCCGCCAGCGACTCCGCGCTGAACCCCGCGAACACCACGGAGTGCACCGCGCCTATGCGCGCGCACGCCAGCATCGCTGCGCAGGCGCACGGGGGAACGCACGCGGAACGGAGAGAGGCGGAAGAGAAAGAGGGAGTGGGAGTGTGAGACTGCTCAGGAGGGAAATGCCTGCTGTCGTTGACCGGATATGGCACAGATATTGTATATGGTATGGAAATTGTACACGTATAATACGGGATGCTGAATCCAGAAAAAGTGATGACGGGAGGCGGTCATACTAAACTACAAATTCATCGACGAATTCAATGTGCGCCCAGAAA
The DNA here is from genome assembly GCA_947471745.1 of Closterium sp. Naga37s-1. NCBI lineage: Eukaryota > Viridiplantae > Streptophyta > Zygnematophyceae > Desmidiales > Closteriaceae > Closterium > Closterium sp. Naga37s-1. The sequence continues at coordinate 445,244 of CANJKZ010001154.1, forward strand.
TACCTCTCAGCCGCTGCGGTGGCCAGGCGAAGCTAGGGGTTTACAAGGTGGCGAGGAATGTGAAGGCGAGAGTACCTGCTGGCAGTTCTGGCACCATAGGGAGGTAGATGCTGACCGTGTCGCCTCGCTTTACACCCACGCTCTTCAGGTAATTAGCGATCTTGCACACCTGATGCCATGGCAACATGCATGTCGCGCGAACGGCGCGAGACAATTGAGTCATTTTGTTTAGAATCGAAGTATAGTCTGATAGCACAAGTGTCAGTAATCCTGTAGACTAACAACAAATCCAATATTCACTTATCCTCCCACGAACACATTTGCTCCTCACGGCGGCTACATGAGAAATCGGAAATAGGAATGCATACCTCAAATTTCTTTCTTCTCCACTCACTCACGTCCTCCATTGCATTGCTTTTCTTTCTTTCATTCATTAATTCGTACATCGTCACCTTTCGGTGTCGTCTCTGACTCACCTGCGACAGCAGCTGAGAGTACGTCCACTGGCCCTGCACGCCAAGGTCGTTGCCCTCCCAGATCAGCGCCACCTTGTTGCCCTTGCCGGCCGACACGTGGCGGTCCACGGCGTTGTAGCACAGGTTCGTCTCGCCGCCGACGAACCACTTGATGTCGACTGGGCCCTTGCGCGTGTCGAAATTGTACGAGTGGAATGTCTGATAGCGGACAGGCAGCAGCGATAGATATGATGTAAGAAGAAAGGAATGAATTAAAGGAGAAGGCTGACACTAAGAAACGGCGAAGGTAGTAACGAATACCAGTAGCTGCACGCACGGCATGGATGGTCATGCAATTGACACATTTCGAGCCCATCAGAGAAAGGCATGCATACTTGCGAACAAAAAAGATACGGTGAATCCAGGGTCTCACCTCCCATTTCTTGTTCCAGTGGAAGTGACTCGCGACTTCGGACCAGAAGGCCTCGGGCTCTTCGAGCGACCGCTTGTACATGGCATCGTACACGGCTCGCGAGTTCACCAGTGCCTTCTCCACAAAATCTGGAAGTGGCTCAATAACCCCCTCCTCCGTCGTAACGGCGGCGACTGCTGCCGTGTCGAAATCAAGCAAGTTACTTTCCTCCTCAGACCGCTTCACTGCGGCGTCCGCCATGGCTGACTACCTCACTGACACGTCCAGGAGGAGAAAATGGTAAATGTGATGCCTCAAAGGGACGGATGGTATCACAGAGTGGGAAAAAGAAATGGAGTCAACACACTTAGGAAGCAGCTTATCAAAGTTCAGAGACGCAGTCCGTGACCTACAGGCCCGGGCAAGTGTGTTGATGAGCTCATCGCCGCGTGTCCTAGGAACTGCCTCCGACCGTTCCCCTCACAACAACCACCCATCACCACCGACCGACTCTCCACCTCAATTCTTGGGGCAAAACGGCCCATCCGCCGTCCTTCGGGACTTGCTGCCCGCATAAGCAGGGGTTGTTGGGGGGATGCGAAGATCAGGGAAGTCTCCAAACCAATGGCGAGGCTCGCCTTGAGCTTGCTTCCCTTTCACACGCAAATCTCAATGCTCGGCCTATTGGCCTGGGGGAACACCCGGCTGCTGGCTCTCTCCCACCCAACGCCCAAGCCGCGAACGAAAATTTGAGCAGTTGACCTCTGGGTTCAAGTGGGGGCAGGTTGGCGGATAAATACTACACGTGCAAAAATATCATCACCCGAGGTTCAGGAAGGCCGACCAACCAGCAACTGGTTGAGTCGGATAATGTTCCAACGCTGCTCATTGCTGCCGTGGCGAGCATAATTTCTGCCGTAGCTCCCTGAAATGACACAGCACGCTTCCCCGATCTGGTTGGGGAGCAGGATTGATATTATCAATCAATACCGTAGTACACGGATATGATTGATGTTTTCACTCAAATATCGTTGTCCCCTTCAGTTCCATACCAAAAACCACCATGGCAGAATGGTTATGGCAGTTTCGATTACCTTTTATCATATACACTTCACTAGAAATGCATGAACACATGTATATCGGAGATTCAGATGATCATATACACTTCACTAGAAATGCATGAACACATGTATATCGGAGATTCAGATGATGTTTTCACATATAGAACTTCTCACCAGGAAACATCCTATGTACATGCGAAACCGACTACATTCATGGAAACCGTGCTGCAGTCACAGCTCCTTGCCCCTGACAGTGGGGACATCAGTGGTGACATCAGTTGCAGCTGGTGGTGCCTGCTCACCCTGCAGGCCCAGGGCCTCCTTAGCAGACTGAGCCATTTCAGACAGGCGTTCTCCCATGCCCTGCAACACAACAGAAACACGGGAAGTTGGTCAATGCATCACCAACATCAGCCAAAAAGCTTCTAGATGGCTTCACATGCCAACACTAACCTTCACAGTATCTGTGACGGACTGCTGAGCGGCCTGAGCAGTCTCCCTGGTCTTTGCAGCTGCCTCTTCAGCCGCAATCCTTGCCTGCTCAGCTGCACCCTTTCCCGTCTCTTGGGTAGACTCAGCGGCGCGGCTAGCCATTTCCTTGGTCTTATCTACAGTGCCCTGAGCTGCCTCCTGCGTCCTCTGGGCGGTTTCTCCTGCCGTCGTCTGCTTCGCCTGCTCAGTGGCCTGAGCAGTGCTCTCTTTGGTCTGCTCCCACGTTTTCTGAGCACTTTCCTGGGCACGACCAAGCCCTTCAGAGGCACCCTGCTTCGTCTCCTCCATCTTCCTCCCCGCAACATCACCAGCTTGCGCGGACTTCTCGCGAGCAGTCTCGGCAGCGCGTCCCGAGGTGTCCTTCATCTGCTGCCCGGTCTCCGAAAGACCCTGCCTGCCCTGCTCCATCTTCGCCTGAGTGGCCTTGCGAGCTTCCTCAGCGCCCGCTCCAAGCTGCCCACGGGCCTCCTCAGCGTGACCGGTAGCTTTCTGTAAACTCACACAAAAAACACGTTCAAAGACACTTAACAAGAGAGGGAGGAAGCGAGGCTGGATATCGAATCTCGGTAAGGCGGCCGTTACCTGCTGGTGGCTGGCCATGATGTTCACGAAATTCGACTGAAGGTATGGTCAGAAAGAGGAAGGCGATATAGCTGGAGGGTGCAAAACAACTGCGTCGTAAGAATAGACCACGCAATTTCCTTTTAAACCATGGTGACTGAAGGCTACTACTTGCACTGGTGGCGCGCTCCACTTCGGTCTCAAGAGAAATCCGCATGCCTCGAGCAAATCGCACCGCCTCGATACTAACTATCGAGGTCGAAAGGAACTCAATGCACAACTAGTTCTCTTGTTGGCTCTCCTAATCGTGGCACGTGTCCATTGTTGACGTAGATTTATATACGCCATACGACGAGGCTTCGGTTTACAAAACGCTAGACACTCTCCGTGCTACATATATTGTGCCTTCCAAACTAATTTCGATTCAGTTTTTTACGTTGTAAGGAGAAGTGCTCCAAAAGGGGTGTTCCGAGAGGGTAACCACGGTTGCGGTCGTGTGAGCTGAGCTTAATAAAACCTCTTTCCACCTTGTGCAACCTACTGAAACAGCTTGAGCGACCAGCGGATGAACGCGCGAGAGCCTCCCTGAACTGCATTGGGATTGCACATCAAAAAATTCAGAGCAGTGGCTTCCATTTACAGTTTCGTGACTGTCGCCGACAGTAACCGACCATTCCAATACGACGCTGTGCTTACGTCACAGCTAGCAGAGAGCGGCTGTCGCACGTCCCACCAGACATGCGCATGTCGTGTACAGTTCGTCCGCTTGCAGCCGTGGCACCCAACGATGCCCTTCATTTTTCTGAACCAATTATCTGCGTCGTGTGAAGTCGTATCGATCATCGCACATGTTCTTGACTAACATCCGGGTCGCCTTTCATGCGCTGCCGCCGTTACGAGTCGCAGTTGGCGATCTGAAGAATCGACGGCGCGGAAAGGGGCTTGGTCGCGGTTTGGCTCCCTCGCTAACCTCACACCGCGGTCTGGGTTTGGAACATCGGGGCGATTTCAGAAAAACCAATTGGTGTCGCTTTGGTGACGCACTGAACCTGTGCTGTGCTGGCTGTATGGTACTGTACTTGGCTACAAAGGCAGCCATAGTATTTCGGCTGGACAACAATCCATTCGGCCTTCAATTTCTCCCCACGTCATCTTTCTCCAAGCCCCTCTAGACAACCAAGCTGTTTAGCAAACCGACATTAGCAACAAGCTGTTTGTGGAACTGCGAAAATTAACTCCTGGTTGCGATAAAGCTGTTTTGTTTTCTGATACCCTGTCTCCGAGCTAGCTCTAGCTGTGTGCCGCAATTGACATGGCATCCGAAGCCTGCTCACCGCAGTCGGACTGCGCGCACGTATCTAACATTACTGTCGAAATCCGCCCAGGGAGCTGCGTCGCGGAGACGCAGGATGGAACTTCCGAGTTTGCAGGGTCGGGAAGTCGTGGCGCGGAGCGATTAGTACATCTGATTCCCGTCGTTCTCATGCTCTCCATGGCAGTCCTCTGGACTTTCCAAAAAGGTAATTGGTTTTTTTGCAATTCCTGAGTGCCGCGTTTCACTGGCAGTTTTACTGTACAGTCAAGTTGAAGAGCATTCTGTGGTAAGGCGTGTGCTTAACTGTAATCGCTCTCTTGCTCTTGAGATTACAGATGATGCCGTTTCGACATCGATTGTACACTCGTCGTCGCACCTCTCTGTCTCTCCGACCTTGTATCCATACTCGTTCAAAGCGGACCGTCGATTGCTGGACGGAGCCGTGGAGCCGTCCGATGGAGACGACTCGGCTCTTGAGTCGCCAGCTCACCGTCGTTCGACGCTTGCTGCGGAGAGCGCGAAAGACGATACAACAGCGCATGGCGCGACATCCCTCGACGCGCCGCACGAAGGCAATCTCGAAACTTCGTTTCGGGCGCTGCAGGCGTTGCTGAGGCCGTTGGGAATGGTGTGACATGCGGTTGCTGCATCGCCGGCACCGTGCATGTCGAGTACGGCGAGAGAACTGGAGAGGCCCACATACGTTGAACAGGTCACTTACTCTGGATGAATTACTGGCGTTGCTGCGCGATGACTGCGTGCAATAAGCGATTGCTGGTGCTCAGTGTGCATTTAAACCAGCGCACTGTATCTCGCAGCTTATCGTGCTCCATGAGACTGAGCTCCTTGCTTGGGTGTGGAGTAGGCGCTATAGCTTGTGATACTGGTATGTCCACTCGCGCAACGTTTAGCTTGCTTTTGCCATATTTATACGGTAGTTGATACTTTTTACTTCTAGGCTTGGAAAGGCTGGGCCTTAAAGCGACGGTGCACATTTGCCACCCGAAACCCGAAACCCTGGCGAACTGTTACTGCGGATGAAAAGTGTCTGCACGAAATCCTGGCTTTCGCCAGCCAACATTTTCGCGCTGGCAAGCCTGGTACAAAACAAAAACTTCTGAACTCAACCCTGCCAAATGTGCACCGTCGCTTTAAACCATTGGAATCGAGATCATCCCCAGCCTGAACCCTCTGTTTTAATGGCGTGATGGTGTGGCTGGTGCCCCATTGAACTGCGAGTTTTTTCATGTGCGTCCAAATCTTTGGACCAAATGTGGGTTTATGTTCACTAAGCACCACTTTTAGGCCTGGTACTGGACAGTCTACACTTGAGCAAGCACTGCTCATCTACCCCTGCCACACCAGCACCATAAATCCCCTCCCTGCCACAGCAGCAGCGCCCCACCATCACACTGCGCCTGCCTTCTTCTCCCTGCGCACACGTGTCTCCTGCGGGTCAAAGCCCGCCTCCTTGGCGCCAAACACGGCCCAGGGGGGCGTGGGAGCCATGTAGTCCGTGCTGCTGAATGGCTGCCCACTTGCCACCTGGGGTATGGGCATAGGCGTGTGCAGAAGAGGAAAGGCGCGGTGGGGGAGGGTGGGGGGGGAGGAGAGGGGGAGGGAGGGGAGAGTGGAGATACGGTAAGTGTGGTTTTAGAGGACAGACAAGCTTACGAAAAAGAAAACAACAAACAAACAAACAAACAAACGTGGGGCACAGCAGCCATCCCTGCCACCCTCTGTACCCCACCCCACTCTCCCTTCCCTTTCCCCTTCCCCACGCTCTCCTCTCTTCTTCCCCATTCCAACGCACCAGCTGATGGAACTTGTCATAGTCGATCCACGTGTGCCACGTGCCATCGGGCGCCTTGAACTTGGCAGAGAGTGCCAGCAGCACGCAGCACGAGTGCTCGTGCTCACACGCCAGCTCATACTCCCCCGCCCCCGCCTCCCCTGCTGCCGCCCCCAGCTCTGCTGCGAAGCGCCTCACGTCCTCGTGATACGGCACGTTCTGCATGGTCAAGGATGACGCCCCCGTGCTGGTGGGGGGAAGAGGGGGCATGAGGGGTGGGGCGGGAGGCAGTGACGGGAGAGGGGAGGTGAGAGAGGAAGGAAGGGAGAGAGTTGAAGAGATTGGAGTAGGTTGACGCACATGGGAGCGAGGAGTTAAGATGTAGGGAAAATTGATTCCACCATGGTACCTGCACCACCCAGCATTGGAAATCCCACCACACAGCACCCACCTGCCACAGCCCCCACCTGCCACAGCCCCAACCTGCCAGAGCCCCCACCTGCCACAGCCCCCACCTGCCACAGTAGGTGACGCCCTTGATCTCAATGAAGTCGGGCTGGCCCAGCTTGAGCAGGTCAGCGTATGCCTTGAGCTCGTCCGTGTTCCACCCCGTCACCAGCGTCAGCCGGTACACCGTGCGCTGCTGCTTGCTGCGCAGCGCTGTCAGGGACGCCTGCAGCGTGGCGCATGGTGCATGGCATGTGGAGGAAACACATGCACAAAAGGGATATCTATGAGAGAAAGAACAATCTAGGAGGCCGGACTTGCAGGATGGATGTGCGATTGTATGTGGGGCGACGACGCATGGATGCGCAAGGGAACATTGGAGCGCGGGAACATGTGGGGCGAAGGAGTATGTGGGGTGCGGGAACATGCGGGGCGAGAGATTATGTGGGTCAGGAGAGTATGTGGAGGGAGGGAGTACGTGGGGCGAGGGAGAAGGTGAGAGAGTATGTGGGGTGAGAGAGAAGGCGGAGCACGAGAGAAGGCGGAGTGGGCGAGCATGCTCACGGTGAATCGCTCCCAGAAGTCCCCAAAGAGGGGGCGGTCGATGGCCTTGAGCGACTCCTTGGTGCCCGCATCCACACTCACGTACAGCTGCCCGTGGTGTGTGCCGTGGGGGGGGGAGGGGGCACGGGGAAGAAGGACCAAGTGTGGAAGGAGAAACGCAGGAGAGAGATGCAGAGAGTGAGAGGCCAACGAGAGGGGGAGATGCCCAAGTGACAGAATAGTAGGAGGAGATTTAGACGAGGCAGGCTGGCAGCGAAGAGGAATGGTTCAAGAGAAGCTTGAAACAGGTCGAGAGTGGTGGAGAGAAGTTTAAAGCGGAGTGGGGCAGAGCAGAGCAGAGCAGAGCGGAGCAGCACCTGTGTGACGGGGTGCAGGTTGGTGATCTTGTCAGGGAACTGAGCGTTGGTGACGAGGAAGGAGGAGATGCGGCGGCCGTGCAGCAGAGCAAGCAAACGGTTGATGTGCGGGTACATGATGGGCTCGCCCACCAGAGACAGCGCACAGTGCCGCGGCGTCATTGCCTCTGCCAGCCTCTCTGGCTTCACCCCTGGGTGCGAGGAGGGACGGGGGTAGGGGGAGAGGGAGGTGGGTGGTGACGGCTGAGTATGGAGGTAGGGGTAGTGTGAGTGTGTGAGAGAGGGAGTTGCGTTGAGGGGTGGGAGTTGTTGGGCGGGAGCAGGGGTACAGCATAGGTAGGCTGTGAGGGATGGGTTACACCCATGTGGGTGTGGATGGGAAGCATGTGGGATGGGATGGGCGCAATGTGTGACATGCAATGAAGGACGATGGTGTGGTGTGGTGTGGTGTGGAGGGTACCAGGCACGCCCTTCATTTGCTTGATCATCTGCACGTGGCCTGCCAATGCCCCCTCCACTATGTCCTCTGGCTCGTCCACCTGCCAACCATACATGCACACATGCACACATGCACACATGCATGCACACACAAGCACATGCAAACACATGCATAAACAGCGCTTGATAGTTCCTCGTACAATTATGCATACAAGCATGCGTATGTGTATCCTTCCCCACCCATTTCCATCATCGCACTCAACCTCCCACCTAGCTATTAATACCATCCTTGTCTCTCCTTCCACCATCTCTCTCCTCCTCCCTCTAACTACCTCACTCCCCCTCCCCCTCGCCTCGCTCTCTCCCAGTCCCCTCTGTGTGCATTTGTGTGTGTGATGTGACCATGTGTGTGTGTGTGCACGTGAGTGTGAGTGCATGGGTGAGCGCGCACCTGCCAGCGCCATGATTTCCCAACGGGGTTGGTGTGGTGGCGCCAGCAGAAGACGCACTTGTTGGCACACGCCAGACTTGGCGTTGCCTCCATGCACCTGATGCCTCCATGCTCGCTCCCCCACACACACACGCACACACACATGCACATGCACACGCGCACACACACACACACACACACACACACACACACACCCTACACCTCCTTCACCCGACCCCCTTTTCCTCCCACCCAAACACACATGCACACACACACGCACAGACACAACCCCACACAGAGACATTCAAAAAGAGGCATGAGGAAGCAGCAGGAGAGGCGTGGTGGATGGCAGGGTGCGCAGCAGCACATATGCGCCCAGAGAGCACTGCTATACGAGGAGCGTAGCACGTGCTTTCATAGGCACCACACACGATGGCCCCTTCCTCCACCCGCTCCTGTTCACTCCATGTGTTTGTGTGCGTGCATGCCAACAGGCATGTGTGTGTGTGGTAAGTGCATGTGTGTGCACATGCCTGTGCACGCATGTCTGTGCACGTGCACATGTGGGTGTGCATGCACATGCGTGCTTGTGTCTGCGTGCAGGAGGGCAGGGGGGGCAGGGCAGGGCAGGGCAGGGGGGGCAGGGCAGGGCAGGGCAGGGCAGGGGGGGCAGGGCAGGGGGGGCAGGGCAGGGGGGGCAGGGCAGGGGGGGCAGGGCAGGGGGGGCAGGGCAGGGGGGGCAGGGCAGGGGGGGCAGGGCAGGGCGGGGCGCACAGGTGGCTCTGGATGCCGTAGAAGGAGTGCTTGTAGCAGCCGCCTCGCCCGCGCAGCTGTGCCTTGGTCCACCGGCACACCTTCACCCCGCTGTGCGACCCCAACACTCGGTACCCCTGCTCCGTGCCACCACCGTCAACACACACGCAACACAGGAGAACAAGGGACAAAACAGGGCAATGCGCTTTTGAGAGAGGAGAGAGGAGAGACGAGACAGGAGACAGGAGGCAGGAGGAGGTGTAAGAGGTGCTACACGTGTGTGCCAGGACCCCTTAGATCTGTCCACCTGACCTTTCTCCTACTGCCACCCACAGCCCTGCCCTCCGTGCTGTGCATATTCCCCTCCTCCCCTACACCTCTCTCTGCCCCGCGTGCTCACTCGTTTTAAACCCCACCCCCTCCTCCCCCCTCCCTCCCCCCTCCTTCCCCCTCCCCCTCCCCCTCCCCCTCCCCCTCCCCCTCCCTCTCCCCCTCCCCTCCCCCCCACCTGTTTCTCCAGGTTAGCGCGCAGCACCGGCGTGACCATCTCCCTTGGACCCTCCGCCGCAGCCACTGCCCCGTTCCCAACCCCTATCGCGCCTGTTCCCCCGCTATTCCCCCGCGCCCCCTTTCCCCCGGTCTCCCCCTTGCCGCCCGCCTTGCCCTTCTTCCCACTGCGCACGAACCACTTCTTCTTCACCCCCGCAGGGCCCGTGTACACGCCCCCCTGCCGCACCACCCCGTCCCCGCGCCCCCCCCGCCCCCCCTGCTCCCCCGGCTCCCCGCCCCCCGCGCCACTGCCTTCTCCCTCCCCCGCAGCGCCACCCGCGCCGTTCCCGCCCGCGCCCTCGCCCACGAAGTCCCACGCGTCGAGCGCGTCCGCATGCGCGCGCGCGGGGGCGTGCGACCCCGCCACGTCCTCCAGATCGACCAACCCCTCCGCTCCCCCCTCCCCCTCCTCCTCCTCGCTCTCCCCTTCATATTCCTCGTATTCCTCCTCTTCTTCCTCCTCCTCCTCTACCTCCTCCTGCCCTCCCGACGCTTTCAAAGTCGCGCCATTCCCGGATCCGCCCTTTGCAGCAGCCAATGCGGATTTGACAGCGCGGACCCAGTCGCGGAACGCGCTGTCCACGTCATCCCCCTCCGCCTCGTCGTACTCCCCCATGCGCGCAAGCCTCCGCGCCCCCAGCGCCGCCAGATCCGCGTCCGCTGCGCGCGCCACCGCGTTGTAATACCGCCCGCCGCTGCTGCCGCCGCCGGCGCTGCACTTGCAAACCTCCCCCGTACCCGCTCCGCCTGCGGATCCCTTAAAATCATCCCCCGCACTCCCCTCCTCCTTACAGCACACAGCGCCCCCTTCCCCGCACCGCCCGCTGCCGCTCCCCCCGTCGCCAGCACCTCCGGCATCCGCGCTAGACGCACAGCACCCCGCGCGTTCCCCCTTTCCCCCTTGCCCTTCCCCGGCCTCCCCTCTTCCCGCTTCCCCCGCCTCCTCCGCCTCGTCGTACGCGGAGCTGCCGAGCCCGAAGACGGCGAAGCGCAGCGGCGCGAGGAGCGCGGCGCCGACGCGGAAGTCGGAGGCGCTCTCGTGCAGCCAGCGCAGAAAGAAGGCGGCGTGGTCGGGCGGCGAGCCGTGCTGCCACGTGGACGCGACGAGCAGCAGCACGCGCTCCTTGGGAAGGTCCTCTGGCTCGTACAGCACGGGGTCTTGCAGCTGGGGCGGCGCGAGGGAAGGGGTACGGGGAGAGAAGAGGAGGAGAGGGGGAACGGGGAAAGAAGGGATATGGAGGGGGATGGGAGAAGGGATATGGAGGGGAGGGGGTGGTGGGAGAAGAGGGAAAAATGGGAAGAAGAGGGAAAGAGAGAAAAGGTAAGGGCGGAAAGGTTGATGAAGGAGGCGGGTTGGAAGTGACTCACGCGGGATGGAGGACGGAGGGGGGGTGGGGGAGGCATGAAGCAGCAGTGCGAGGGAGGCGGGCCGCGGAAGTGGCGGGATGGCGGGCGTACCTGGCACGGGACGCCGTCGCGCGAGAGCTCGTCCACCAGCGCGCCCGCCAGTCGGCGCGCCGTGCCCGTCTGGCTGCAGTACACTACCAGCACGCCGCGCTCGCCCTCCCCTCCGCCGCTCTTTGCGGGCGACGCTGCGCCAACACTTGCTGCGACGATCGCAGTTTCATCGCCGCGCTCAGCGCCTGCACATCCGCCTTCCCTCGCATCCGTCGCATCCGCGTCTCCGACTGCACTTCCCGCGATCAACGGGGCTACCGTCTCGCCATCGTCGGCCTTCCGCTGCTCGCGGCGCTGCCTCCGCTGGCGGTAATAGTAGGCGAGAGCCGCGGCCGCGAGCAATCCAGCCGCCGCGGCGCAGATGCTAATGGAGACAATCTGACGTGGCACGAACGAGCCGTGTGCCTCGGTCATGGTGTGACTACAGCGAGGCGTGTTCTGTACGGCAGTTCTCCAGAAGATAAGATTAGATCTGTGGAGACAGAAGAAACTGCTGTTGCAGTTCAGAAATGCAGGCTGCAGGTTTGAATTCCGTTCATTGAATGCATGTGCGTGGAAGCCTGGCTGCAAGGGGCTTAGGGGTTGGCGGCTGAATGGGACGTGCTGACAATTTTACGCGATTCTCTATAATCGATGGCGACTGAAGAGGTGTTACGAGTGCAATTGAGTGAGCTAGCTAGAATTGCACTATCGAAGCAAGAGTACAATGAGCGAAGGCATGAGCGAAGAATATATAGCGAAACTACAGTGGTAACGGTAATGAACTGTGGTTGTCGCGCGACGGGCCTGGGACTGAGGTTTGGGGAAATGTCGAAGCGGAGGCCCGGAGCGCGGGTTACCCTCCGAGCCGTGAGGTCGGGGTGCGACGTGCGAAGGTGGCGGGAGGATTGTCGATGCGAGGGTTGCGAGTGGTAACGGTGCAGAATGTGGTGCTACAGTGGTGTACGCGCTGAGCGGGGACGCGAAGTAAGGAAAAGGAATTTTCCTTACACTATCCCCCCCCCCCCTAGGGAGGTCCTCCTTACGAAAGCGCGTGTACATCCCTGAAGTTTCGGCTGCGCAGATACTCTGTGAGGACGGGGTGGTTTTCGACTCTGTCCAGGGGAAACCAGTTGTTTTCGGTGGGTGTTGTCAGAGGTCCACTGGTGATCCCCGATCGATCCTAAGGAAGGGTTACAGGCTCGTTGTCCTGGGGGGTTATGGGCGCACTGACCCGCTACTTAACAAGCCCTTTTATCCCAGTGGTTAGTGGCTGGATTCTGACATGGTATCAGAGCGAAGGTCTCGGGTTCGAATCCCAGTGTGTGCACTTCGGGCATCCCAGTGCGGGGGGGTGTCAGAGGTCCACTGGTGATCCCCGATCGATCCTAGGGAAGGGTTACAGGCTCGTTGTCCTGGGGGGTTATGGGCGCACTGACCGGCTACTTAACAAGCCCTTTTATCCCAGTGGTCTAGTGGCTGGGATTCTGACAGGTGTACGGTCTTTCCAGCGGATCAGGAACTCGATCCTTCGGGCTCCTCGAGGGTCACGAACTCTGTGGCTCCGAATTTTCTCGGGTGTGATGATTGGTTCAGTCGGCGGTCGTGTCATGCTGGCTGGGCGATTTCGTGGCAGTTGGCTTGTGGACGGGACGTAAGGGCGAAGCAGGCTGACGTGGAATGAGGGGCTGACGTACCACTCAGCGGGGAGGAGGAGGTGGGCGGTGACGGGCGTAATCATGTGGCTTATGCGAAATGGCCCGCAGTATCGAGGGCGGAGTTTTGGGGTGATGGGCAGTCGGAGGTTCTGAGTGTCGAGTAAAACTAGGTCGTCATGTTGGTAAGTGACAGGTCGGCGGTGGCGGTCGGCGTTACGTTTAGCGATGATGTTTGATTTTTTTTATTGCGTCTGCTGCCCGGGTCCGTGCTGCTTGTAAAATTTCGGCGAACTGTTATGCTCGTGGCACCGGGTTGTCGGAATTCGGGGTCATGGGTACTGTTGGGTCTTGTCCGTAGTTCAGGTAAAACGGTGACTGTTGGGTCGTGGCGGACGGTGAGTTGTTGTATGCGAACTCAATGAGTGGCAGCTGTTGTTCTCAGGTGGTTGGGTCGTCGCACGTGGCTCGGATGAGTTGTTCCATAGTCTGGTTTGTCCGTTCTGTCTGTCCGTCGGTTTCGGGGTGGTACGAAGAACTGAGCTGTAGTCGCGTGCCGAACTGCTGCCACAGGTTCCGCCAGAAGTTGCTGGTGAATTTCGTGTCGCGGTCGCTGATTATCGCTGCTGGTATCCCGTGTAGTCGAACGACGGTGGCGATGAAGAGGCGTGTTGTTTCTTCGGCTGTGATTGATTTTTTGCAGGCTGCGAAGTGTGCCATTTTTGTCAGTCGATCGACGACGACCAGGATCGCGTCGTTCCCACTCGCCCCAGCCGGTAACCCCGTGACGAAGTCCATCGTCACCTGCTGCCAAGCACGCTCTGGGGGTGGTATCGGCTGCAACTATCCTGCCGGTCGCTGCCGTAATGATTTCATGAGCTGGCAAGTGGGACACGATGCCACGTGTCGTTGTACGTCGGTCAACATTTCGGGCCAGTAATAATACCGCTGCAGCTGCTGCCGTGCTTTCTCTACCCCGAAATGCCCCGAGGTAACTCCGTCGTGTGCCTCCTGTAACAGTAATTCCCGTAGCAGTGTATACCCGGGCACCAAGATGCGGTCGGTCCCGGCTTTTACGTAATAGACTCCCCTTGCTGCTGCGAACTGCTGCGAATTTCCTCCTGTGAAGAATGGATCCGTTTGGTACCCGTGGGTAAATAGGCCTGTCAGTAGGGGGCTAGTCTGGGCGAGTAGTATTGCATGGATCTGGGCAGTGGGGCGGGTCAGTGCGTCGGCGATGTTCGAGGCTCCCTTTTTGTAGGTGACCGTGTAGTGAAAATTAGACTCGAGAAAGTCGAGCCAGCGGATCTGTCGTGGGTTGAGGTGTGGCTGTGCGTGGAGGTACTGTAGTGATTTATGGTCTGTCCGTACTGTCACGTCCGCGCCGGTCAAGTAACAGCGCCACACTTTGAACGCGTGCACGATCGCAAGCATTTCGCGGTCGTGTATCGGGTAATTTTTCTCGGGCGGATGCAGTTTTCGTGACTCGTATGCGATGGGTTGTAGGCCGTTGCCGAAGTCTTGTAGCAGTACGGCTCCGATGGCGATGTCGCTTGCGTCGGTAACTACTTCGAATGGGCGGTGTGGGTCGGCGATGCGCAGGACGGGAGGTGAACAGAGAACATTTTTCAGGGCTGAGAAGGCAGCATGCTCTTTCTCCCCCCACGTAAAAACGACCCCCTTCCGTAACAAGTCCGTCAGCGGCGCTGTTAACCGAGCCATGTCGGGGACAAACCGACGCACGTAATTGACGAACCCTAAAAAGCTCTGTAGTTCCGTGATAATCGTCGGGGGGTGCCATGTCAGAACTAGCAGTCAGAAACAAGAATGAAGAAAGGAGGGGTTGCAGTAGCAAGCAGTTGAGTACATATAGGAAACCCTAAATTCGGCTATACTCGCTATAGAGTACCCCACTGCAGGCTAGACAAATATAACATTCTGACACACCCCCATAGCCAAAGTGGGGTGTAATCAGCACAACAAGCACAGCTAGAGGCATTCACATCGGGCACGTGAGGAAGAGGCTGGACTGTGAGAGGAAAGGAGATGGAAGGCAACGGCTGAAGCTGCAGACACACGGGCAACAGGAGCGGCTGGCACAGTGGCTACCGGGACAGCGCCCCGGAATACAGAGAGTAACTGGCTCTGCACGGCAGAAGCAACGGACCCACGGACGACCGGCGCAGCAGGCTCTCCGGGCTACCAGGAGTAAGACAGGCTCCGGACTACTGGCGCTGCAGGCGACAGGACGGCAGCCTCCACGCAACCTCCCCCAACTGTCCAACACCTCTCTTTCACACACCCCTTGCTGTACCCCTAGCTCCACTCCCACGTCACCCCCCTATCACCACTCCTTCGGCTCCCACACACCCACCCGCCTCAGCGGCAGCTGCAGCAGTGGGAGACGGAGGAGGAGGAGGAGCAGGGGACGGCTCACACACCCGCCACCCCCATACCCGTCACCCCCATACCCTGAGTGTGCGGTAAGCGAGCTCAGGTGTGCGCGAATCGTGCACAAGTGTGCGGGAAGCGAACTCGGGTGTGCGGTAAGCAAACTCAGGTGTGCGGGGAGGGGGGGGCCGCAGGGCGACGCGTGGGTCGACGGGGACGGGTGCACGGGTCCCCGGGGGCGGCGCGCGGGTCGACGGGGCCGCCGCGAAGGGCGACGGGGAGCCGAGCGCGGGTCGACGGGGCCGCCGCGAAGGGCGACGGGGAGCCACGCGCGGGTCGACGGGGCCGCCGCGAAGGGCGACGGGGAGCCGCGGGCGGGTCAACGGGGCCGCCGCGAAGGGCGACGGGGAGCCGCGCGCAGGTCGACGGGGACGGACGCGCGGGTCGACGGAACGCGAAACCGCCGCGCGCAGCAGGAAACCGCCGCGCGCCTCGGGGCGCATGGCGGGCAGAAAACCGCCGCACGCCCCGAGCGCACGGCGGGATGAAAAACGCCGCGTGCTCCGAGCGCGCGGCAGGAAGAAAGTGTCGCGCGCCCGGGGTGCGCGACAGCAGTAGAGCAGCGGAAGCATCGGGTGGGGCCCACCCACAGGATCGACCCAGGAGGGTCGACCTGCTCTGATAGCATGTCAGAACTAGCAGTCAGAAACAAGAATGAAGAAAGGAGGGGTTGCAGTAGCAAGCAGTTGAGTACATATAGGAAACCCTAAATTGGGCTGTACTCGCTATAGAGTACCCCACTGCAGGCTAGACAAATATTGAGAAGAAACGTGCCAAGGTAGCTGCGCAGTTCACCCATGTCTGTGCACGTGTGTCTCTTCTGCAGCTCGGACTTCACGTGGGCGAGTCCAGCAGTGTCAGCTGTGGCGAAGACCAAGTCGTCGACGTACACGAGGATGTAGAACGGCGGCAAAGAAGTGTCGGTGCGCAGAAACAGCGACGGGTCGGCAGTAGAGGGAGCAAACCCAAGAGCCGCAAGTGTAGTCCTCAGTGTGTCGTGCCACTCACGCGGTGCCTGGCGGAGACCATAGACTGGCCGCCGGAGGCTCCACTGGGTGCCAGGAGGAAAGGACCCAGTGAAGCCAGGTGGGCGACGCAGCCAGATCTCCTCGTGCAGGCTGCCCTGCAAGAAAGCAGTGCTGAAGTCAAGAGAGTGCAGCTCGTAGTCGCGGTGAGCAGCTATGTGCAGCAGTACCCGAAGAGTGGTCATCTTCGGGGTGGGAGAGAAGGTCTGAAAGTAGTCAACTCCCTGCCGCTGACTGAAGCCACGAGCCACGCAACGCGCCTTGAAGACAGGCGGAGAACCCGGCGGCCGCTTCACCCTGAAAATCCACATGCCACTGACGATGTTCGCCCCAGGCGGGGGAACCTCGTCAACGTAGGTGCCTGTGGACTTCCAGGAAGCCATCTCTGCGTCCATAGCTGCCTGCCACTGAGAGGAGTAGGGACCCTCTATCGCCTCCGCGTAAGAGCGCGGAGTCGGGATGTCAAGTGCATCCGGGTCTCCCTCAGGGGTAAGCAGTACGGACACGAGATGAGGTGAAGCAGCAGCCAGACACTGGAACTCCTCCTGCCTGTCCTCAAGGACGTCCGTGCCAAGGGCACACTCACCCCCGACGGACGGAGGACAGACAGACTCAGACTCAGCAACAAGACTAGCAGCGTAGTCTAGACGACAGCGAGCAGCAAAGTCGACGAGCTCAGCAACTAGGGCAGACGCAGCAGTGGACTCAAAGGAAGGGTCAGTGACAACAGTAGCAAGGAGACGCGTGACAGTCGGACTGGCAGCACGAAGGGAGTCCGACTCCGGGTCAGGAAGAGCAGGAAGAGAGGACTCAGGAGGAGAAGGCAAAGGGGCACGCAGAGGAGCAGTGGACGGACGCAGAGACATCCGGTGCGTGCCAGGGACAGGAGGAGGACGCTGACGCGAACCACGACCACTAGTGCGAGCAGCACGGACAGGCGACGCAGGGCGAGACGCAGGCTCACGACGCTCAGTAAGACCTCCAGTAGGACCAGTGTAGGGAGAAGGAGCGGGCAGTGGGGAGGCCGGCTGTAACTGTAACTGTGACGGGACAGGCTGTGGACACTCTAAGGGAGGAGGAGGACCAATAGAAGGCGGGAGACCAAGAACCTGCTGAAGGAGCGGAACGAAGTACGGCCGAGGCCGCGCGGCGACTCCAGACACAGCAGGGACAGCACCAGTACCCCCAGCGGCAGCACCAGCGCTAGCAGCACCTCCAGCTCCAGTACCTCCAGCAGCACCAGTAGCACCCCCAGTAGGACCGCCTCCAGGACCGACAGCAGTAGCCTCAGCGCCAACACCCTCAGCAGCTCCAGCTCCAGTCGTACCCACAAGCCCAGCAGCTCCAGTACTCCCAGTACGAGCACCTCCGGGACCCGCGGCACCAGCACCCTCAGCAGCCGAAGAACCTCCAGCTCCAGCAGCACGCCTCCAGCGCCGGGCAAACCACTCGCGCAGCTCCTGTGGAGAGAGTGGCTCCCGCCAAGACGAAGCACCCGGAGAACCTCCAGGCTCAGCACCGCCAGACGCCACACGAGCAGGCCCAGCTCCCTCAGGCTCCGCACCCCCAGGCTCAGTACCTCCAGGCGTAGCACCCCCAGGCTCAGCACCCCCAGGCTCAGCACCCCCAGTAGTAGCACCCCCAGGCTCAGCACCCCCAGGCTCAGGACCCCCAGTAGTAGCACCCTCAGGCTCAGCACCCCCAGGCGTAGCACCCACACGCTCAGCACCCCCAGAGTCAGCACCCCCAGGCTCAGCACCCTCAGCAGCACCAGAGTCACCAGTAACCTCGACAGGCTCGACTGCGTCTACCTGGGACACACCTGAAGGGGCAGGACCCTGAGGGGGGAGGGGGTCTACCGGGGGGGGACCTGGCACAAGGAAGAGCGGTGGCGGGGGGAGGGACGGAGTGCGGTAGGGGAAGAGGCGGTAGTAGGGGACCGACTCGTCAAACGTGACGTCCTGGGAGGACAGAACACGGCGAGAGGTGGGGTGGTAGAACTGCCACCCTGGCGCGTCAGGGGGGAAGCCAAGGAAGACGCAAGGAGCAGCACGAGGGGACAGCTTGTCCGCAGACAAGTCGCGGACAAACGCCCGAGATCCCCAGACACGGAACGCAGACGCATCGCCAACCTTCCCCGTCCACAGCAAATCTGGGGAGGTCTCCGGCATGGAGACCCTGGGGTGAAGGTTGATCTGATGCGCCGCGTACCGAACCGCAAACGGCCACAGAAAATGGGGGGCAGCCGCATGCATCATGGACGTACGGGCGACGTCCATGACCATGCCAATGCGGCGCTCAGCAATCCCATTTTTCTGTGGAGAGTCCGGAAGCGTGAAGGTCTGGCGGATGCCTCGTGCACGACAGTAGGCTCGCAGAAGGCCAGAGGAGAAATCTCCACCTCTGTCAGAGTGCAGACGCAGAACAGGAAAGTCCGAGCCGAAGCTCTGCCTGAGCTGGAGACGAGCTGCGCGGATCCAGTCGATCAACACCTCAGTGACATCACCCTTGCTGCGCAAGGGGAAGACTGTGGTGTAACGCGAGTAGTCGTCAACCACCAGCAGGAAGTAGCGCTCGTGACCCTGTCCACGGACGCGGGCCGGGCCCCACACGTCCATGTGAAGCGTCTACAGCGGGGCCTCTGTCGGAGGAAACTGGGAGGAGTGAGGGGCAGCCCGCTGCCGCCCCTCGACACAGGGGACGCAGGTAGGGCCAGGCCCCGGAGGAAGGGGAGGGAGGGACCGGGGAAGACCAGAGACAAGGACACGGGAGGCCATGCCTCGGAGACGAAGCAGGGAGGGGTGACCAAGGCGGTGGTGCCAGAGGAGAGTCTCGTGAGACAGAAGGCGACACGAACAGGGGGCAGACTCAGGACCAGACCTGGACGCTGCAGCAAACACCTGACCCGACGCAGCTACCTGACCAGACGCAGTGACTGGAGGAGACGCAGTGGTCAGTGCGTACAGGCTCGACCCCGGCCGACGTGTAAACGTGGCCAGGTGTCGGCCTGTCCGAGCGTCCGTGCAGTGGGTCACCCGCTGACTCGCAGGAGTGAACTGGTGAACCCCCGCATCCTGTAGGTCAGCACCACTCACCAAGTTCGTAGAGAACGAGGGGAGGTAAAGACCAGACAGGGTGCCAGAGGGGGCCGCCGGACACGGGAGGACAGTGGAGAAGTGAGCAAGGACAGGACCCCCAGAGGGGTCTGCCAGAGAGACTGCAACTGGCCGGTCAAGCGGCGTGAGTGTGGTGCGGTCTCGAAAGAAGGAGCGAGAAGCACCCGAGTCAAGGGTGAAGGTGTGGGAGGCCGAAGCCGACGCAGAACCTGAGAGAGCAGACTCACCAGCACCTGAGGGAGCAGACGCACGAGCACCTAGAGCAGCAGCCTCGCTAGCACCTAGAGCAGCAGCCTCACCAGTACCTAGAGCAGCAGACTCAATGCCCGGGTCGGGCGGAAAACACCGGTAACAGTCACCCTCATCACTAATAGTTACAGTATACATGGCAGCAAGAATAGCATCAAAGTCAAGGTCAAAGAAAGCTACACCCGCCCTAGACAGCTCACCCCAGCGGGGGATCTCAGTGGCCTCAGGGAACTGGTGACGCCAAGCGTCCGTCAGGCGGCCAAAGCAGCGCTGGGTGGAGTGCGCACCCCAGCACTGCTCACCCGCGCGGTCTCCGGTGCGTAGGACGTAGGTGCACGGACCAGTACCCCCACCCCGCTGGCGTGCAGCGTACCACTCACGGAGCTGCTGAGGGGGGGGGATGTCACGAGTGCGCTGCTGCTGCTGCTGCTGCTGCTGCTGCTGCTGGCGCTGACCACCACCGGAGCCGACCCTCTGCGCAGCGCCACCCCGACCAGCTCCACCTCCTCCGCCGCCGCCTCCTCCACCGCCGCCACCTCCGCTCCCACCGCCACCGCCGCCGCCGCCTCCGCCTCCACTGCCGCCACCGACACCTCCACCCCCGCCACCACCCCCACCGCCACCCCCACCCCCTCCACCGACTCCACCGCCGCCTCCACCGCCCCCGCTAGCTCCTCCAGTGCCCCTGCCCCCCTTGCCCTTGCCAGGGCGGCGTCTCCCGCTAGGGGTAGACGCCGCACCGACCGACTCAAACCCAACGAGGTCGGCCGCAGCAGCAGAGGCAACAGAGGGCAAAAGGGGGGAGGGGGAACACCCCTCAAAGATGGGGGTGCGAGGGTCACCACGAGAGGCTCCTACAGCTACTATGCTCTTTTCTGCTGCTAGGAGGGCCTTCTCGAGGAGGTCAACGGTGAGAGTGGTGGGGCAAACTGAGAGGAAGTGGTCCCTGACTACGCGAAGGGAGTCAGGGAGCCGGGTGACTATGTAGTAGAGGGTGATGTACATGGGGGGGGGGTTCTTGGCGCAGAACTCAGCAGGAAGCGCAGCGCGGTAGCGAGTGTCACTAGTGCGGAGGTGCGTAATGAGGTCAGCGACTGTGGGAAAGGCAGCAAGGTCAGGGAAGAGGTACGGTAGCATGAGGCGGCTTAGTGCAGCAGTGGCAGGGGAGGAGTAGCGCGCAACTACAGCGTCGTACAAGGTCTGAGCACTCTTGTACTGGCTAAAGTGCGCACGCTCAGAGGTAGGCAGGTGGCGACGCACAGCAAGACGTGCAGCAGCATCGCGAGTGGCCCAATGTGAGCGAACAGTGGCGTCGGCATCAGCAGCAGGGGCAGGAGAGGCACCAGAGGTGAGGTCAAAGAGGGAGAGACCGTCTGCCCTATCGCACTGTAGGAAAAGCTGCAGGTCATCTACCCAGACGTCAAAGTCAATGGCCCGACCCTCAGCGTCAAAAGCGAGGACACTAGGGGTAGCCATGACAGCAGTAGACTAGTAGCGCGAACAGTAGGGTAAGGGCAGTGCAGTGACAGAGGCGCTGCTCTTACCAGACAGGGCGGCTCGGGTGGCTCGGCGGCTCAGCGGCTCGGCAACTCGGCGGCTCGGGCGGTACGGCGGCTCGGCGGTACGGCGGCTCGGCAGCAACAGCGGCTCGGCGACTCGGCGGCTCGGGCGGCTCGGGCGGCTCGGCGGTACGGCGGCTCGGCAGCACGGGCGGCTCGGGTGGCGCGGCGGCTCGGGCGGCTCGGGTGGATCGGGCAGCTCGGCAGCAGCTCGGCGGCGCCGGCGGCTCGGTGGTGACGGCGGGGCCGCGCGGGGAGCGGCGGCGGGGCCGGGTGGAGCGGCGTCGGTAGGGCCGAGGCGCACCGGCGGGTGCAGTCAGCGGCGGCAGCAGCTGCGGCCCCGAGGGAGGTGGTGGCGGCTGCTGCTGGCGACGGCTGCGGCTGCTGCTGCAGGAACGGCGGCGGCCGCTGCTGTAGGGACTGCGGCGGCTGCTGCGGCAGGGGCGGCGATGGCGGGCCGGAGGGGGGCGGCGACAGGGCCGCGAGAGGCCGCGAAGGGCGGCGAAGGGGCCGTGAAGGGCGGCGCGAGGGGCCGCGGAAGGCGGCGACGGGCCGTGATAGGGCGGCGCGAGGGGCCGCGGAGGGCGGCGACGGGCCGTAGGGGGCCGTGAGGGGCCGCGGGAGGGGCCGTAAGGGGCGTAAGGGGCCGCGCGAGGGGCCGTAAGGGACGGCGCGAGGGGCCGTAAGGGGCCGCTAAGAGCGGCGCGAGGGGCCGACGGGCGGCGCGAGGGGCCGTAAGGGGCCGTAAGGGCGGCGCAAGGGGCCGTGAGAGGGGCCGCTAAGGGCGACGCGAAGGGGCCGTGAGGGGCCGTGAGAGGGCGCGACGGTAGGGAGGGCACACAGGGCGTGACTCGGGCAGGAGCGAAGCGCGCTCCGGGCAGGAAAAAAAAAATTCGTGGTGGGCCCTAGGAAGTGTTCCCTCTAGGGAACCTGCTCGATACCATGAGAAGAAACGTGGAATGGAATGACTAAAGGAAAGTTGGGTACAAAAGCAAACCCTAGAAAACTGTACCCCATGTGTGCTACCCCACTATAGCCTACAGTAGCTATGTCATATAAATCTGACAAATATAACATTCTGACATGCCAGGCTTTCACCGTGTCTAAATTCTTGGGGTCAATTTCGACCCCAGCCTCCGAAATAACGTGCCCCAAAAATTCTAGCCGGTCCTGAAAAAACTCGCACTTGGAACCCTTTGTCAGGAGTCGGTGCTCGTCTAAAATCTTAAACACTGCTTCCAGATCTGCTAAGTGCTGCTGCTCGTCGCGACTGTAGACAAGGATGTCCTCGAGGTAAACGATCATGCATTTATCTAGAAGTGGCATAAACGCCTCGTTCATGGTCATCTGAAATGTCGCTGGTGCGTTGGTCAGCCCGAAAGGCATCACGATGTACTCGAATGACCCGTACCTAGTCTGAAAAGCTGTTTGGCGCAGTCCGATGGTTCGACCCTAATCTGATGGTAACCTCCCCGTAAATCTATTTTCGAAAAAACCCGTGCTGTTCGCAGTTGGTCGATCAGTTCGTCGGCGCGGGGAATGGGGTACCGCGACTTGACTGTTACCCTGTTGAGCGCTCGGTAATCGATGCATATGCGAAACCCTCCGTCTTTTTTTGGCGTGAACAGTATCGGTGCGGCGAACGGTGACGAGCTCGGTCGGATGAATTTTTCGCTAATAAGTAATCTAACTGCTTCCTCAGTTCGTCGAGCTCGGGTTGTGTCAGTCTGAACTGTCGCTGTACAGTTGGTTGTGCCCCCGGTTCTAATTTTATTCGGTGGTCATGTGCTCGCTGAGGTGGCAGTCCTTCCGGTAAGTCGTCGGGAAAAATCCCGTGGTATCGTTTCAACAGTTCCTGTAGTTCGGGCGGTACTGCTGCCAGCAGTTTCTTGAAATCACTCGGCTGCTCTGCTCCCTCTACCACTGAAATGTCTACTGCTTACACGTCAGCTCCAGCAGCGACAGCCCGTTTCATGGTGACGGCGTTGACGTGTACCGTTGAAGACTCGGGCGACTGCCAGCGAGGTAGCTCAACCCAGTTACCGCTACTTCGCACAGTGCAGCTACCCGTCGTCTGGTTGATTCGCGGGTTATACCGTCGCAGCCAATCACGTCCCAGTAAAATGTCGTGCCCATCGAGTGTCGTCGCGAGCATTTCCTGTGTAAATCCGAACTTTCCCCTGCAGCGGACTTTGACTCTCTCCACCTTTTCCCGTATGGCCAGTGGCATGCCGTCAACTAAGCGTGCCTCTATCTCAGGTAAACAACGGCTAAGTGTCAGTTGCAGTCTGCGTGCGGTTGCGGTATTAACTAAACTGTGACTTGCTCCTCCGTCGATAAAAATCTTCACTGCTGCTCCCTGTATTTTCCCGTGGATCAGTACTGGGCAATCCGTCGCTGTACCCTCCTTATTCGTCCGAGCCCGATCGATAGCATGAATCGGTACTGTGACTCGGTGAGGGTCGGTGCGGTTGGGCGAGCAGGCAGTCTCGTCAGTAGTTGGCCCGATTCCTACTGACTGCTGGCGTTTCCCTGCCTTGGAGACTCCCTCCCCTGCTCTGCTCCGCGGCGCCTCAGCTCCTCTGGGCATTCACTCTTGCGATGGCCCGGCCTATTGCAAGCAAAGCAGCGCCACTTAAACGGCGCGGCAGCTGCATTCGTCGCAACGGCATGTACGGTGGCGTGCTCGATCGGTCCCCGAGGACGATGTCCGTAGTAGGACCCCGGTCTCGGACGGCGCAAAATGTCGATTTTCTCGGCGAGCGCGAGGATCTCGTTGAAGTTCGAGAGCCCGCGTAGCATGATCTCGTGCGAGATGTCCGGCTTCAGCCCTTCGACGTAACGGTCCACCCGCTCCGCTTCGTGCATGTAGCCGACCTGCTCGCATAATGCGAGAAAACCACTCGTGTAGTCTTGAACCGACCCGAGCTGCCGCCAAGTACGCAGTCTATGACGCGCCGAAATAGAAGCCGCGATCGGCTCGAAGCGCGCCCGAAGCCCTGCGCACCACGCATCCCACGTGCTGTATTGGGCGGTTTCGCAGAATGAACTCCAAGTGACAGCTGGACCCGTGGGCCCTTCCTCTTGCGACGGTGGCTCGTAGGCGCGTGGCGACGTCACGATGACTCGCCACCAGTCCATGGCGGGGCCCCTCAGCAGCGAGACGGCATATCGGATCTTCGTTGCGTCCGACTCGACGTAATTCGCGTCAAAGAAGACGTTTATCGTGAAGACCCATGATTGAACCGTCGGACCTCCACGCTGGCTCGGGTCGAAGCAGGGCGGGCGTTGCGGCTTGAGTGGCATTGGTGCCATGATGGCCTGTTCGCCACTTGTCGCCGCGAACTCCACGTGCCGACGGGCTTCGCGAGTCTCCCGGGGGCTTGGTGCGACCCTGTTTCCCCCCATGCCAGGCATCGGTTGGGCGGCGCCATCACTGGCTGCACCTGCGCGCTGTCCCACGTTGTCGTGTTGTGTTGGTGTGCTGGACGAAATGACGATTGGTTCGTCCGATTGTGCAGATGCATTTGTTGGTGCGTGTGGTGGCGCTGGAGTATTCACCGTGGATTGCTGACGCGCGGAGTCTCGTTCCGCCGTGAGCGTCGCAATTTCGAGCGCCGATTCTTCAACTTGGCGCACCAGACGGTCAAGTTGCTCCTGCGTCAACGTCGCGAGCGTGAATTCGGCTATGGCGGGGGTGTCGGGCAAGCTCAGCGAGAGCCTCTGTCGTGGCCGTGCGTACTTACGAGAGAGCACTACGAGCGGCGGTGCTGTGTCGCTGAGAGACGTCTACCCCCCCAAAAAATTGAGATAGTGAGGAAGCGAAGGTGTGGGTGCGGTCCGAGAAGAGATCGTAGGCTCTGAATACCAAGTGTTACGAGTGCAATTGAGTGAGCGAGCGAGAATTGCACTATCGAAGCAAGAGTACAATGAGCGAAGGCATGAGCGAAGAATATATAGCGAAACTACAGTGGTAACGGTAATGAACTGTGGTTGTCGCGCGACGGGCCTGGGACTGAGGTTTGGGGAAATGTCGAAGCGGAGGCCCGGAGCACGGCTTACCCTCCGAGCCGTGAGGTCGGGGTGCGACGTCGAAGGTGGCGGGAGGATTATCGATGCGAGGGTTGCGAGTGGTAACGGTGCTGACTGTGGTGCTACAGTGGTGTACGCGCTGAGCGGGGACGCGAAGTAAGGAAAAGGAATTTTCCTTACAAGAGGTAATGGATAATTTTTTAAGCCTTCAATGTACACTACCAATACACTTCCAACTTCATAGAAACAGCCTAATAAGAAACAAATTGGATTATGTACAGGTTTATTCATGTGACCTTAGCAACTTTCCTATTCTCCACTTGATCAGTGATGGGGCATCGCATCTCTTGCCAGCTTATGGGCATCATGGGTACACCTGTGGTTTACACAGTTCAACATGGTTGGGAAGATACAATGCTTTTTGTCAATGGGTGAAAGCATGACACAAGAAAATACTGGAAGAGAAAGGAGGATGCATGCATAAGGGATTAAATGCTGACACGAGCAGTGGAGCACTAACCTGCGACCCCCTTGGCCAGTATGACTCCCAGGTCATTCTTGGCTGTGGATAGGAAATACGCCCGAGAATCTCCCAGTGAAAGCTGACGTGGGACGAGGGAGGAAAGGGGCAAGCAGGCAGGTTAGACAGCAGAAAGAGACGACAAGGACGAGGACAGGGGAGAGAGAGAATGGAAGAATGTGTGTGAGGGCGATGAGGGAGGGAGGGCGCACCACTTGAGCTCGAATGAGGTCACCGGGGCGATACGATGCCAGCAGATCCACCTTGTCTATCTCCGTTGCTCTCACGTCCTGCTGCCTGCCACCCGCACCACCCACTCGCCAGGTGCACATTCCAAAGCACACACCAGGCTTGAGAGAGAGTATATCCTTGATGATGTAACGGACACCTGAGCAAGAGAGCGCCCACCCACCTGACGATGCCTGAGAACTTGTCAGTGACGGCATGCGCGCCCACGCACACTATGTCCGCCATAGCCGCTCGCGGCGTCACCCTTGCCACCTGCTCTCCGCCAAAGGGGGAGGGGGAGGGATGGGGGGGCAGGGGAGTCGATGGGAGCGGGATACAGCAGAGGAGCCAGAACCAACGGAGGGAGGGAACGGAGGAGGTGGAAGAGGGGGAGGAGGAAGGACGTGTGGGGATGTGTGAGTGAGAGAGGGAGAGAGAGGGTGTGTGTGGCTGTGCGAGGGGAGGGCGAGGGGGGAATGAGGGAGGAGGTAAGACGGAGGAGAACAAAAAGGGTCCCATGTGGGAGGATCAATGCGTGTGGCGAGGGGACCAAATGCCCACTCCTGTAACCGCCCTCCACACCACATGGTCAACATCCCTCTCATCTTTCCTCCCCGTCAGCACCTCATGCGCTAGCAGCAACACTCTTCCCATCCCCCATCCCCCATTCCCCTCTGGATCCCCCCTCTTCCCCGCCCACCTTCGCAATGACTATTGCGCCAACGCTGGGAATGGCAGTTTGCGCTCCCGCGCGCCGCACTGACACTGTCGGAAGCTGGGGGATGGGGCGGAAGAGGGGGGAGGGGTTGCTGGAAGTGGGGGAGGATGGTTGGGGAGAAGCATATCACGAGGGAAGGGGAACCGGGATGAGGTGGGGGGGAATTGGAGGCGGAAAGCGGGTAGAGCGGGAGCAGGCGTCGGGGAAGAACGCAGGGCAGATGAGGCGATGAGGCGATGCCAAGTGGACACTCACTGGTTCGCCGGGCGTGACGGCCATGGCGCCCGTTGTGCTGGCGTACACGAACGGGCCGCGCGCGTAAGTGCCGGGACCCACTGCGAGCTCCGACGCGAGCCCTAGACGATCGCCCGGCACTTTCACGTCCGGCGATGGCGCCATGGCGCGGGGGGGAAGGGGCTCGAGGACGCCGCGACGGAGGTGCGCACAGGCGAAGCAACCGCGCGACAGACGGCGAGCAATTTGGGAACGCTCCGCGCGATTCGAGTAGAGGGAATGGCGGCGTAAGGATGGGCGGTGCGGTGGATAGGTGGTCGCTACTGGTATGTGGGAAGCCAAACGTGCTACTCGTGCAATTTCTGTGTGGGAGTACCATTCAGATAATGAGCGTGGTTCTGGGTTCTATTCACATCCCCGTTTGCGCATTAGGTCATCAATTTCTTCTGTACCGAGTACACGGATGGGGAAAATCCCCAACTACAAGAAATTTTGCTGCCGTGTCATGAACTTACTTTGGGTGAAGGTAGTGTTTCTTTGCATGCAGCTTGACATGCTCGCAACAACTCGAGAAGCCAAAATTCATGCCAGGACCAGGATGCCATGTCATTGGTGGAATGCAAGTACAATGATATCTCAAGCAGCACTGCACTGCACCGCTTCGATCCTCAAGCAACAATCAAAAGACTGCTCCGTGCAATCACACTTAGCTCATGGCACTGTGAACCAACACAGCCTGCATATGGCTCACAGAATAAATATGTCGCCCGGCTCACAACCACCGAATGCTACCCGCTGCTTCGGCGTGTATAGACCGCTTTGGTAGGTAGCAGCCGTGTTCTTCACACATTGCATTGCCACCATGCACCCAACCACCCTAGTTTCCAGTTCCGCCATGTCCCGCCGACGACCAGCCCTCCCTCAAGGCAAGCATGCCTCGTACACATGATCAAGGCTTTTGCCACTGACAGTCGAAGCGCAAAGCATGCGACAGCTGCTGCTGCACAACCCCCTGGGCATGGAGGAACCAGGTGGCACACGAGTCATGGGCGGCCCCCTTGGGCTGCAGGCACGGTGGCTCCGTGCATGGAGGAGGATTGTGAGGCAGGTGCGGCGGCAGGCAGAGGCAGGGGCGTGAGGGCATTGTTGAGCAGCAGAGCAATGGCGGCAGAGGAGAGCAGGTGCGGGGCAGGTGCTGTGGCGTGTGAGATTGAGTTGGTGGGCGTGGTGTTGTTGTGTGTCTCGCTCATGAGCTCATCCAGCTGCACCTGAGACGGGCGGAAGGTGGGGCAGGCAGACATTGGGAGAGGGGGAAGAGGGGAGTAAAGAAGGGAGTAGCAGAGCAGGAGAGATGTGAAGGGGTCAACGTGTTGCCATGGGAGTTCGACGGAACGAGGGAATGGTTAAGGACATGGAGCATCACTGTTTTCTGCCATGCACTTCCTTTTGTCCTCTCTTGGTCTGCAGCTCCAGGCGCGCAGGAGAATCTGCAGCTCCAGGCGCAGGAGAATCTGCAGCTCCTGGCGCGCAGGAGAATCTGCAGCTCCAGGCGCGCAGGAGAATCTGCAGCTCCAGGCGCAGGAGAATCTGCAGCTCCAGGCGCGCAGGAGAATCTGCAGCTCCAGGCGCAGGAGAATCTGCAGCTCCAGACGCAGGAGAATCTGCAGCTCCAGACGCAGGAGAATCTGCAGCTCCAGACGCAGGAGAATTGCACAAGAGACAGCACAAGGCACTGTGGGAAACAGGTAGACAAAAGAGAATCGCACAAGAGAAAACACGTTTGATGGAAAAATAGTTTACTAGCTGATCGGCTCACGACTCCTTGTGTGCTTACGATCATACAGCCGCTGTTGCAGGCACTGGTGACCCCTGAGTCGCTTCAGGCACTGCCCCCTTGAGTGCTGGATTGTGGGGAGGCAGTATGGCCGGAGTGCTGGAGAGGTAGGAGGGCAAGGAAGAGGACAAGGGGCGTGAGCAAGGAGAGATGGCAGATGGAAGACTGAGACTGAGATAAGAAGCAACGCTTGGTGCATTCGCGCTGCGGCCATACTGCCAAGCGGCATCGTCACCCCCAGTTACCTCCTGTGTTGGAAGAGAAAGCAGCTTGTGCTCCGTTGGTCCGGCTGCCCGTGCTTGTAGGCCGTGAGGCACACACACGCATGGGGAGAGAGACACGCACACAGAAGCGGCACCAAGGGAGGGTTAGAAACGGCACGAGGCGAGTGGCTGAGGTAAAAGCAAGAGACACGACTCTTGCCTCTGCGCGGCGACGCTCTACGACTCACTTCCCTCCCCCCTGCAAGCACCCCCTGGCGCGTACCACACTCTGTCCGCTGCTCTGCCACTCCTGCGAGCCACGCCTTCACTTGAGGCGTTCTGCTCTGCTCCAGCCAGGTTGCCGCTTGGCTGCTCCAGCCAGGTTGCTCCGTCACGACAGCCACCGCGAGCATGCAGAGGGGAGAACGAGCGGACAGGGGAAGAGGTAGGGTACATGCGTTAGTGGGCGTTCCTATCCTAGACGCTTACAGAAACCCCCCCCTACGGCCTTCGCTCTCACGTACCTTTGGTCTTGTCCTGCGATGTCGAAGCGAACGCCTGGCTCCCAGGCGTTAAAAAACATGCCGGAGAGCTTCCAACAACGTCAGGCGACTCGCAGAATCGGATTCTCGAAACGACGTCAGGAAATCCTTGAAACGACGTCAGCCGATTCGTCCGACACTGCAGCCTCCGATCCCGCGCCTCCGATTTGATCACAAGCATGCAGCGGGAAGAACGAGGAGGACAGCGGGAGAGGAAGGGTACACGCGTTAGCGGGAGGGCTATTTCACACATGACGCGGACAGGCAAAGCGGCGAGACTCTCTAGGCGTTCCTATCCTAGATGCTTACAGGAATTCCCCAACAGCCTTCGCTCTCACGTACCGTTTATCGTCCCACAGCGTGGTCGCCAACGGTCTTCAAGCGAATGGCTGCGATCTCCGAAGCCACGCCTGCGAGCTTCAAATGACGCCTGGCGATTCTTGAAGTGTTTGGTCAGACGCTACAGCGACGGAGACGACCCAAATCCCGCGCCTCCGAGTTGATTGCACGCATGCAGATGGGAGAACGAGGAGGACAGGGGGAGAGGGACTGTACACGCGTTAGTGGAAGGTTAACTTCACACATGACGCGAACGGGGAAAGCGACGAGACTCTCTAGGCGTTTTTATCCTAGACGCTTACATGATTCCCCCCACCAGCCGTCGCTATTACGTACCGTTATACCATCCTCCTGGTCCCGTGACTTTCGTCACTCTGCTTGGAATGCCGGTCGGCGATCGCTACTGCTGCCGTTTGCGAAGAGCTGCGAACGCTGCTTTCCGCCGCTGATTCGTATTCCGAGAAACGCTGCGTTGTTCCCGGCCGGCAATATCGAGAAACGTTGGTTTCAGACTGCCAGCTTCAACGGCGGAGCCAATAGTCTGTCACTCGGACTGGAGGATGCTTCCCTTGGCGCTAACCCGAGACTCGCTGGAACAATCGCTTTCGTCGCACGAGCCGTCGCACGAGCCTCTCATGACTTGGAAGGCTTTTCTCTGGTAATGTACATGTCAGCTGTTGCGCCATGTCGTCTTGTCGCCGCGTAACTTCACTGTAAAGGTACGGTCTGCTGCCGTGGAACGCATCCGTCGCGAAGCTTTTCGCGAGGAAGCCTTGCTGGGTCGCAACCGTCGTACTGCAGCGTGTGACGGTGTATCAGGGAGAAATAATTCTCAGTGAACAGGGAACAACGCTGAGCCTAGCTGAATCTACGCTACCACGAGCAGCAGTTAGGCCGTCACTTCGGGAGGTCACCCCTTTAGATGAAAACGAAGACGACAATAGGAGCTAAATGTCTTACATCGTCGCAACGCACCCGGAAGCTGATTAATGCAAAAGCTGAGCGGTGGACTAGCAACAGGGAGAACCAATACAGGGGCCATAGGCTATAGACAAACCCAGGGTCCACAGGTTTCTAAGGTAGGAAGGTTGGTTGGAACTTGAGCCTAACCAAGAGTAGGAAGGTTGGTTGGACCTGGTGACCCAACCAAAGGTAGGAAGGTTGAGGCAATTTTGGGGACATTTCCTGCATGACAACTAATCGGTCTAATCAGATCGAACCGTAGCCGTAACCGTAACGCTACAGTAGCCGCAGATCATGGCTAAGTGACTAAGTCGGCAACGTTTAGGACCAGCAGGTGTAGAGTTGGGAGGAGAAGTAGCAGGTCTAACGGTTTGCTTTCTGAGCCATGAACGACCAAAGGCGACAGACTTGGGAATGCCGTGGGGGTTGTGTGGCCCAAGGAGAACAACGCAGCAGCCGAGTGGCTGCAAGGAATGGCATGGCGTGGCATTTTCCCTAGGGAATGGTGAGGTGAGTGAGGTGAGATTGGGCTCGGCGGCTCACTGATGGATGGCCCGTGCTTCGTTGGAGGGGAGGGAGATGCTGTGTGCTGTGCCAACATCACAGCACACAGCATGGCACAGCAAAGGGCATGGCACAGCACACAGCATGGCACAGCACAGAGCATGGCACAGCACATAGCACGGCACAGCACAGAGCATGGCACAGCACAGAGCATGGCATGCCTGAAGCATGAGCATCATGCTCTCATGCAACAGGTGGCATCAGTGCCATAGGGCTCATCATGTGCCACCAAACATGAGCATCTTGCTCTCATGAGAAAGAGAGATCTGACAAAGGAAAGACACAGAGAGGACACAAGGGGAGGAAAACAGAGTTGAGACAGTGGAGGATACAGGAGGATGAAAACAGAGAGAGGCGACAGAGGGAGGAAAACAGAGAGGAAAACAGAGAGAGGAAAACAGAGAGAGGAAAACAGGGAGAGGAGAACAGCGAGAGGAAAACAGAGAGTGGAAGACAGAGAGAGGAAAACAGAGAGAGGAAAACAGAGAGAGGAAAACAGAGAGGAAAACAGAGAGAGCAAAACAGAGAGAGGAAAACAGAGAGAGGAAAACAGAGAGAGAGGAAAACAGAGAGAGGAAAACAGAGAGGGGAAAACAGAGAGAGGAAAACAGAGGGGAAAACAGAGAGAGGAAAACAGAGAGAGGAAAACAGAGAGAGGAAAACAGAGAGAGGAAAACAAAGAGAGGAAAACAGAGAGAGGAAATCAGAGAGAGGAAAACAGAGAGAGGAAGACAGAGGCATAAAAACAGAGAGAGAGGAGACAGAGGGAGAATACAGAGGGAGGAAAGCAGAGAGACGGGACAGAAGGAGGATGCAGAGGGAGGAAAACAGAGAGAGGTGACGGAGGGAGAATACAGAGGTAAGAAAACAGAGAAAGAGAGGCGACAGAGGGAGGATACAGAGGTGGGAAAACAGAGAGCGAGGTGACACTGGGAGGATACAGAGAAAATAAGACGACAGAAGAAGGATACAGAGGTAGAAAGAAGGAGGATTCTTAGGGAGGAAACGGAGAGAGAGACGACAGAGGGTACAGAGGTAGGAAACCAGAGGGCGAGGTACCAGAGGGAAGATACAGAGGGAGGAAAACAGAGAGAGAGGCGACAGAGGGAGGAAAGAGAGGGAGGAATCAGAGGAGACAGAGGGGGGATACAAAGGGAGGCAAGAAGAGACCGAGGGAAGGAACTGAGGGAGGGAACTGAGGGAGGGAACTGAGGGAGGGGACTGAGGAAGGGAACTGAGGGAAGGTAGAGAGGGAAGGTACAGAGGGAAGCAAGCACCCCAACTTCACATTCCAGCAGTAGGAGCAGCAGACAGCCCACCCCCTTTCGGAAACACCATCCGCAGAAGTTGTGCTTTGTCGGGCGAGGTGTGGCAGTGAATAATCGTTTCCAGCCCAAGACTCAAATCCCGCCCCTGACGTAGCTAGAGCTGACGCGAACCAGAGCCGCCGGCCGGTCGGCTCTGACGGTGTCCATTAAGCTTTAAACGCCAGATCGGGAACCTGAGCACCGAGTGCCGTGCCGCGGAGATTCCACCCACCACACCCCACCCCACAAGGCACAGCTCCTGAGAATGCTGCCCCTCGGGAAGTGAACTCCCTGCTTGCTCTCATGCTTCCCCCCACCCACCCCACACTTCACCCCCATGCCTGCGTACCTGTACCTACCAGAGCCATGCAGAGCGCCATGATGGTGAGGCTGCTGGGAAGTGGGGAGGGGGGGATTAGGGGAGGGCGAGACTCCACTGTGGTCCAGGCAGGGTGCTGCTGGGAGGGAAGGGAGAAGGGAGAGAGCAGGAGGTGAGTCAGAGGGTGGACTCCACTCTCCCGCCCTCCAGTGCTCCAACCCTCAGGCTGCACGGGAGAGGGGGAAAAGAGAGAAAGAGGAGGGGATCAGAATACCATATACCTCACCTGTTACCACACCTCACCTGTTACCACACCTCACCTGTTACTGTACCACACCTGATACCACACCTCCCGACAGCTTCACCTAGCCTAGACTGCCCTCTAGCCCCCCAGCCCCCACTGCTGCTACTGCTGCTGCCTTGGCCGCTTCTGCTGCTGCAACTGCTGCTGCCGATCTGCTACTCTGCTTCGCTGCTTCTGTTGCTGTAGTCTTCTCTTGATGCCAAGTAACCTGGTAGTGGGCAGAAATGGGAGGTGAGGGAGACGAGGGGAGGGGCAGGAGGAACTGGTGCGTTGGCGTGAACAGAAACAGATGAGCACTAGAGTGGAAAAAAGCGAGAATGCAGAAATGAAGGGAGAGCTACTGCAGCAAGTGAACTTGAGAAGGGGAGAGGTGAGCTAAGGCGTGAGGTAACGCACCTTGAGGGGCCAAGCCCATCCCGATACTCTCCCTAGCAGCACCATTTGAGTCCACTGCAATGCTGCCTCAGCTATACCAAAGGGGAGGTTACCAGCTATACCAGGGGGGGGGTACCCAAGAAAAGGGGACTGTGGCTTGAAGCCTTGGCTCAACCAGAGGCATGCCTTTGGTCCAGGATACTCTATGTTCAGGAGGCGCAGCAAGGATCAACATGGAAAGCAAACGAATTCAAGAAGGAGAACAAGGAGCAGAGCAGGGACTTGACTGTGTGAAGGCTGGGTGGAGAGCAGCTGCTGCCTGCGCACTCCATGTCCCCCGCCACTGCCACTCCCGTGTGAGCGACCAGCTGGGAGGAGAGGGTTGCAGAGTGGGACAGAGAGAGGAAGGGAGGAGGGGACGGAGGTGGGGGGAAAGTGGACTGAGGTGTGAAGGGGGAGCAGAGGAGTTGGAAGGGAAATGAGGAAAGAAACATAGACGAGTGAGTAAAGCGAGAGCCAAGACTGGAGAGTGTGAACGAACGATGTGCAGGGGGTGAATGGATTGCTGCTGCAGTGGCACACCCAAGAGACCTCGTACCAGCTGAACCACACTGAATCTAATACCTGAGGCTTTACCAGAGATTTGTACCTGTTACCTTGGGGAGGGAGGCCTCTTGAGTGTGATAAAGCGCAGCAGGGAAAGAGCATGATGCATGGTGCAAGCAAGGGTTGGGAGTGGAGGAGGCAGCGAGGGTACTTAGCTGTGGTGGGCTGGGTTTGCTGTTTGTGCACGCCATGTCTCACCCCATACTCTCCCTCCTGCTGCCCCCCTGCTTCCCTCCTGCCGCCCCCTGCCTCCCTGCTACAGCCTCGGTTGCACTAGGCACTCAGATGGGGGGGGTGGGAGGGGCGCAGGGTGTAGGGGACAGTAGTGAGCATGGGGAGAAGAGCAGGCAGACGCATAAAGGCATGGAGGGAGCAAGAAAGTGAAGTGAGATTAGGTCTGTTAGGCTTAACCTGAGGGGGATTAAACCTGCTTGGTGTCCTGTGGGGGGGAAGTAAAAGAGAGGCGCAGTGGGCTGATGGGCGATGCAAAGAGGAGAGCATGCGAGGGAAACCAAGGGATCCAAAGCAGGAAGCGAGTGCAGAGGGAAAGAGCAGAGCAGGCACAGGGCTCACCTTGAGAGGCCAACCCCTCCCCGATACTTTCCCCCGTCGCAAGTCTCTCTCCCAGCCTTCCTCCCTTCCCCACTGCCACCTGCACGGCCACAGGGGAGAGGCGTGAGGGAGCGTCGGCATTGACCCCACGCCCCTCCCCTCCACCAGCAAGGCACAGACACAGAGCAGCAGTGAGTGCGCATGGAATGGCCACAAGCACAAGGGAAACACCAGAAGCTGCCATATCAGGAAGATAGGAGGGGCCACTGATGGAAGCACGGCCACAAGTCACAGACCCCAAGGGAACCTGCAGTACCTGAGGGGGATACCTGCACCTGAAAAAATACCTGAAGTAAGGGGGTCTGTGGCATATGGGCTGGGCTCAACCAGTGGCACTGATTCAAGGAGAAAGGCGAAAGCACGAGCAAGAACAGACTGGCAAGTACAAGTGATGACGTGGAGGAAGGGGCACTTAGCTGGAAGCGACAGAGGAGGTGGCAGTTGAAGGAGCACGGGCAGCAGGCGTGTCCCTCCCACTGTAGCTCGGCTCTAGCACTGCTGGGAGGAAGGGGGGGAAGGGGGGTGGGCGGGAGGGGAGGGGGGGGATGAGGAAGAGGGGAGGGTGCGCTTAGAAGGGCAGTGAGAGGGAGGGAGGCAGCCGTGGGAAAGAGGATGCATGCATGCAACGAGAGATGGAGCAAGAACGGGAGGAGGGCCACTGGGGCACACACAGTCACAAGCCACAGACCCATGGGCTGATTGCTGCCTGCAGAGAGAGAGGGCTATACCTGAAGGCATCACCTGGGGAGGGCTTTACCTGAGAGTGAGCGGGGTGTGTGGGTTGTACTGTGTGCTGCCAGCAGTGGCAGCAGTGATGACGGGATGAAGGAAACGCGGAAGCATGGAAAGGGGTGTGATGTGGGATGCGAGGTGGATGCACTTAGCTGACGATGTTACTGCTGTCTGCTGGCACCAGGTGCTTGAGGCATGAGGGCGACCCACGTGCTCGCTTGCTGCCCCACGTCCGCCTTCCATTGCTCCTGGAGATGCACGGGAGAGAAGAGCGGGGGGAACGAGGAGCGAGCAGCGTGAGTCGCAGGGAGGCGCGTGAGGGAGCAGCGGTGTTGACCCCCTCGCGCCCTTCCTCTCCAACTGCGTCGCAGTGCACACGAGCAGCACTGGTGAGTGTTGGAGGTGGCGTGTGTTGGAAGCAAGGTGGTGGTGGGGCGATTGATATGCCCCCAACCCACCGAATGTGTTGCTTCCGAATGTGTTCATTGCAGGTTTCGTGAAGGTACAGGTTGACTTCGGAGGACTTGCATTTCGGTGCCACATGGCAGCACAAGAAGAATCGAGACTCAGGAAGAATTCGATTCGGTGAAATTCGAGAGTCGAATTTCACCCCTTCGAAATGTTACTCGAACATTCGAGTGTACCGCGGTTCGAGGTTACTTGTGCGATTCGATCTTGTTTGCATGCTATAAATCTGTTTTCTTTGTATTGCATGCTATCATAGTGAAACTCAGAGTTCTTTGTACAAGGTACATTCGAACACAAATTCCAGAGAGCTCCTATCCTTCAATCTAAGAGCACTACCTAGCACATAAACGGCGATATCTCGCTCGATACTTAGGCGATCGAGGTGATCTACGGCTCGTTGGAAAGCTAGCAGAGTGCTCTACTGCATAGAACACTTCCCAGTTCCTGCAAAGTAGAGGAGAGTCCTCTACAACAGTGGTATCAGAGCTGGTCGGAGGAGTCTACACGCGCGGCAAGGAGCAAGCATGATGACGTCAAGCGAGGCCTCCCGCACTTCCTTGAATGGTGCCGTTGTAAATTCCGGCGAACCCTGGGCAACCGCGACGATGTTCGACACGTCGGCGGTACCAATTTTCACGGGACAAAACTACTCCGCGTGGAAGTTTAAGTTCCAAGTGCTCATGATGGAGCGGGGACTTTGGGGTTTCTTCGATGGAACGGAGAAGACGCCGGTTAGCGAGAGCGACATCGCGGCATGGAAGAAGAAAGACCAAAAGGCGTTCGCTACGTTGATTTCGCGCATCGGCATCAATCTCGTGAGCTCGGTGCGCATGTGCATCAAGCTCGAAGCGTCGGCGCATGAAGCGTGGAAGCGGCTCGAGACCATCCACGTGAACAAGACTCTCCACGACAAGATCCTAGCCCGGAATGCGTTCTACACGGTGAAGATGCGCGCGGGCGAATCGATGCACGAGTTTGCGACTCGTGTGGAGGAACTCGGGGAAACGTTCATGGACCTTGGTGGAACGGTCACGAGGGAAGGATTGGATTCTCACCTTGCTTTGCGGCCTTCCGGAAGAGTGGTCGACGGTGATTACGACACTCGATAGCGTGCAAGACACTTGGACGAAGGAAATGGTGGTCGGTCGGCTTCTCCATGAAGAATCGCGTCGCCGACAATTTGCTAATGAGAGCGAGGGTGCCGCCATGTACTCCGGAGGGAGTTCCGGAAAAAAAGTCCAAGTGGAGCAAGGGCGCAACGAAGGAATCGTCCGGTGGGAGCGAGCATCGCGGCAAGTGTCACTATTGCCACAAACCGGGACACTTTTGGCGTGAGTGTCGAAAGCGGCCGAGCGATTGGACTCCATTGATGGCGCGGGACCAAGAGGGCAACGCGCACACGGCATCCGGCGAGGCCGATGATTCAAAGGAGTCGCTCGTGTTAGTGGCCGGCAACGGGAACAAAACTCCAAGCGACGCGTGGTTCCTCGATACCGGCGCAACGCAACACATGACACACTCGGCGTCACTCCTCAACAACATTGGCCGCTCCGGGAGACGTAACGAGCATCGTGTTCGGAAACAATGAATCGCTACCGGTGGTTGGAGTTGGGAGTACGCGCCTCATCGTTGATAGCGGACCGGTGGACGTCACGAACGTGCTTCACGTCCCGCGGGTGAAGGTGAACCTTCTATCCGTCCCGCAACTTGCAAAGAAGGGCGTGATAGCCACCATCGACGGTGCGAAGATGAACCTCTTTTGGAAGGGGGAGCAATTCGCGCAAGGTGTTCTCAACGGAGATATCTACCAACTCAAGACGTACCCGAGAGCGGCTTCATCCAACGTGGCGCAAGGCTCCAAGGCGACTCTCAAGGCGTGGCATAATAGGCTTGCGCACGCCAACTACGAGTCGGTCAAGGAGTTGGCCAACAAGGGTCTTGCGAAGGGAGTCGACGTGATCGCCGGCGACGACGAGAAGGGCGTGTGCGCGGCGTGTCTCGAAGGAAAAATGGCTCGGAAGCCATTTGGTAGCCATACCTCTCCCCTCGCTAAGGACCCGCTTGCACTTGTTCACATGGACGTGTGTGGACCGATGCGGTGCGCATCAAAGGGAGGAGCACGGTTCCTCTTGGTGATGCTCGACGACGCGACGCGGATGTGTTGGACCCGACTCTTGAAGGCAAAGGGCGATGCGGCCAAGGCGATTCAAGAGTGGGCGCTCGATGTTTGCGACGACAAGAAGCGGATCAAGTGTATTCGCACCGACGGTGGCGGCGAATTCGTGAACAACGAGCTTGAAAAATGGATGAAGAGCAAGAGCATAAAGCACGACGTCACAACACCCTACACACCCCAACAAAATGGAGCGGCGGAGCGGCTTAATCGCACATTGGTGGAGGCCGTTCGTTCACTACTTCAACACTCCAAGCTTGGGAACGAGTGGTGGGGAGAGGCGAGTGTGCTAGCGGCATGGATTCGTAATCGTGTGCCAACAAAGGTGCTACCGGGAACGACTCCGTTCGAAGCATGGACCGGAACGAAGCCGAACCTTTCCCTCCTACGCACCTTCGGGTGCCTTTGCTACTACCATGTACCGGATCCTCTTCGCCACAAGGTGCAACCGAAAGCTCGTGCGGCGATCTTCTTGGGAGTTGCGCCAAACGAGCGTGCGTGGCGAGTGTGGGACTTGGGCGACAAACGCGTCGTCACGTCTCGGGATGTGGTCTTCGACGAAGACAAGTTCCCGGCGAAGGAGAAACCAACTCAACAAGTCACCTTCATCCTTCCGGCACGAGAGGAGGTTGAAGAAAGTGAGGTTCCACCTCAAGTGGAGAAGGAAGCCGAAGGTGAAGGGGAAGAGAACAACGAGGAGAGCGTTGATGATGTTGTGGAGGTGTCACCAACCGAGGCGGCAATGACCTCTACACCTTCCTCCCAACCATTGGCTTTGACCCGCGGGCGTCGTGAGGCTCGTCCCCCCTCCAAGTACAACGACTATGCTACCATAGCCGTTGGGGAGACGGATAAGGAGGGAGTGGCATATTGCTTCGCGACCAAGGGTGATGATGAACACGCGGAATCTCTCATGGAACCACCCCCTAAAGATCCATCCCGTGCATGTTATGAGCATGTTGGATTGCACACCTAGTGGGTTGGATGCAAGGGGGAGTGTTGGAGGTGGCGTGTGTTGGAAGCAAGGTGGTGGTGGGGCGATTGATATGCCCCCAACCCACCGAATGTGTTGCTTCCGAATGTGTTCATTGCAGGTTTCGTGAAGGTGCAGGTTGAATTCGGAGGACTTGCATTTCGGTGCCACATGGCAGCACAAGAAGAATCGAGACTCAGGAAGAATTCGATTCGGTGAAATTCGAGAGTCGAATTTCACCCCTTCGAAATGTTACTCGAACATTCGAGTGTACCGCGGTTCGAGGTTACTTGTGCGATTCGATCTTATTTGCATGCTATAAATCTGTTTTCTTTGTATTGCATGCTATCATAGTGAAACTTAGAGTTCTTTGTACAAGGTACATTCGAACACAAATTCCAGAGAGCTCCTATCCTTCAATCTAAGAGCACTACCTAGCACATAAACGGCGATATCTCGCTCGATACTTAGGCGATCGAGGTGATCTACGGCTCGTTGGAAAGCTAGCAGAGTGCTCTACTGCTTAGAACAATTCCCAGTTCCTGCAAAGTAGAGGAGATTCCTCTACAACAGTGAGAGAGCGTGGAGGGGGGGGGGAGAGGAAGGGCGAATGGCAGGTGAGAGGATTCAGGGAGCACGGGGAGAGAGGGGAGGGGCCACCAGTTGGAGCACAACCAGCACAAGCCACGGACCTCGAGGGGAAATGCGTAGGGGTGTACCTGGAGGGGCTGTCAGCCTTGAGGGGGGCTAAACCTGAGGGGGATACGTGCAGTAGAAGGTCTGTTGCTTGTGAAGCGGGCTCCAACCAGTGGGAAAAGTTTGAAGTAGAAACAGCGCAGGTGGGGAAGCATGACATGCATTTAGGGATGGGAAGGTACTTATCTGATGCCGACGCACTGCTGAGGGTGAAATGTGTCACCCTTGATCCGCGAGCCTCAGATAAGTCACTCGCGAAAGGGACTGTACTCGCGAAATGGACCTGCGAAATTCAATTGCAAAATCGACGCACGCAAATGAGTCACGAATTTGAACGAGAATCTACAACGCGAGACGAGATGGATCCGCAAAGAAGGTTTGCAGACATTGAGATGCTGATGACACGCGAAACTGATTGGAAAACGAATTCACGAATTTGACTAAATGTAACATCACGAAAGGTGCGGCTTGCGACAATACCTGAGCTGCAAGACCAAGGATGAGCATCGATTTTGTAGTTCGTACAGCCGTGCTCTCCGATCCGTGGCTCTCCAAAATCGCGTCCAGCCAAATCGGGGTGAAATGTCGCCTCCAAAATGACCTGCCACATGCCGAGCATGCAGGTGTCATGTCAGAAAATATCGCATGACGATTTCGAATCCTGAATTTGCGAAAACGAATTAATACACTAGACAATAAAACTCGATGCGGGAAAAAGACGGAGGACTCGATGCGGATGTGTTCAAAAGTACCTGAGTAGAGATTCTAGAGAACATCATGCCGTTGTCAGACTAAGGACTCCTCTGAACTTCAAATCCCGCGATCGTCCACCGCACTAAAATCCCGCGTGTTGCATTTAAATTTGTTTGATTTTTTTTTTTAACCGAATCAATAATTGATCCTGCGCAGGATCGATCGAGGCAGGTGACGCGTCCTAAGGATGCGTCACAATTGCAACACCGGGGGAGATCGGCACCAAACACCGAGAAACTTGTTTCAATCTGCAGGAGCAGTTTTGGCTGCTTCCCCGAGCCAAGTGGGACAGACCGGGTTTGCAACTGTACACCCAGCTGCTAGCGCAGGAGCCGTGCGAGTCGCACAATTTCGCATGGCTTGTGACGAGCTAGAAATAGCAAGCTGCTTGCCCAATTAATGGCGACAAACGCAGGGTACGAAGTTACCACAACGAAAGTTTCCGACAGTATGCGACGGCGATCGATCGTGGCTGGAACTGGTGGCGCGATTTCGATTCCCGCGCTGTCAAATCGCACGATCGATGTGGCAGTTTGAGCTATCCGACCTTGACAATCTGCGGGTACACGATTTTCGCAACTGGATAAACGAAAACGGGATACATGGCTTCCACGAAATGGCGAAGACACTGTAGATTGTGCACACCAATATTTCACAGGATCGGTGTTGCAATTGTGACGCGTCCTACGGACCTTCGATTGCCTTGTCATCTGAAGCACCACCATTGCAGCGTCAAGGTGTCAGTCTGGAACGCGGCAAGCCCAATGGTTTGAATTTGAAAATGTGGTTCAGCCAATGAAGGCAACGCAAACATTACCGTAAATCAGAACCATATCTACGCAGCTGTGGTTGAGATTTGCCCTCCATATTTTCGCTGAAACCGATCAGCGGGTGACGAAAGCGTATACTGGGCCCAGTTCGGTAGGCATTATGGCCATTTTCGCCATTATGGGCATTTTTAACGGCCCCCCAAAAAATGGCGCTTGGGCATTTCCAGAAACAACTTCTAAACTGGACTGTAGCTGCAGTGCACCTTCGGAAAAATGGTACGAGTGTTCGGTTGGCATTAATTGGGTGTAGATTGATGGCATCAATCGAGATTCCGGGTTTCGCAGAAGGTGTTTGAAAGTTGCCTTGATGGATCGCGTCCTCATGTGATTGGCTGGCATATTTGACCAGTCACTTTTGATTGCCCCGAATCACTGATACCCCGGATGGTGCGGGGCCTCGAGGCCGCATGGTGCGGCAGATCAGAAAATGGGCACTTTGCCAGAGAAACTGGGTTCGTGGAAGATTCGGGCAGTTGAAAACGCCTGCAAAAAAAAGGGTGTTCGGGAGGCATTCCATTATTGTCTAGCTCGGCGATGATCCGCTTATATCGAGCCAAGATAACCCTTCACTCGCTTATCAAAGAAGGTTCCATGGTGATCGGTTTACTGTAGCCCATCCGCCGAGGCCATTTTTTTAATGCCTACCGAACTGGGCCCTGATTTGCGAAACAATTACTGGATGAGAGCTTGGTTTCTGACACGAGCTCGAGAAGTGGAAGACCATGGGAACATATTTTGGCAGGAGAATGCTAGGTACACCAGAATATCAAATTCGATACAGGAAGAAACATGATCTTGTCCGGATGTTGCTATAAAAACTATTCTGTTATACAGCTGGTTTAGGTACGAATAAAGGTGAAATAATGCAAGCTAACTACGAAAACAAGCCTAGGCCTGGCAATTTTTTGCATATTCTTTTCTTATTTAAACATACTTTCAGAGCAGGGCCTAGATTATATCATATTCTCAATCCGAAACAGACATATAACATTCTCAAGCCCTCTGATAGGCAAGCTACAAACTATTCACGACTTGGCGTGTCAGATTCTCATTCTTCTCAGAACCCTGTGTTGCTTGCCTGCCTTGATAACTGTGTCAGAATCCCAGCCCAGGCACGGCCGTCATCGCGGGCGCCGAACTTTTATGTGCATGCGAACCAAGCTGAAGTTGCTCTGGTAGGTGTATTTGAAGATGGGCCACCCGAATATGCAACAATATTCAGGTTGTTGGATGCGTTTTCCTACGCCTATAGGGATCTATGCGCTTCCTTAGCATTTGTCGGCAGGCATGGCCGTCATCGCGGGCGCCGAACTTTTCTTTGCGGGCGATCCAAGCTTAAGTTGCTTTAAAATGTGTATTTTAACATGGGCCATCCAAATATGCATTAATATTCGAGTCGTTGGATGTATTTCCTTATGCCTATAGGGATCTGTGCGCTTCCATAGCATTTGTGGGCAGGCACGGCCGCCATCGCAGGCGCCGAAATTTTCTGTGAGCGAAAACCAAGCTGAAGGTGCTCTGTTAGGTGTATTTGATCATGGGCCACTAGAATACGCAACAACATTCTGATCGTTGGAAGCTTTTCCCTATGCCTATAGGGTTCCATGCGCTTCCTTAGCATTTATCGGCAGGCACGGCCGTCATCGCGGGCGCCGAACCTTTCTGTGCGCACGAACCAAGATGAAGTTGCTCTAGTAGGTGTACTTGAACATGGACCACCAGAATATGCAACAACATTCGGGTCGTTGGATGCTTTTCCCTACGCCTATAGGGATCCATGCGCTTCCTTAGCGTTTGTCCGTAGCCACGGCCGTCATCGCGGGCGCCGAACATTTCTGTCCGCGCGAACCAAGCTGAAGATGTTCTGGTAAGTGTATTTGAGCATGGGCCACCCGAATATGCAACAACGTTTGGGTCGTTCGATGCTTTTCCCTACACCTATATGGATCCATGAGATTCCTCAGCATTTGTCGGCAGGCGCAGCTGTCATCGCGGGCGCCGAACTTTTTGATGCGCGCGAACCAAGTGTAAGTTGATCTGATAGGTGTGTTTGAACATGGGCCACCCAAATATGCAACAACATTCGGGTCGTTCGATGCTTTTCCCTACGCCTGTTGGGATCCATACTCTTCCTTAGCATTTGTGGGCACGCACGGCCGTCATTGTGGGCGCCGAACTTTTCTGTGCGTATGAACAAAGATGAAGTTGCTCTGATAGGTGTATTTGAACATGGGCATATGCAACAACATTCGGGTCGTTCGATGTTTTTCCCTATGCCTATAGGGATCTATGCGCTTCCTTAGCATTTGTCAGCAGGCACGGCCGTCATCGCGGACGCCAAACTTGTCGATGCGCGCGAACCAAGCTGAAGTTGCTCTGATAAGTGTATGTGAACATGGGCCACTTGAATATGCAACAATATTCGGGTTGTTCGATGCTTTTCCCTACGTCTATAGGGATCCATGCGCTTCCTTGGCATTCGTCGGCAGGCACGGTCGTCATCGCGGGCGCTGAACTTTTTTGTGCGTGCGAACCAAGCTGAAGTTGC
Source organism: Closterium sp. Naga37s-1 (assembly GCA_947471745.1). NCBI lineage: Eukaryota > Viridiplantae > Streptophyta > Zygnematophyceae > Desmidiales > Closteriaceae > Closterium > Closterium sp. Naga37s-1. Next base: position 489,234 of record CANJKZ010001154.1, read on the forward strand.
TCTGGAAGGTGTATTTGAACATGGACCACCCGAATACACAACAACAATCGGGTCGTTCGATGCTTTCCCCTATGCCTATAGGGATCTATGCACTTCCTTAGTATTTGTGGGCGGGCACGGCCGTCATCGCGGGCGCCGAACTTCTCTGTGCGCGCGAACCAATATGAAGTTGCTCTGGTAGGTGTATTTAAACATGGGCCAATCAAATATGCAACAATATTCGGGTCGTTGGATGCTTTTCCTTACACCTATAGAGATCCATGCACTTTCTTAGCATTTGTGGGCAGGCACGGCCGTCATCGCGGGCGCCGAACTTTTCTGTGCGCGCGAACCAATTTGAAGTTGTTCTGGAAGGTGTATTTGAACATGGGCCACCCGAATATGCAACAATATTCATGTCGTGCGATGTTTTTCCCTACGCCTATAGGGATCCATGCGCTTCCTTAGCATTTGTCGGCAGGCACGACCGCCATCGCGGGCGCCGAACTTTTCTGTGCGCGCGAACCAAGCTGAAGTTGCTCTGGTAGGTGTATTTGAACATCGGCCACCCGAATATGCAACAATATTCGGGTCGTTTGATGCTTTTCCTTACGCCTATAGGGATCCACGCCCTTGATGAATTGGTAATAGGACTAGACATGTGTAGCCACATGACCCGGCGGAAGAAAAACGCTTGTAACGAGCACTTCCACCCCACAAACGCGGAAGGATCCGCACATCTGCAGGAAGTGCAGCAGGCGCTCTTCATTCGCGAGTATTGATGACCGATGATCCTTGCAACCCTCCCACGCACTTGCTGGTTTGATAATAGGCCCAGACAAGCGCAGCCACGTGACCCAACAAAGAAAAACGCTTGAAACGAGCACTTCCCCCCCAGAGTGCATAAGGATCCGCACATGTGTAGGAAGTGCAGCGGGCGCTCTTCCTTCGCGAGCGCCGATGACCGATGATGCTTGCAACCCTCCCACGCCCTTGCTGGCTTGGTAATAGGACCAGACAAGCCCAACGACGTGTCCCGGTCGAAGAAAAACTATCGAAACAAGCGCTTCCACCCCCAAAACGCGGAAGGATGCGCACATGTGCAGGAAGTGCAGCGGGCGCTCATCATTCGCGAGCGCCGATGACCGATGATGCTTGCAACCCTCCCACGCCCTTTCTGGCTTGGCAATAGGACCAGACAAGCACGGCCACGTGACCTGGTGGAAGAAAAACGCTCGGAACGAAGGCTTCCACCCCCAAAACGCGGATGGATGCGCCCATGTACAGGAAGTGCAGCAGGCGCTCTTCATTCGCTAGCGCCGATGACCGATGATGCTCGCAACCCTCCCACGCCCTTGCTGGCTTGGTTATAGGACCAGGCAAACACAGCCACTTTGACCTGGCGGAAGAAAAACGCTCGGAACGAGCGCTTCCACCCTTAGAATGCGGAAGAATCCGCACATGTGCAGCAATTGCAGTGGGCGCTCTTCATTCGCGAGCGCCGATGATCGATGATGCTTGCAACCCTCCCACGCCCTTGCTGGCTTGGTAATAGGACCAGACAAGTGCAGCCACGTGACTCGGCAAAGAAAAACGCTTGTAACGAGCGCTTCCACCCATAAAACGCGGAAGGATCCGCACGTGCAGGAAGTGCAGCGGGCGGTCTTCATTCGCGAACATTGATGACCGATGATGCTTGCAGCCCTCCCACCCCTTGCTGGCTTGGTAATAGAACCAGACAAGCGCAACCACATGACCCGGCAAAGAAAAACGCTCGAAACGAGCAATTCCACCCCCAAAACGTGGAAGGACCCGCACATGTGCAGGAAGTGCAGCGAGTGCTCTTCATTCGCGAGCGCCGATGACCGATGATGCTTGCAACCCTCCCACGCCCTTGCTGGCTTCGTAATAGGACAAGACAAGCGTAGCCACGTGACCCGGCGGAAGAAAAAGGCTCGTAACGAGCTCTTCCACCCATAAAACGCGGAAGGATCCGCACATGTGCAGGAAGTGCAGCGGGCGCTCTTCATTCACGAACATCGATGACGGATGATGCTTGCAACCCTCCCACGTCCTTGCTGGCTTGGTCATAGGACCAGACATGCGCAACCACGTGACATGGAAAAGAAAAACGCTCGGAACGAGCGCTTCCACCCCCAAAACGCGGAAGGACCCGCACATGTGAAGGAAGTGCAGCGGATGCTCTTCATTCGCGAGCGCCGATGACCGATGATGCTCGCAACCCTCCCACGCCCTTGCTGGCTTGGTAATAGGACCAGATAAATGCAGCCACGTGACCCGGTGGAAGAAAAACGCTCCGAACGAGCGCTTCCACCCCCAAAACGCGGAAGGATCTGCACATGTGCAGCACGTGCAGCGGGCGCTCTTCATTTGCGAGCGCCGATGACCGATGATGCTTCAAACCCCCCCACGCCCTTGCTGACTTGGAAATAGGACCAGACAAGCCCAGCTACATGTCCCGGGGGAATAAAAACTCTCGAAACGAGTGCATCCACCGCCGAAACGCGGAAGGATGCGTACATGTCCAGGAAGTGCAGCGGTCGCTCTTCATTCGCGACCGCTGATGACCGATGATGCTTGCAACCCTCCCACGCCCTTACTGGCTTGGTAATAGGACAAGACAAGCATAGCCATGTAACTCGGCGGAAGAAAAAAGCTCGTCACGAACTGTTCCACCCCTAAAACGCGGTATGATGCGCCCATGTGCAGGAAGTGCAGCGGGCGCTCTTCATTTGCGAGCGCCGATGACCGATGATGCATGCAACCCTCCCACGCCCTTGTTGGCTTGGTAATAGGACCAGACAAGTGCATGCACTTGACCAGGCGGAAGAAAAACACTCGGAACAAGCGCTTCCACCTTCAAAGCACGGAAGAATCCGCACATGTGCAGGAAGTGCAGGGCGCTCTTCATTCGCGAGCGCCGATGACCGATGATGCTTGCAACCTCCCACGCCCTTGCTGGCTTGGTAATAGGACCAGACAAGTGCAGCCACATGACCCGGAGGAAGAAAAAGGCTCGTAACGAGCTCTTCCACCCCCAAAACGCGGAAGGATCCGCACATGTGCAGGAAGTGCAGCGTGTGCTCTTCATTCGCGAGCGCCGATGATCGATGATGCTTGCAACCCTCCCACGCCCTTGCTGGCTTGGTAATAGGACCAGACAGGCGCAGGGAACGCCGGTAGGGGCAGGCCCTAGAGGAAGAGGAGGGAGGGACCGGGGGAGACCAGAGACAAGGACACGGGAGGCCATGCCTCGGAGACGAGGCAGGGAGGGGTGACCAAGGCGGTGGTGCCAGAGGAGAGTCTGGTGAGACAGGAGACGACACGAGCAGGGGGCAGACTCAGGACCAGACCTGGACGCGGTAGCAAACACCTGACCCGACGCAGCTACCTGACCAGACGCAGCAACCGGAGGAGACTCGGTAGTCAGTGTGTACAGGCTCGACCCCGGCTGACGGGTAAACGTGGCCAAGTGTCGGCCCGTCCGAGCACACGTACAGTGGGTCACTCGCTGACTCACAGGAGTGAACTGGTCAACCCCTCTATCTTGTAGGTCAGCACCACTCACCAAGTTCGTAGAGAACGAGGGGAGGTAGAGACCTGACAGGGTGCCAGAAGGGGCCGCCGGACACGGTAAGACAGTGGAGAAGTGGGCAAGAACAGGACCCCCAGAGGGGTCCGCCAGGGAGACTGCAACCGGCCGACTAAGCGGCGTGAGTATGGTGCGGTCTCGAAAGAAGGAGCGGGAAGCACCCGAGTCAAGGGTGAAGGTGTGGGAGGCCTGAGCCGACGTGGTACCTGAGAGAGCAGACTCACCAGCACCTGGGGCAGCAGACTCACTAGTGTCAGAAGTAGTAGGAGTACGGCCTAGGCTTAGTAGCCTAGGCCACAGTAGGACTAGTAACGAGGAGCCAAGTACGAGCTAGGATTGTGTGTAGGAACAGAATTGAGAAGGAATGATTGAACTAGCAAGCAGCAGGATACAAATAGCAAACCCTAAGGGGTTGTACTCACTATAGAGTACCCCACTGCAGGCTACACAAACAACATATTCTGACAACTAGCACCTAGAGCAGCAGCCTCACCAGCACCTAGAGCAGCAGCCTCACCAGCACCTAGAGCAGCAGTCTCAATGCCCGGGTCAGGCGGAACACACACGTAACAGTCACCCTCATCACTAGTAGGCAATGCATACATGGCAGTGAGGATAGCATCATAGTCAAGAGTATAGATATCTACCCTCAGCCTAAGCAGCTCCACCCAGTCGGGGAGCTCAGCCGCGTCGCCAAACTCCGTACGCCAGGCGTCGCTCAGACGGGCGAAGCAGCGGGACTCTGCGTGACCAAACGTCCCGCAAGGCTGACCAGTCCGAGCACCAGTGCGAATGACGTACGTACAGCGAGCAGTACCCCGTGACCCGTCACGCTGAGCGTACCACTCACGAAGCTGCTGGGGTGAAAGGACCGCGCACGGACGACGCTGCAGCTGCACCTGGCCACTACAAGCAGCTGCCGAACTACTCACTCTAGGACGACTCCCACTACGGCCACCCCGACAACCCCAAGTAGCGTACCACTCACGAAGCTGCTGGGGCGTGAGGGACTCACGCGGACGTCGCTGGAGCTGCATCTGGCCACCGCCAGGAGCAGCAGGAGCAGTGGTAGCCGCAGTAGTAGTAGCAGTAGCAATAGCAGTAGTCGCAGCGCGGCCACCCCTACAACCCCAACTAGCGTACCACTCACGAAGCTGTTGGGGGGCGAGGGACTCACGCGGACGGCGCTGGAGCTGCATCTGGCCACGCCAGGAGTAGCAGTAGCAGTAGAAAGAGCAGTAGCAGCAAGAGCAGCAGTAACAACAGTACGGGCAGGGCAGTGCTCACCAGTGGCGAGAAGGGCAGGCGTACGACGGCGGCAATGGCGAGGCCGCGACCACTGTAGGGCGAGGGCTCCGCGGCAGCTGCAGGGGCGGCTGCTCCAGGGGCGGCTGCTGCAGGGGCGGCTGCTGCAGGGGCTGCTGCTCCAGGGGCGGCTGCTCCAGGGGCGGCTGCTGCAGTGGCGGCTGCTCCAGGGGCGGCTGCTACAGTGGCGGCTGCTCCAGGGGCGGCTGCTGCAGGGGCGGCTGCTCCAGGGGCGGCTGCTGCAGGGGTGGCTGCTCCAGGGGCGGCTGCTGTAGGGGCGGCTCCTCCAGGGGCGGCTGCTGCAGGGGCGGCTCCTCCAGGGGCGGCTGCTGCAGGGGCGGCTGCTCCAGGGGCGGCTACTGCAGGGGTGGCTGCTCCAGGGGCGGCTGCTGCAGTGGCGACTGCTCCTGGGGCGGCTGCTTCAGGGGCGGCTGCTCCAGGGGGCGGCTGCTGCAGGGGAGGCTGCTCCAGGGGCGGCTGCTGTAGTGGCGGCTGCTCCAGGGGCGGCTGCTGCAGGGGCGGCTGCTCCAGGGGCGGCTGCTGCAGTGGCGGCTGCTCCAGGGGCGGCTGCTGCAGGGGCGGCTGCTCCAGGGGCGGCTGCTCCAGGGGCGGCTGCTGCAGGGGCGGCTGCTCCAGGGGCGGCTGCTACAGGGGTGGCTGCTTCAGGGGCGGCTGCTGCAGTGGCGGCTGCTCCAGGGGCGGCTGCTTCAGGGGCGGCTGCTCCAGGGGCGGCTGCTGCAGTGGCGGCTGCTCCAGGGGCGGCTGCTCCAGGGGCGGCTGCTGTAGTGGCGGCTGCTCCAGGGCGCGGGTTAGGGCAGGGCGCCGCGGCGGGCAGGGGTGACGCCACGCGGGTCCCGCAGGGGCGTCGCGACGCACAGGAGCCGCGCCTCGCGGGTCCCGCAGGGGCGTCGCGACGAGGCAGGGGCGACGCGGCGGGGCCGCGACTGGCGACGGGGCGGGGCCGCGACTGGCGACGGGGCGAGGCCGCGACTGGCGACGGGGCGGGGCCGCGACTGGCGACGGGGCGGGGCCGCTACGGGCAGCGGGGCGGGGCCGCGAAGGGAGCCGCGAGGGAGCCGCGAGGGGGCCGCGAGGGGGCCGTGAAGGGGCCGCGAGGGGGCCGCGAAGGGGCCGTGAAGGGGCCGCGAAGGGGGCCGCGAAGGGGCCGCGAGGGGGCCGTGAAGGTGCCTCGAAGGGGCCGTGAAGGGACCGCGAAGGGGCGGTGAAGGGGCCGCGAAGGGGCCGTGAAGGGGCCGCGAAGGGGCCGCGAAGGGAGGCCGCGAAGGGGCCACGAGGGGCCTGAAGGGGCCGCGAAGGGCCGTGAGAGGGGCCGTGAGAGGCCGTGAGAGGGGCCGCTACGGGGCCTTAGGGGAGCGCGACGGACCACCAAGGGCAGGGGACGCGACGGGAGGGTAGGCACACGGGGCGCGACTCGGGCAGGGGCGAAGCGCGCTCCGGGCAGGAAAAAAAAATCGATATTTGGTGGGCCCTAGGAAACGTTCCCACTAGGGAACCTGCTCTATACCATGAGAAAGAACGAGGGATGAGTGAACTAGCAAGCAGGTGGGTACAAGTAGGAAAACCTAAAAGTGTTGTACCCCATATTGTCTACCCCACTACAGCCTACACAGACTATAGCATATGAGTTTGACACCACGTGTCATCGAGCCCCGTGATCCGCGCGAAGCTCTTTCTGGACCACACAGCAAGGAATGGCGCGAAGCAATGAACACAGAGATCAAGGCACTGGAGTCACGAGACACCTGGGTGCTAGTCGACCGCGCGGCGATCAAAGGCGCAAGAATCCTCTCGGGGAAGTGGGTCTTCCGCGTGAAAACCGCAGCGGACGGAACGATCGAACGCTTCAAGGCGCGTTGGGTGGTTCGCGGCTACGATCAGAGGCATGGCATCGACTTTGACCAGACGTTCGCCCCAGTCAGTCGCCATACCTCCGTTCGAATCCTGCTCGCCATTGCAGCTGCAAGGCACCTACCACTCCGCTAGATCGACGTGAAGAACGCGTTCCTGTACGCGTTAGTGGACGCCGTGATCTACGTGGAGCAGCCGCACACCTACGGCGGAGGGGACTCACGCGTATGCCAACTGCGCAAGTCACTCTACGGGATCAAACAGGCTCCGAGGCTGTGGCAGCAGTACCTGCACAACATTCTGCTTGAAATCGGATTCAAGCAGATGCCGCACGATCCAGGGATGTATCGCCGCGAATTCCGGGGGGAATACATTCTCCTCACGGTGTACGTCGACGACCTGCTTTACACAGGCTCAAACAACGAGCTTTTCGAGCAGTTCGAGAAGGCCTTGGCGGGGCGCGTCGACATCACGTGCAACTACGAGGTGAAGCAGTTTCTAGGCCTCAACATCTCCTACGCGCCTGAGGCCATTCATCTCTCAGCAGCTAAGTACGCAGAGGAGTTAGGGAAGCGGTTCAACATTTCACCTGCACCTCTCTCAACTCCCTACCGAACTCCTGGACCGAACCACAAACCCGACAACAAACCACTATCCCCTGCTGGGATTCAGACTTACCAGCAGCAGTTGGGATGCCTCCTCTTCGCCTCTGTCACCTGCAGGCCAGACCTCTCGTACATCGCCAGTCAGCTGGCGCAGTACTCACGCAAACCAACGGCTGAGAATCTTCTGGATCTGCAACGCGCCCTTCAGTTCTTCGTTTCAACGCCCAAGATTGGGCTGTGCTACTCAACTGCACCAACTCCATCCTTCAACCTCATCGGCTATGTGGACGCCGATCACGCAGCAGACCCCGATAATCGACGGTCCAGGACTGGCTTCCTGTTCCGACTCGAGCCAACGGGACCAATCTCCTGGAACTCGCAGAAGCAGGAGCTGGTTGCCCTGTCGTCAGCCGAAGCGGAATTCATCGCAGCAACCGCAGCAGTTCGCGAAGGCCTCTACTTGCAGGAACTCCTGCAAGAGGCGAAAATTCCAGCTTCGCCCACATTTCGCCTTCACTGCGATAACCAGAGCGCGATTCGCATCGCGAACAAACCTGGTTTCGTCAACCGGACCAAGCACATTGCGCTGCGGTACTTCTTCGTGAAGGATGAGGTAGACAAAGGCAAGGTCAACTTGACCTACTGCCCGACCGGTGACATGGCAGCAGACTTCCTCACGAAGCGACTACCACGCCAGCAGTATCAGCACTGCTCCGAACTCAGCGGCGTGGTCAAGCAGGTCAAGTCGAGCTGCGGCCAGGAGTGAAGGGGGGTGTTACGAATAGTAATACTTGAATATTACTGTGCACTCCTCACCGCAACAAAGAGAAGCACGCAGTATCGCGAATGAACGCGAAGCGTCAGACGGTTGGAAACGACTCGAAGCGTCAGACAGTTGGGACCAGGCCCTCAGATTGGTTTGGGGGTACACTGAGGCCTCAGGGCAGTTTTTAGGAAATCAGAATCTGCCCTGAATTGTCAGGGCTGCACAGGGTGAGGTATCCTGAAATGTCAGTGCTACATTTGAGAGTATCCTGGCAGCTCAGTGCTACATTTCGTACAATCCTGTATATTTCGCGCGTGTTATGTTAGCGGGGATCGAAATGCTCTCCACATTCGAAGTGTGTAATTCTGGGGTGCAGCTGCAAGTGGCTGGCAGTGCAAGTCGCTGGCAGCTGCATGGTGCGAAAGTGTTACAGCACAGTACAAGGAGATGGCGAAGGTGGCGGTGAACATCGTGGGCCAAATTGGATGGAAAAGCTGGCGCAAAACAATATTGTTATAGATTTTGTTGTTCGGCGAGTCGAACATGAAGTGTTGTAGTGGGTAAAGCGAAAGATTGCTACGCAGTAGGTTGCCTGCTCGATTCCAACTGACTCCATCATCCGAAGCGTTCGCCTTGTACACTTTTGGCCCCGAAACCCAGGAGATTTTTCGTACAGTACATCTCGCTTCAGGGCGAGATTCGACATTATCCTGAGTCGTCAGGGCTGAACCTACAGCGTTATCCTGAGTTTCTGTACGCAAAATAACCATTATACTGATTTTACAGGACAAGTAATTCCCTTATGCTGTTTTTTCAGGAGAAGCACACGACACCTATCCTGAATTCAGGAGAATCAGGATAAATTATCCTGATAACATAGGCCCTGATTGGGACGCATCTGAACCGTCGGAGCAGACAGCATCAGGCAGCTGCATGCAGGATGGCTTCGGCGGGAACAGTTTCGTAACTGTTCGCGCCGCACGGTTGGGAATGTATTTGAATAAGGGAATGTACCCCTTAGAGTACATGGCTAGCTAGGTCGTTTCATCTCCGCTGTACTCATATTTATATTTGCTGTATTTGCATGTTTTATTCATCTCAAGCATTTACATTCACTCTGCTATTGAGGTCAAGGGACCACCAACATCACTTCTCTGCGTGCGAACCTTCCTGAGTAGATCATAGGCCACGATCAACTTCTGATCGCAGCATAGGCAAGCAGAGATATATAAACTTTTGATTTGGACCAGGTTTGCCTGCGCGAAATTGCTGGCTCGCAATAGACCAGATTTGGACCAGGTTTGCCGTCTACATTCTAAATGGTATTTTCTGGGGATATTTCGGGTGCACACCCTAGGACACAGTCTGATCTGCTCACGAAATGATCCTTTTCCAAAAATCAGGGCGCGAAAGTTTCAAACACAACTGGCGAATCCCGCCAGTTTTGTGCAAGGCTCGGTTGGGGGATACTAAGAGCGTGTTCCTACGGCCTCATATCAGAAAACCTCATATCAAGAATGCTGTTTTTGCCTGGTAAAACTAGCGAGAGGTTTTGGGTTTAGGGGAATTTTCAGTGTGAGCCTGATACGAGGTTATCTTGATACGAGGATAGGAACACGCTCTAATTTCGTGAGGTTGGGGTTCCTTTCGCGATTTCGCCACAACTTGCAACCAATCGAGGTTGGGGAGGAGATTGGCGCGAAAATTGTAAGCCAATCCTGAGCAGGCCAATTTTTGGAGGGGGGGTTGGGTTGTCATAAAGCAGTAACTGCACCTCGCCACTCAAGGTTGGAGCGAAGCCCTGTGCTACCAGGTTTTCAAGTGATAAACTGAGTCCTCCCGCAGGAAGTATGAAGGCGATAGCTTTAAGCACCTTTGATCTGGCAGTAGCAATTTGTGTGAGTCACGTTTTTTATGGTGTCATGTCAAATGTACCGTAACTGTTGCTTTGATACTAAATGAGTGCTATAAGAATATGTGTTATAATCAACAAACAGGTTGTACAGGGTGGAAATACACAAAGAATAGTCGAATCTACCTGCGTCAATTCATGTGGGGGTGCAAGTATAGCAACCATGGCAAGCAACCCTCTCCGGCTTCAAACCTCAAAGCTTCAATGTCAGATCCACTGCACCAGCAGCCGCCCTTGCAACTCTCACTGCCTCCTGCAAGTCATTCTCCTCGTTCTCCTCCTTGCTATTCACTCTTCTTTGATTCTCCAAGGCATCCTGCTCTTCTGCCCTACCCCAACCACTCCCTATCCCTCCCCTCCGTAGCACCCAAGAATAAGCTCCCTTATTGCCATCGTGCCCACCAAGACCGCCTTGGCCTGTATTCTGCATGGCCTGCACACGATTTCCAAAAAGGAGCTCTTGCATACCAGCCACGTGTGGCAAACTGGTGGTTGCCATTCCCCCACCTGGGTGCTGCAGACATCCCAAACCTGCACCAGCGTACTGGTCTCTACTTCTTCCCATAGGAGCATCACCTGAAACTGACCGAAAAGGAGCAGCAGCAGCGGGAACAGAAGCAGCAGCAGATGTCAAGCCAGCAGTGCTGACAGCAACATCCGTGATCGCACCACCCCAGGAGCTTCCCGTTCCCCTTCCTCGCCCACTGTCTCCAAGCGGACGCACCAGCCTTGCAGGTGCTACCTTGCGTAGAAAGGTGTCAGAAGGAGGAGGAGGTGGTGGTGTGTACAGGGATGCGCACTGGCGGTTTGCTGCAGTCACACCTGTTTCACTGCCACCCGCAATACGGCCTCTAGTACCAGCAGTGGGACCGGCAGCAGCAGCAGCAGCAGGAGCAGCAACCGGAGCAGGAGCAGCAGGAGCAAGAGCAGCAGCGCGAGAGGCAGCACCAAGCCAAGCAGCATGGGGCGCAGTAGCTTCAGATGGACCAGCCAACTGGCTGTTCCAAGCCTTAAGCACGCGTTCCTCTTCCCACACACTCTCCCGCACTCCCACTCCCCCTCTGCCCCTAATCCCTGCCTCTCCCATCACCCGCGACCTAAGACCCTTGTCCACCCCCACCTCTGCTGTCCTCTCGTCCAAGAGTTTCCTCTGCGCATAGCCATCATCCCCTCCCACCCAGCAGCTCTCCATCTCCTGGACTACTCCACTAAAGCCCCACCGCTGCAGCGACCGCGGGGGTGCAGCCACCCGCTGCTGCTCTCCCTTTGCCGCGCCTGCGACAGGTGCAAGCGCCGAGGCGTCTCCCAGGAACGAAAGTACCCCTTGGGCGGGCAGGCTGTTCCTACGCTCACTCGCAGCGGCAGGCAGAGCAGAGGCAGCAGCAGGCGGAGCAGGAGGAGGAGGAGCAGCAGCAGCAGCAGCAGCAGGATTGTCAGTGGTGAGGCGGTTCACATGAGACTGAAGTGCGGCTCCAGCCACCGCTGCAGATCCACGGGTGATGGAAGCAGGCCTGGCACTGTTGAACCGAGCACCAGTCCACACGCGGTCCTGTGCTGCTGCCACGCCTTCCCACTCCTCCCACCCGGGTAAAGTAGCGCATCCCACACCGCCGTCTCGTTTCTCACACCGCTCCTCTGCCACTCCCCGCCTCTTGACCTCTCCCTCCGTTTCCTCTAACTCCTCCTCCCCCCCCCTCCTCCTCCTCCTCCTCCTCCTCCTCCTCCTCCTCACTCCACTCCTCTCTAACGTGCCCCCCCTCTTCCTCAGCTCCCCCCAGCCATCTTTCAGGCCTCGTCCCTCCTGTCTCCACCGCTCTCCCCACCCCTCCCAACGCATTACCACCAGCGTTGTCGCTGCTGTTCCATGCGTTCAGCCCAGCAGCAGCAGCAGCAGCAGCAGCAGCAGCAGCAGCAGGAGAGTTGTTGGCAGCAGTCCAGCTACGCAGCAACGCCTGCCTCATAAGTGCCGGGTGGATGGGAGGGTCATGGCTGGGAACAACACGATTCCAAGGAGACAAGCCCCTCACAGCAGCAGCAGAAGCAGCAGCAGAAGCAGCCGCGGAATCGAAAGCAGCAACCTGGCCACCCATTCCCCTTCCTACACGGTCATTCCTTTCCCACTCATTTCGCCTAGAACTCTCCCTCCTCCCACCCTCTCCCCTCCTCACTTCACCCGCATCATCCCACCTATCTTCTTGCCTCTCGCTCGCTTCCCCTCTCTGTATAAACCCCTTCCTTCCCTTCTCCAGCACCCCTTTCAGCCTCTCCTGCTGCCGATGAAGCGCAGCCATTGCTTCCGCTAGTCCTGCTCCTGATCCTCCCCTGCCTCCTCTCTGCCAATCAAAACTTCCCACCTGTCCATCTCGCACAATCTCATTAGCGTTCGCATTCGCATTCGCTGCTATGTTCGCAATTAAACCGGGATTTCCAAACACCCCTGCCCCACCCACACCTGCTCCCCCCCATGCCCCTGCTGCCGACGCAGCAGCAGCTGCTGCTGCCGCTGCTTTGAATACCTCACACCAAGCAGAAGACTGGTACGGCGCAGCGGAAACAGGCGCAGGCCAGGAGGAGAAAAGTGACGGGTGTTGCTGGAGAAGAGAAGGGGAGAGGAAAGGCAGGACTGGGTTGTGCTGCTGAAGTCCGTAGGTGCTAGCTGTTGCAGCAGCAGCTGCTGCTACAGCGGCAGCAGCAGTGGCAGACGAACCAAAGAAGGAGGGCGAGGCTGTGCTGTGAAAAATAGGGTGAGGAAAAGCAGGAGGAGCAGCCGGAAGAGCAGAAGCGGGAGGGGGAGCAGGAACATGAGCAGGAGGGGGCGGTGGCGGAGGAGGGGGAGGAGGAGGCGCGGGGCGACCGTTGACAGAGAGAGAGGCAGACACAGAAGCGGCTGCACTGCGTGCTGCTGGGAAGAACGACAGGGGAAAGGCCTTGGCTTCTGCTTCTGCTGCCTCTGCTGCCGCTGCTGCGATGGCAGCCGCAGCAATAGAGGCAGGAGCGACAGGATGGGGCGAGATGAATGGACAAGGAGTAGCAGCAACAGCACCAGCACCAGCAGCAGCAACAGCAGTGGCAGCAGCAGCACCAGCATCCAGGCCATAATCCCCAACACTCTCCACCTCTCTACTCCTCCTCTGCATCCGCCTCTCAGCTCCTCTCCACTGGTCCCCACTACGCCTCTCTCCCTGTTCTCTTGCCGCCTCATCATCCAATCCTTCCCTGGCTTCTCCAGTTTCCTTCCCCCCACAAACCCGCCTGCTCTTTCTCCTGTGCCTGGTCATCCCCTCCCCCTCATACCCCTTCATCCCACCATCACTCCCTTTCTCCCTTCCACTCGCCCCTTCTCTCTCCACCCCACTCTCTCTCCCCATCTTCCCGTCCCACTCCCTCCCAATCGTCCTCTCCCACTCCCTCTTTTCCTTCCTCCCCGCCTCCCTCTTCCCGTAACTCTCCTCCAACCTGTCCCTCTCCCTGCACCACTCCTTCTCCATCTCCCTCGCCCTCTCCCCGCTCCCTCTCCCTCCCTCCCTGACTCCCTCCCCCACTCGCCCCAGCACAGCAGGTCGGCGTTCATGCGCCTGTGCTTTCAACACCGTTTGGGGCGCCTCAAAAGTCGCTCGCGCCAGCACGGCAGGGCAGCATTCATCCGCCTGTTCTTGAAGAGCCTCTACAGGCAATGCAACGCGCGACCGCATCTGCAGTAACATCCAGTCCAGCGCAGGCACAGCACCTGACGACGGTTTTGGCGCTGCTGCTGCTGCTGCTGCTGCTGCTGCTGTTGTTGTTGCTGTCAGTGCTGCACGGCCCTCTCGTGCCTTGCCTGCTTTCGTCCCCCGTCTCGTTTTGCCTCCCCCTCTTGCTCCTCTTTTTGCTGCTGCTTCTCTCAATTCGCCACTTCCCCCCGAATCCACCTCCTCTTCCTCCTGCTGCTTTCCTTCCTCCTCCTCCTCCGCCTCCTCCTCCTCCGCCTCCTCCTCATCCTCCTTCTCCTCCTCCTCCCCATACTCTTCCTCCTCCTCGTCTTCCTCCTCTGCCATTCTCCTCCTGCTCACACCGCCAGTGCTACCCACGCCTAGCCGCTCTCTCTGCTCACCACAACTGCCTGAAGACCCACTCCGCACAGACCCTTGAACAGGCCGTAAGGCCCTCTCACCACCCGCTTTATATCCTCCCTTCACCCCCTGCTTCACCCCTTCGTTGTCCTCCTGACGAGCCTCGTTAGTTACCCTTCTTTGCCCTTTATCAACCCCCGCATGAGCTGCTTTCGCAGCTTTGTGCACATGAGCCAATGCAGGGACTCGAACTATGCTATTCCCGCCACCGCAACTCCCAGCCTCTGACTTGTCCGCACCCGCGCCACCACCGCCCACGCCACCAGCGCCAGCGCCACCAGCGTTTCTTGCCAGCACTGCGCCTGACTGGCGCCATGCTGGGAACAACGGAGGAGAGTGCACAGCAGCACAGGCAACAGCAACAGCAGCAGGCGCAGCATCAGCAACCCCTCTTTCCGTCACGCCCCCCTCCTCCCATTGCTCCTCTCCTCCCCTCTCGTCTTCCTCCTCCTCTTCCTCCCCCTCCTCCTTCTCGCTCTTCCACTCATCATCCTCCCCCTCACCTCCTCCTTCTGACTCATCCTCCTCCTCCCTCCCTCGTTGCCCATGCACCCCTCTCCTCTCTCTCCAACCGTCCCCCTCAGCCCCCACTGCCTCTCCTCTTGTTTCCGTCTCCCCACCTTCACCGGCTGCTGCTGCTGCTGCAGCTGTCGCTCCTCCAATCTCCGCTGCCGCTTCCGGTGCCGCTGTTGTTGCAGTTGCTGAAAACCTGGCCGCAGCAGCAGGTGCAGCCACATCTCCTCCTCCTCTTCCTCCTCCTCGTGCTGCTGCGGCTGCTGCTGCGGCTGCTGCTGCTGTTTCGTCAGGACCAGCAGGTGCGTCCTGCCTTGAACCACCGGCTGTGCCGTGCTGCCCTGAGGGGGGTTGCAGGCTTTGAGGCAGACTGGCATGCAGAGGCGGGAGTAACGGTGGGAACTGGTTTTTACATACATTGCTGGTGCCTGGTAACAGGAACTGACCGCGCAGTAACAACTGCGGCAACACCTGAGGCAACACCTGAGGCGGCACCAGGGGGAACATGTGCGGCAGCATCCACCCCTGACTGCCGCTGCCTGTGCTCATGCCTGCTGCAAGAGCGCCAGCAGCAGCAGCACCGTTGGTCGCAGCAGCACCGGAAGCCAGAACAGCATTCCTTCCGTACAAACCCAACAGCCCTGTTTGTCCCACCAAGCCCTTGGCAGCACAGGCTTGCATCTCAGCAGTCAGCGGAGCACAGGGAACGCCTAGCGCCACTGCGCCAGGCACACAGGCCATGCCCGCAAACACTTCCGCTCTCAACCCGGCAAAGGCGTCAGGAGCAGCAGTGAGCGGTGCTGCAGGGTGCGGAGGCGTGGGGGAGCAGACGGACTGGTTTTTCGTCAGTGCAGCAAACGGAAGGTGCATGTTGGCTGCTGCAGCGCTGGCGCCACCTGCAGTAGCGGCCGCAGCACCTGCAGCAGTGGCGGCGGCAGCAGAAGAAGCAACAGCAGCAGCAGCAGCAGCAGCAGCAGCAGCAGCAGCAGCAGTAGCAGCAGCAGCAGCAGCAGTAGCAGCAGTAGCAGCAGTAGCAGTAGCAGCAGCTGGAAACCTTGTGTTGGTAAAAACGCTGACTGGAGCAGCAGCGGGGGATGGGAAACAGGGGACCGCAGCATTGGAGTCTGAAAGGGAGCAGTCAGCAAACGACGACGCATAGCCCGCAATCGATGCACTCCCTGCCAAGCCCAAGCGAGCGGATAGAGCCCTTGCTGACGCTGATCCCAACGCGGCTGCTGCAGCGGCAGAGACAGCTGCTGCAGCTGCTTTCTCCCGCTGCTGCTGCTGCAGGAAGAGGCGTGACTGCTCTGCTCGGTCCTTTTTAGATGGTCGCCCTCTCTTGCGCTTCAGCGGCGTCAGCATCGCTCCGCAACCCCCTGCTGCTGATGCGGCCCCGCCTGCCCACTCCATCCCTCGCCCATCCGACACAGCGGTTGCTAGAGTTGCTGCTGCTTCAGCTGTGGACGGATCTGCTGTGGCTGTCGCTGATTTTGTCGCTCCACGCGACATTGCTAGGATCACAGAGGATGGCACAGGCACACCGAGAACCACAGGAGCGGGTAACGGCAACGGCACCACCCGTGGCGCCGCTCCTGCTCGTGTCGCTCCTGCTGTGGCGGGGATAAGGTTGGCTGCTGCTGCACCTACAGCTGCCGCTGCCCCAGTTGTAGCGGCATCAGCAGCAGTGGCGCCACTCGCAGTGGTGGCAGCGGAGGGACGGGAAATCCCAGCCGCAGGTAGCATTTGCTGCAAGGAATGGGCGTTTTTACCAGTGGTGGTGAGCAGACGAGAAGCTTTCACAGGAGAGTGTGCGGCGACGAAGGGTGCGGAGAGGATGGGCCAGCGGGAAGCGAAGGAGGAGGAGGGGAAGGGAGACGCAGCAGCAGGGAATGCCCCAGGTGCTATCATCCGCACTGCCGCGGCCCCAGAAGCTGCTGCGCTGCCAGTACCAGGTGCAGCAGTGACGGCGGCGGCGGCGACGGCGGCGGCCGCGGCGGCTGAGTCTCCACCAGCACGCTCTTGACCGGCGACATCAGGAGCGCCGCCGCGATCACCGCCGCGATCACCGCCGCGATCACCGCCGCGATCACCGCCGCAGTCATCGGACGGACGGTGGCGCTTCTTGGGTGGCTCATCCAGATCCGGATCTGAACCCGCCGACGTGCGCGCTGCGCCAGGCCGGCTTGCTAGTGATCCTGACAACCGGTGGAGCTGCCGGCGGTTCTGATCGCAAGAGGTACTGCTGCTCTTATTGGCCGTGGTGGTGGTGGTGGTGGTGGTGGTGGTGGTGGTGGTGGTGGTGGTGGTGGTGGTGGTGGTATTGGTATTGGTATTGTCCCGCGCGACCTGCGTTCCGTCGTCGCCGGGGGAGCACGCAGGGGAGCGGCGGGAGGGGTTGGCCGTGGGATGCGGCGTGGAAGCATTGACGGCTGCCGCGTCGCTGTCGCCGCGTCGAGAGCCGGCGTCACCGCCGTGACGGACGGCGTATCCACGATGGCCGGGCCGTTCCTGAGGCCGTTCCTGTCGCCGTCGCGGCTCCGAGTCGGTGCGCCGGGTTCTCCCAACAGCGCCGCACCGGGCATCGCGAGTTATTTTTTCGCGTTCCGCGGAAACCAATGTACTTTCAGGCGCTTCGAATCTGTCGAGTGGTACCGCCACCATTCGACTACGGCGATCTGAATTCCCCGGCGGTGTCGTCGCAGCCTCTTCGTTCTCGCCGGATCTATCGCCCGCCATTGCAACCCGACGTACCGCCGTTGTCGCCGTCGTCGCACGTGCGACATTGCCGGCGGAACCGCAAGAAGCAGGATCCGTCGCAGCCGCAGTGGTAACATCAATCACAGGGACGCTTCGCGGGGTACTGCGAGAGCCGCCGTTGCCGCTTCGAGTACTAGAAGAGCCGCTCAAACGGGCTAATGTTAAAGGGGACAGAACATCGACAGGACTGTCAGCCGCGACATCGTTCTGATTCTCTTGAGACACTATCATCATGCGAGCCGCGCGGTGCTCTCCTGACGCAGCGCGCGAGCCGGATTCTCTTAATGTCTGAGCACGATACTCCAGCTGCTGTCGTTGCTGCATCTGACGCTCTTTCGCATCCCGGCAATGCTGCTGCGGCTGCGGCTGCGGCTGCTGGCGCTGCCGTATAGTAGTACTACGTTCGGGCTGCTGCTCCGTCATCTTTAATGCTCGTGTTCAACTGCCCTTGACTCACGGTCCGACCTTGCTTCTTTTCGCTACGCGAAGATAACTCGTCTTGGTGAATACTAATCAGAATTCGCCGTGCGTTTTGCTGTTACCACCAGAGATTCTTTGGGAAAGGGAAAGGAAATGGGTTGTGGGATGCGAACTTGTTCTCAAAGCCGCTTTCCTAGCAGCTAATCTCAAGGTCGGAACCAATCGGTCATAAACATTGAGGTGGCTTGGTGGTTTCATTTGGCGTGTCTGGGCTGGGTACAGTACAATGTTCTTCCAACAAGCTTCCAACGATTGCTCGTTGTGCCACTATCACCCTATGGCGACTGGAGTTTTTTAGAAGACGAACCAAGGAGCAGATATTTGGTTCCTGAATCCTGATTCACGTGAAGCCTGAGTCCCATGACACCTGGGTTCTCCCATTCGATTCTTGTTCCCTTTGTTGCCTCTATGCCTCTAGAAATCTCGTCCGTGCTCTCATTTTTTTGTAGCTGTTGTTGCTCCTCCAAGCTGAGCCATCTTACGGCGGGCGTACATACGTATACATGGGCAGACAGGTGGGACCCCACCGCCTTTCGTGCGTGGGAGACCACAACGCAGATACTCATCACCACCCGCTTCCTGTTAGCATATCCGCGTTGCACAGCATCATTTCCTGCTCGCACGTGAGCTCGAGCTTCAACTAGACGAAACAAAACAGAGTGGATGGAGGAGACAACTAATTTCGGAGGGAAAGTGTTCACACACGACCGATGCAGATGAACGAGAAAATATAACGGGTATTGTTTTCTTTACTGGAATAAAAGGGGCAGATATTCTAGGTGCACACCGGGTGCTTTTGGGGTTGGTGGTGGCGGGTCTTTTTGGATGGATGTGTGACGTAAGGTGAGGACCCCCAGCTGGACCTAAGGACGTGTCACGGTTTGCTTCTGATCGCCCCGATCAGAGCCTTTCAATCACTTCCAGGAAGCTAGTGCAACGATTTCGGGCAATCGGGGGCAATCACCTGATCGCGATCAGTTGATCGCCCCAAGTCGATCAACCGCCTAAAACAGCCGATTCAAACACAACCCCACACAATCACCGACAATCAGTTGATTGCATTGGGTTGGGGTACCTAGCGACGCCAGCGAACAGTTACAGAGTTGTAGAGGGCTTCGTGAAGCCCTCGCACAACCAATACCCTGGCAAGAACTTTCTGGACGCCTCTTGATGCGAGATTACAGGGCAACATTGAACTTCGCTAGTTCCAGGCTGAGGTCTTCGCCCTCGCCAAAGTGGGCACGAAGTTGGAAGGAAAGGGTGACACGCATGCCAGGCAAACACCTGGAATACTCGACGAATTTCTTGTCTGATCGGGCGGCGCGAGCACTGTAAGCAGGGGCGCCCCGACCTGATCAGCCCCGACCAGATCACAGCCGATCAGAGGCAAACCGTGACACGTCCTAAACATAGCCCCATACCCGTGGTACCCTACACGTTTTTTCAGCTTACATGTGTGATGTCTCGGCATCACGCCCTGTGAGACTCCCTACACGTTTTTCCAGCTTGATCGATCAGGCACCCAGAAGCTAGGGGCTATCAACATGTTTTTGTTGCGACTCTGATTGTGTCCCTTGCTCGTATAGCATTTTAAGACAATACCTTCTTGATTATTAGAATCGTACGAAACAATCTTCGTTTTAAGTGAAACTAATAAAAGTTGCCCTTGGGTGTGAAAACAACGAAAACAACGTTTTGTACAACAGTGCCTACAGAAATGGTCAGGGTTCTCAAGGGTCAACCTTCTCAACTGCGTGCGCCCCGCCAACCAGCACACAGACGACATGTGGGAAAAATCATTAAACGTTGCCGCCTGCCTGCCCCGTCGCTCGCTGGATGGTTCTGTTTCGGTCAGAATGCTCTACTGTAGACAATGGCTGGCAAAGACGCAGCAGGAGATGGTGGGTGCAATGTCTGCACTGAAGCCGATGTCTTTTTATTCCTTTAGACATGCCCAGAATCATCCGAGGTACATAGCACACCTAGGATTCCAGGAGCGTCGGTGCTCGATTGCTCTGGGCATGTCGATTTCTGTTCAGGATCAGTGGTGAACGAATATTTTGCCCTACATAAAATATATTACTGTAGAGCTTCCCACACCACACCAGCAGTTTTTGTGCCCTTCCAGCAACATTCGACAGTATGATGTCGCCGTACTTCTAGAAGAAGCCGCTTTGCAAGAAATGACAAGGTCTCACATCAGTTTTCTGAATCAAGGCACCGCTCTCAAATCTGATTCTACAAAGCATGAACACGGTCCACGTTGAACGTTTCCACGTGACGAGATGCTCCCGTCACGTTGCTCACGTGAATTTCACGCCGCCACGTCCAGTTGAACTCACGGACCGCGTTATATTTGCCGAAATTCTCGAGGCTTGAGACCAAGGCTCCTCCTCGGCCGCTTGCTGTAAAAGATTTGAAGGTGGTGGTTGCAAGGGGGACAGATGCGCGAAATGCTTCCACGAATCAATTTCTGTTTTTGACAGGCATGCAGTGCCTACATTTCCTATACTCGACTTAGCTTCATTCACGGAAGAGCACTGATTCTATTTGTTCGCAATGAAACTCTAAGCACATCGAGTGCCTATACATAAATACGAACGAGTCTTGTTGTTTGCTGTTCCAACTGCATAATGCAAATAGACCATGTCCTTACCAATAACTGGAGTTTACTTACTATATTAGAGAGAAACGATAAGATGATAGTTTATAGATGCCCCTAGTCTTCTCTAGTTGATGGATGGAAACATACCATGTGATTTATCTCTGCCATCCAACAACACGTACTCGACCCCATAATTTCATCTAACAAGTGCCGATGCAAGCAAAAAACACTTGCTTGCTGTTCCAATCAAAGCCACGAAGACATTTTTGCAATTTGTGTCACCAGCGATGCTGCTGTGCCAATCCACATCAGCAACCATCTGGAGGCTCTGCATTACAGCGTTTTCTGGTAGCGAAACTTATCGTATCGAGCTTTGATATACCTAACCTCGAGCTGCTGATAGAGCCTCCGATCAGTAGCCTTCAAAAGCCTCAGGTGGCATAAGCGCACTCGTCACTTTGCCAAAATCAGACATCAGGCCTGAGACAACGAAAGGGAAGGCCAATTGAACACACATGGGAAAAAAGAGAGGGGAAAACCGAGGGAACGAGAGGAATTCATCCAAGCAGGTACTCACAGCACAGGACTACTAGAAACAACGCGCAAGATTAAAAAATTATGGGCCTCTTGCAGTAGTTCTAAACAGCTCAATGCTCGGCCCGATACTGCAGCGGATCCTCTTACAGTGGAACCGGCGGCGGGGATGTGGCGGTTGGCGTGTGGCCGCTGCGACAAAGAGCTCAATATGCCGGGGAGAGAGTTCGGCGCGGCGGCAGGGCGAGGCGGGGCCGGAGAGAGTAGCGACGATGGCCGCCTCACACTCGCGGGGATGCGTGCAGCAGAGTGCATTGAGCACATCTGCTAAGGCTGCCTCTGCCTCGTGCCCCACTGCCCCCTTGGCTACCGCTGATAGCACCTCCTGGGAGAGGGGATGGGGAGGCGAGGAGCGGAGGGTGGGAAGGTGTGTGGGTTGAGGGGGGAGTGGGGAGGGAGGAGGAGGCGGGTGCAGGGACAGAAGGGAGAGGTGGTTGGAGGAAAACTGTGAAGCAGTATGTGGGGAAATGGGTGCGAAGGATGGGAAGTAGTTGGGTTGGGGGTTCAAGGGTGCAGAGGGGTGGGTTTCGGGGACGGCAGAGGAGACATAGTTTTCTCAAAAGCAGCAGCAGCATACCTTTCGAGAACTGCAGCAGTGGTAGCAGAATACCCTTTGAGAAAAAAAAAACACAAGCAGCAAAAGCGTACCTGCACAATGGCTCCTCCTAGCTGCCGGCTCATGTCATCCACTGCGCCTCTGAGCCCAGGCGGCACGACCCATGAGCCTGGCAGCGTGGCAGCGAGGGCGAGCGCTTCAGGAGCCATCTGGCGCACGTGCAGCAGCGACTGCCCCACTATCGTCTCCGCTAGGAACGCTGCTGCTGCCTCCACTGCCTCTGAATCCGCCCACGATATGCATGCTGCAGGGGGGTTAGAAGAGGGGAATTAGCCAGCAATATGGAAGGGTTAGTTGAAAAAACTGGCTCTTGGTATAGTTATCAAGGAAAGAACCTCGCTTGGGTTAAGATCTAATAATATAAGGAGGGTAGAGTACGGTTGGTGGGAGGAGGGAGATGAGAATTACGGTGCTGCTGCTTGATGCCACGTCCATTGCCCACGAGAGTGATCGTAACCAGGGTTGAGAGAGAAAGGGTTGCATGGACGAGGGAGAATGGATGGGCGAGGCAGCAGGCAGGATGGAAGACGGAGATGGCCAATGCACAGCAAACATGTAAATGCAGAGCAAGAAGACGGAGATGGCCAATGCAGGCAAGGATGTACTTATTCTGAGAGTTCTCAAGAACGGCGCAAGCATGAGCAAGAGGAGAGTGGAGTGGAGCGAGGGGAAGCGGCGCGAGCAGCGGAGCGAGAAGGAAGCGTGCGCGTGCGTGCGAGCTAGCACGCACCGACAGCGCTCTGGCAGAGCACGAGGAACGTGGGGGAGGGCAGCAGCAGCTCGGGCGCATGCGCCACAAACGCCCGCGCCACATCCCACAACGCCTGCAGCGTCTCCAGTGCACGCGCATCCTGCTCCTGCTGGGACAACCGCCCCTGCCCTTGCCCTTGCCCTTGCTGCCCCTGCCCCTGCTGCCCTTCTGGTCTGGAATGTCTGTGCAAGGACTTGGTGCCTTTATCTGTGCGGGTGATGGTTTCTTGGAGAACGGTCAGAGCTGCAGCGAGCTTGTCGGGAATGGCCGCCAGGCTGGCTTGCACCTCGGGTGATGCCCGTGCTCCCACCCGTGGCATGGACACAATCTGATGGGTATACCGTGGGGAGGGGGAGGTGGTGGGGGTTGAAAGTGGAAGAAGGGGGAATGAGTGGGAGTGGGAGGGTGCGTGGAGATCCGAGGCATGGGCACCTCGGGTGATGCCCGTGCTCGCACCCGCGGCATGGACACGATCTAAGGCGGGGAGGGGAAGGGGGGAGACAGAGGAACAAGGGGGAATTAAGGGGGCGGGGGTGTGGCTGAATCCAAGCCACCTCGGGTGATGCCCGTGCTCCCACTCGCGGCAGCAACTCTATCTCAGGGACCACCATGGGCGGAAAGGGCGGGGAAAAAAGGAGGAAGGGGGAACGAGTGGGGGGGGGGGGGGGGGAAGTGCGTGGAGGACCGAGGCATGGGCATTTTGGGGGATGGTCGAGGCATGGGCTCCCACCAGCGGCATGGACATGATCTGATGAGCCACACATGCGGGAGGATGGGAAGAGCGGGGTGCATTTTCAGGAGGAGTGGACCCCACTTCGAGTATTCTGGGAGGGGATCTGAGGAGTTGTTTGTCACCATTTTGTGGGGTGGGGTGATTGGGGGGAGGGAAATGCACAGACGATAGAAGCACTTGGGAATCTTGGGGTCTGAGTGCATGCATGCACGCACCACACACGCACAAGATCTGGGTGTCGCACTCACATCAGCGAGGCACTTGAGGCATGCGACATGCAGGTGGCGCAGAAACTTGAAACATCCCTGCAGCAGCACCGATCAATCACCTGCTACTTCTGAGCCCTCTTTAGAATCACCCACTCACATCAGCGAGGCACTTGAGGCATGCGGCATGCAGGTGGCGCTGAAACATCCCCCCAGCAGCGCCGATCACCTGCGGCAGCACCGGTGCTAGCTGCCCTCCAACAGCCCGCGCCGTGGCCCCCCATAGCCCACACAGCGCGGCCCCCACCACTGCATCATCCGCCCACCGCGCTGCCACCAAGTCAAATGACGGCCAGGCGCCCTGCAGCAGCGGCAGCAGCAGCGCCTCTGCTCCCCCGCTCCCTCCTGCTCCTCCTGCTGCTGCTCCTCCCCCTGCAGCTGCTGCTGGTGACCCCCCAGGACTTGACACACCAGTGGCGGCGGCGGCTGCTGAGGCTGCTGCTGCACTTGATTCGCTGGCGAGGGCAGCGGCATGGAGCTTGTCCCCCACGGTGGACACAATGGCTGCGATCACTCTCAGGTCTGCTGAGAGGAGTGCTTGCGAGTAGGGCGAGGCGTCCTGATGGAGAGGGAGAGAGAGGGACGGACGGGGAGAGAGGGGCGACGGGGAGGAGGAGGAGGGATGGGGAGGATTGTGCGTCAAGAGGTTTGCAGGGAGGGGCACTTTCGTTCGAGTAAGGATATGCCTGTAAGGAGAGATTTCTTGCATCCACCATCACGTTTTCAACCACACACCACACCTGCATAGGCGCCGACTACTGCTGCTGCATGGTATTCAGTGCAGGCGCAGCCAACCTGGCTTGCACAGGCTCAGCCCAGCATGCCTGACTTTTGTGAGCCTACAGGTGAGTCGACTCAAAAGTCAGCCTGGCTTGCGCACGCTGAGCCCAGCATGAAGGCTTCAAGACTTCACGCAGGCGTGCACGATGCCTGCCAGCGGTAGCAGCACCAACTCACCTGCATGGGCGCCGTGCCAGCTGCTGCACCGTGTTCAGCACCGGGGCTGCCAGCCTGGCCAAAGCAGGCTGGGCCTCCCTTTGTGGCATCATTGCTGCCAACCCTGCCACCACTGCCACTCTGTCGCCCACGTCCATGCCCGCCCCAATACCTCTTCCCCCTCCTCCTCCTCGTACAACCAACTCACCTGCATGGGTGTGAGCTGCTGCACCGTGTTCAGCGCCGGCGCAGCCAGCCTCGCCAAAGCAGGCTGCGCCTCCCCCTGCGGCATCATCGCTGCCACAGCCGCCAATCCCGCCACCACTGCCACTCTGTCGCCCACGTCCATGCCCGCCCCGCCCCCAACCCCCCCCACCCTACCCTCCTCACAGCGGCAACTCACCTGCATGGGCGCCAGCTGCTGCACAGTATTCAACGCAGGTGCAGCCAGCCTCGCCAAAGCAGGCTGCGCCTCCTGTTGCGGCATCATCGCTGCCACTGCCGCCAGCCCCGCCACCACTGCCACTCTGTCGCCCACGTCCATGCCCGCCCCGCCCCGCGCTGCTGCAGCGGCAGCGAGGGCCTCCTCGCAGGACTGCATGAGCGGCGCCAGCACACGCGCTGCTGCTAGGTTGGGCGCCGCTGCATCGCAGAGACTCTGCAACGCCGCTGCTGCCTTGCCCGTGGCTGGAGGGGTCGGGTGAGCGGGGGAAAAGGGAAACACAGGAGGCGGGCGAGGGAATCGGGGAGAGAGGAGGAAGACAGAGAGGGAGAGTGAGGAGATGCAGGGAGGAAGGTGCTTGTGCAGACCCGTGCTGCAGCGGCGGCAGCGAGGGCCTCTTCGCAGGACTGCATGAGCGGCGCCAGCACACGCGCTGCTGCTAGGTTGGGCGCCGCTGCATCGCACAGGCTTTGCAGCGCCGCTGCTGCCTTGCCCGTGGCTGGTTAACATGGGTGAGGAGAAGGGGTGAGGGGGTGAGGGGGTGAGGGGATGAGGGGCGGGCGGGTGGAAGGGGTCAGAATGCTTGAGGTGACACGAGACGACACACCCAAGAGGATTTTCGAGTCACTTACAGAACTCTGGCTGCGGTTGATTGGGTTGGGTGTGAAAGAAGGGTTGGGAGAGCAGAAGAGGGGAGGGAGATGAGATCAGAAAAGGCGGGAACAGAGTCACTGTGCTGACACCATGCTGCCAGATTGCCATGCCAACATGATAGTGTGCCTAACAACATGCATGACTGAGGCTAGGTGGAGAAGGCAAGCGGGGAGTGTACCGTTGGGTATGTGGAGGGCGGCGACAGCGTAGAGCACCCCAGCCTCGAGGGCAGGTGGGTGGTGGGCGCAGAAGGGTGCAAAGGCCGCCACTGTGTGCATTGCCGTTGCCACCAGTGCTGCTGGGGGTATGTTGGCGGAGTCTGGTGAGGGGCAGGGGGGACGAGGGCGAGGGGATGGGGAAAGAGGCAAGACGGGGACGAGCGGGACGAGAGGGGAATGAGGGGAGGGGCGATGGGTATAGGGAGGAAAAAAAGACCGCTCAAACGGGCAGGTACTAAGGTGCCTGAAGAACAACAAGGCTCATGTGCAAGCACGTGTCCAGCACGTGTCCAGCATTACCACACATACAAAATTCACTGCATATGTACCTTTGGCAATAACAGCAGCCGAGCCTGGCAAAGAGGCAAACAATGACGAAAGAAACACACGGGCGGCGTTCGTCTCACTCTCCGACACCCCTTCCTCCCCTCCCCTCCCTCCTCCCCCTCCCGCTCCCTGCTTCCCCACACCAGCCCGATCCAAGATGGCGCCACTGGCGGCGCCAGCAGCAAAGAGTGCGACCTCCGCTGCTTGCCAGGAAGCAGCGGAGCGCAGCAGCATGGACACGTGGTCTAGGAAGACCGCTCCCAATTCTAGATAGCATGCCTCTAACGCCTCTGCTGCTGGCCCTTCCCGGTACCTGTCTCACAAGGGTGGGGGGGAAAAGGAGGAGACGGTTGGGTGGCAAGGAGAGGGAGGAGCAAAGCCAAGGGAACAGTGAGCCATGGCCCAGAGGCAGTGTCCCCGGCTCTAATAGCACGCCTCTCATGCCTCCGCTGCTTGAAAGGAAGCAGCGGAGCGCAGCAGCATGGAGACATGGTCTAGAAACATGGCTCCCAGTTCCAGAAAGCACGCCTCTAACGCCTCTGCTGCTGGCCGGCCCTTCCCGATACCTGTGGGGCGTGGGAGGGTGGGGGATTGTGTGGGGGGGGGGAGGCGGTAAGGAGAGCTGGGTGGCAGGAGGAAGAGGGAGAGTAGAGCAGAGGAAGCAGCGAGACGTGGTCCAGGAGAACAGAGAGGGAACAGAGAAGTGCCCGCAGCATCTGCTGCTGCTGCTGCTGCTGCTGCTTGTGAGATTGATTGCATTGCTCGCCAATGCCTCTGCTGGGAGGCAGGCAGCGAGAAGACATGGGTGTAAACGAGAAGAACAAAGCTTGTGTCACAGTTGAAGTTTGTTGGATTCGAAACGAAGCAAGCCTGCTAAGAGAACGATCTGTAGTACTAAGTCTACTAATCTGAAAGTCGAGGGAAGTAGTGAAAAAGGTCTACTGCTCACTCAAATCATCACATGCCATGTAAGAGTGAGGGAGTGAGGGAGTGTGGGAGTGAGAGAGTGTGGGAGTGTGGGAGTGAGGGAGTGAGGGAGTGTGGGAGTGAGGGAGTGTGGGAGTGTGGAAGGGAGGGAGTGTGGGAGTGTGGAAGCGAGGGAGTGTGGGAGTGTGGAAGTGAGGGAGTGTGGGAGTGTGGAAGTGAGGGAGTGCGGGAGTGAGGGAGTGTGGGAGTGTGGAAGTGAGGGAGTGTGGGAGTGTGGAAGTGAGGGAGTGTGGGAGTGTGGAAGTGAGGGAGTGTGGGAGTGTGGAAGTGAGGGAGTGTGGGAGTGTGGCAGTGGGAGTGTGGGAGTATGGGAGTGAAAGAGTGTGGCAGTGGGAGTGTGGGAGTATGGGAGTGAAAGAGTGTGGCAGTGGGAGTGTGGGAGTATGGGAGTGAAAGAGTGTGGCAGTGGGAGTGTGGGAGTATGGGAGTGAGGGAGTGTGGGAGTGTGGGAGTGTGGGAGTGCCACTCACCGCAGGAAGTCGTCTGGATCAACACCGATGTCGTCCAGAGACGTGAGCGGGTACGTGCTCGCTGACAGCACCGCCTGCCATGCCGGGCAGACAAGGGTAAGTGGCGGGGAAAGGGCGAGGCAGGGGAGAGGCAGAGCGGCAGGGTTGAGAGACAGGGTATTGCAGGCAGTGAAACGGAAAGAGGTGGGGAGAGACGGGAGGGCGATGCAAAAGAAGGAGCACAGAGACAGAAAATAAGGGAAGACGGAAGGGCAGAGAGGGCACAGTAATGGTTGGGCCTTCTGAAATTTCTCAGAGTCTTCCCACAGCAAGGGTGGGTGGGTGGGAGGGCGACGGAAGGGAAGCAGGATGCAGGGAGGGTGGAGAAACTTTCCGCTGCCGCTGCCGCTGCCGCTGCCGCTGCCGCTGCCGCTGCCGCAGACGCTGCCGCTGCCGCAGCCGCTGCTGCTTGGCTAAACGCTCAGCTGCAGCACGACCAGAAATAGCTCCCCGGACTGCAGCGCCGGGGCTCTCCTCTTCCTGGGCACCTTGGCCACCTTGGGCCACACCTCAGTTTTGGAGACTATCTCAAAACGCCGTTGCCGCTGCTACGGATTGCAAGCTCACCTGGAGCACGGCAGTAAAGAGCTCCCCGGACTGCAGCGCCGGGGCTCTCCGCTTCCTGGGCACCTTGGCCACCTTGGGCCACACCTCAGCCGCCATCGCTGCCGTATCCATCACCCTCTCCTCCTCCTCCCCCGCTCCCCCCGCACCCCCTTCACCTGCTCCTCCTCCTCCTCCTCCTCCTCCTCCTCCTCCTCCTCCTCCTCCTCCTGTCGCCGCCGCGCCACCAGCAGCACCCCCGGCAGCTTTCGCAGCAGCAGTGGTGCCTCCTGTGGTGAGCTGCACGAGCCACTGCAGGAGCCGCATCTCCATGTCGCCTCCGCTTGACAGCAGCCCTGCTTCTGAGGTTCCGATTGCCGCTACTAGCGGCACTATCGGGCTGTCTGTGCTGTCGTGGGGGCCACCCCTTAGAGCGAGAAGCCCTGGTGAGGAGGCAGGGGACGGGGGAGAGAGGGCATGGAGGGGGTAGACGGATGCTTGAATATCTCTCTCTCAATCCGCTCTCTCCTCCTCCACTCTCTCACCCTGAATGGTGGCCTTGACAGCCTCGTCCCTGCCGGGCCCGTCTATGCACTGCCTGCTGAGGCATCAAAACATAGCCTGGATTGCAGCTGTGCCTCAACGCACCTCACCTGAAAGGCGTCCTGTCCTCACGTTGAAATGCTCCTTCCTCCCTGTAGCCCTCTTCCCTCTCCCCCTCACCCTGAACCTGAATCGTGGCTTTAACAGCCTCGTCCCTGCCGGGCAGTATATCCACCTCCAGCAGCAGCTCTGATAGCACTCCCACTGCCCTGAATCGTGGCCATGGGCGGAAGATAGATACCTCACCTGAAACGCGTCCTCCTCCCCTCCCTCACCCTGGATGGTGGCCTTGACAGCCTCGTCGTCCCTGCCGGGCAGGCAGTATATCCACCTCCAGCAGCAGTTCCGACAGCATGCTCACTGCTGCCTCCTGCACCGCACTGTGCCGCACGGCCCGTCTGTGCACTGCACTGCATGCCGTGGCATCAAAACGTACCCTGGATGGTGGCTTTAACGGCCTCGTCCCTGCCGGGGAGTATATCCACCTCCAGCAGCAGCTCCGATAGCACTCTCACTGCTGCCTCCTGCACCGCACTGTGCTGCGATGCCAGCGCCAGCAGCAGCGCCTGGTGCAGGGGCGCGTGCTCCCGGTGTAGCTCCGATAGTGTCAGCCCCGCTTGCTTCCTGGGAGGGCGAGGAGAGAGGGGATTGGGAGTGGAGAGGAGAGGGTGGGGGATTGGATGGACTCTCAAATCAACGCCGGTGCCAGCAGCAGCGCCTGGTGCAGGGGCGCGTGCTCCCGGTGCAGCTCTGATAGTGTCAGCCCCGCTTGCTTCCTGGGAGGGCGAGGTTATGGGGGATTGGGACTGGAAGTAAGGTGGGATGGGATGGGGTGGAATGGTGTGGGATGGGTCAATGTGGAATGGGATGGGTGGAAGGTGAGCAGGGAAAGGTGGGTTGGAGCAAGAGGGTGAGTATCTTTGAGAGTGCGAGTATGTTTTGGCCAGTGCATTGATGCCACTCTATCCATGTGTGAATGCAGCATGCGTACATGCAAAAGTGAGTGCATGCATGAAGGTGTGTGCATAATTGCATGTGCGGGCCTGCATGCACATGTGACAGCATTAGTGACAGCAGCAGCAGCAGCAGCAGCAGCAGCAGCAGCAGCAGCAGCAGCAGCAGCAGCAGCAGCAGCAGCAGCAGCAGCAGCAGCAGCAGCAGCAGCAGCAGCAGCAGCAGCAGCAGCAGCAGCAGCGTTGGGATGCGCACCATCGGGCGAGGCAGGTGAGGCTCTTGGCGATGGTGTCGGGGGGCAGGGTGTCCGCTACAGAGGACGTGAGCGCCCTCTCCAGCAGTCGAATCACCTTGGGACAGCAGTCCTGCAGACACTCCATCACCTGCCATGCTCATTCCATTCCCATCCACAGAGCGGAGGAGGAGAGTGTGAGGCGCCCATGGTCACAGCACCATCAATGCCTAAAAAAATGCGCTCTATTCAATTTTATCCCCTCCTGTCCCCTGATAATTGAATTTATGTGTGTGTGTGTGTGTGTGTGTGTGTGTGTGTGTGTGTGTTTTTTTTTTTTTTTTGTCCCTTTTTTTGCTGTCGAATTTCACTATCACATCACCATCACAATAAGCCACCATCACCCTCACCATCACCATCACCCTCACCCTCACCATGGCCCCCCATGTCAACACTCTCAGCCCTCACTCCCCCCCCCCACACCCCCTACCTCTCTGGGGTGCGCCCGTGCGCGCAGTAGTGCCTCTTCCGCCAGCGCTGTGAGCAGCTCTACCGCCACCCCATACTCCGCCTGCCTCTCCACCGCCTCCATCAGCTGCCGCGCGCGCAGGCCGGGGGAAGGGTGAGCGCGCGGCGAGGGGGGAGGGTGGGGGGGGAGGGACGCGGGGAAAAGCAACACGAGAGAACCAGGGGGAAGAGAGGGAGGGACGGGAGGGGAGCTCAGAGACAAGCCACGAAAACGAAGGGGTGACGAGAGGGGGCGATGGCAGAAGAGGGGTGGGGGGGGGAGGGCGAGGGGGGTGGTGGGTGTCGGGGTGGGGTGACTTCACGCGTATGGAGCAGGGATAGGAAAAATATTGTTCCCTACCAAGATTTAACCTACCTCATAGAACCTCTTGGCCCCCCAGAAAAAATCATCCAGCTCATAGCAAGACTTGGAACCGAAGATTTCGAAACTACCTCATAGCACGTGTTGGGGCCGGCTAGAGCAGCAGCCGCGCCGATGACGATGCACAGCCGCGATCGCACCACGGGATCCATGCCCGGCGCCAGCGCGGCCGGCAGTTGCCGTACCAGCGTCTCGAAAATCTCCGCCGCATCTTCCGGCGACAGCTGACCCCAGTCGGACCGCATCTTATTTAGGAGGATGTTCAGCGCGAAGAATCTAACGTCCGCCGCGCCGCCCACGCCCGCTCCTGGCGGCGGGAACGCTAAGTACAGGACAACGGTCCACACCACGGGCTGCCCGCAATAGGTATTCAGCCAGTCGTTCGCGGCTTGACGCTTAGTTAAATCCGGGTCGTGCAATAACGCAGATATCGCGGCCTCCATCTCCTTGGCTCCGGCTAGCAGCGACTGCTCGTCGTCGGAAGCGGGAGGAGCGCGGGAAGCCGCCATGGCTGGTGAGCCCCCGGAAGCGCTCCCGCTGCGGTAGAGATTATGATTATTCGCGAGGCTGGGGTCGATGGAAGGGCTAGTGAAGGAGGGAGAGCCGCCGTGGTGAGTGGTCGGAATGGGAATGGTGAGAGGCGAGGTCGGAGGTAAGCCGCTGCCTCCTTGTTGACCCGCCATGGAAAAGGGGATCGTGGGTTCGTCCCACTGCTACTGATCTTTGTTAAAAGAAAAAAAAAAAGAAAGAACCCCAGAAATCACTATCAGTGGATTTTTCGCACTGATGGTACGAGACGGGGAGAAGACAAATGTTCGCGAAAGGTTGGCGTAATGGCGAAGAAACGGCGCCCAACGGAGGAAAATGGACCAACGGCGAGCAGGGAAGGATCGAGGTGTCAAATGTAAAGGTTAGTAAGCCGATGGCGCGGAAACTTAAAAAAAACTCCCGACCTCAAATTTGCAAATTCTTCGGAATGAGTGCGATTGTCAACGGCTCGCTGCTACGGTGTACAAACCAGCTATCGAGCAACCGAAAAAATACACGGGCCAACGAGACCGCACCAACAGCTTCGCGACTATTCGCTTACTTACGCCACTAAAACCTCCAGAGCGTGAAGGACGTTACGGATTTTCGAGCGTAAGTCGATCGGTGCAAGGGTCACGTGACGACAACCAGATTGCGTAATCAAAATGGTCATCACAGATTGAACTCGCGGGTCCGTGTGTCAAATCAAATTCTAACCTAACAGGGCTGGTGTGGTGTGGTGTGTGGGATGGGGCACAGAGAGGTCTGTCAAGAACAAACTTTGGTAGTGGCTTTTGGTTGGGACGGAGCGCAACGTGACGACAGCCGCCATTGAAATGCAGCAGTCCTGTTCTGTGCTGAACTGTTGTGGATGCAAGCCCCAAGCCACTTTCGCACAAGTTCGCAGAACCCCAGAAGGTTCGATTCTACACGAGCAGGTTCAGCATGCATGGTTTCTCCGAGGAGGAGCATGCGAGATACGAGTGCATGGCGAAAGAAGCATCGGTCGTTACGCAAAGAATAGAGGATGAACTGTACCCAAGACTCCAAAGTCAGCATGCAAACACAGTAGCGTGGTCCCCACCTACCAAATATCCTGTTCACGATATGAGCTGTTAAAAATGTGCGTGTGAATGAACACATGGAACGAGTGTATTAATGAGCAGTATGACTGAATATAATCCTCGATGTTTGAGTTTGCACTTCTGCCTTGTTTGCTCTTGCTTAGCATATTCACTGTAGCTAAGTTAGGTGTCCCTTAGCATCTTGACCAAAGCGTATAGAGTTACTATCACATGGACTTGTAATGAAGGGACAGGGCACGTTCTGTCGCGGCTCGTCCGTCCACTGATCCTCCGGGCTTTTCCACACTCGAAAGCTTTTCTTCATGAAAAGCGCCTCTTCGTCTGCCGTTTCATTCCCCATTCGTCGAACGAGCCCCCATTTCGCTGCCCTAGCCAACCACCACACTGCTTCTCAGCTTTACTTCTGCCCGAACAAATTCATCAAGCCTACACACAAGTGTATCAAACACACGTCCACCCTCCGCCCGCAGAATGCAGCATGGTTGGGAGCGGCAGGTGAGGAGGCACCTGAAACCTCCCTCCCTCTCCAGTCAGAGGGACCGTCAGTCACCGCTTGCGCTGCCGTTTTCCTGTCAAGTTGACGAGTTGGGTTGGGTCGTCGTCAAGACACAAACGACCGTGCGTATTCTCGTTGCCATGCCAAGCACAAAGCACAGCAGCGCGCTGATTGTTCAGCCAATGGAGACTACACAAACATGGACATAGCATAGCAGTAATAGGTCGATAGTGCAGGTGAGGTACCTGTCTTACCGACCACGTCGATTACGTTTGGTGGCAGCTCAAGGCCTCATGGTATGGCTAGTATGCTATGGGGGAAGAGGAAAGGAAGGCTACAAGACGATGGCGAGGCGTCTAGTAAACCCGCATCAGTTCCCAAGACCACGTCGAATGATCCTCCGAGAACGGAGACGGAGCTCGAAGCTATCGGCAGCCCCGTCGTAAACGTCGACGTTGACGGTGACGGACAGACCAAACGGAATGGCGCGTGGGGGAAGCGGCTGGGTAGTCTATTGGGGTCCATACACGCGGGAGAGCAGGGCGGTAAGGAGGGTAAGGCGAGGGATCGGAATAGCGGGAACAGCTCCCCGCTTTCGCCGCAGAATGAGCGGGAGAAGCGCGCACGAGCAGCGAAGAAGAAGAAGAAGCGCGGAAAAGGGCTGTTCGCGATGCCGACTTGCATATGCATGCCGGCCACAGGAATTAACACGACGGGAATCACCATGGACGACGATGATTGGCTGGACGATCCCGGCGGCGATCCCGAAAAGCGCAAGCAGCAGCAGCAGGAGCGGAGAGGACCTGGAAAAGGTGGCCGTTGGTTTCCGTCGGCTGAGGAGGAGGATGCGGAGGAGGTAGGCGGCGCGGATGGTGGTATCGGCGCGGGAAGCAAACCGAGTCGCCTTTCCGCTGACGCTAACGTTGACGTTCTCGCGGTCGCGGATTGGGGCCGCGCGCCGCCCTCGAGATTGCCGTGGGGCGACTACGGCGATGACGTGGACCCGTCGCGCGAGTCGTCGTCGGTGCTGAGGGCGGAGCGCGGGAAGGAGACGGGGGGACGGGACGCGCGTGACAGTAACGAGCGGCCGTCGCCGCCGTCTCCGACGGCTTCAGGTGAGGCTGATGTGAAGTGGGAGGGGGGAGCAACAAAGAACGAGGCGCTGTATTTGTCGGGCGGCAGTGCCAGCCATGATGAATGCGTCGCGCGTGAGTTATGCATGCAAGGGGCGAATCATGTTTACGGCTTGATATCTTAGACCTTACATGTGCCTGTCCCTACCTCTCCCTGCAAAAGCTCAGTCGGCTCTCTCTCCCATTCCCGTCTTCCCTGCCAACTCTTCTCCCCCCTTCCCCCGCGCTCTTCCCGCGCGCTCTCTTCCCCCGCGCTCTTCCCTTGCGCTCTTTCCGCTCGCGCCCTTCCCCCGTGCCCGTGCGCCCTCCGCTTTATGCAGGCTCCGATGCTAGCACAGGCACCGGCCGCTCGCGCCAGAAGGGTGCGGCGGGCGCAGCAGCCGCGGCGGCAGCAGCGTGGCGCAAGCGGAGCGGGCGCAGCTCGTTCCGCCTTGGCGGCTCCAGGCGGGGAGAGGGCGCGGGGGAGAGCGAACGCGAGGGGGAGAAAGAGGGGAAGGCGCAGGCGGAAGGGACGGACGCGGAAGGGGGGAAGAGAAAGATGGGGGGAAGGGCGTCGAAAAGAGGTGCGGAATCAACTGCGGGGGAAGGGGATGAGACCTCGGAGGGGCAAATGCGCGCGCGCACTCCCCGCACTGCGCGCACTCCCCGGACTCCGCGCACTCCGCGCACGCCTCACACACCCAGAACGCCCCGCACCCCCCGTAGCCTTGCGCACGCGCACAGCCACGCGCGTAATGCGCGCACGCCACGCTCCCGCGGGCCCACCACGCCTGGCGGCAGGCGCAGCAGAAGCAGGGGGAACGCGGAGGGGTGGGGGGAGGGGAACGCGGGATGGAAGAGAGGGGAAGAGGGGGACGATGAGGATACGGTGGGGGAGGGTAGGGGGGCGCAGAGACGAGGGGGGGGCAGTAGGTATGGGAGAGGCGGTGCTGGGGTAGGTAGTACTGGTGACGGTGCTGCTGCTGATGGTAGTGTTGGTTGGGGTGGGGGAGGGAGCAGTGGGGACGAGGAAGGGGAGGAGGGGGTGACAGGGGCTGGTGTGAGGTTGGGGGGGAGAAGGGGGAGGAGGAGGGGGGGGAGTAGGGGGAGCGGGGGGAGTGATGCGCGGTGGTGGCGGAATATGTCTAGAGATGGGGACAGGGGGAAGGAGAAGGCAGGCAGGCAGAACGGCGCAATGAGCAAGCGTAGCAGCGGTGCTGCTGCCAGTGGGGGCGGTAGTGGTGCTGGCAGCAGGAGCGAGCATGCAAGAAGCGGCGGTGACACTGATGCTGATGCAGGCTCTGATGCCACCGCAGCAGCAGCGGCAGACTTTCCCCCAAGCGGCGGCAGCAACAAGAGCACAGAGAGCCGTCAGCAGCAGCAGCAGCAGCGAAACTCGTTTGCGCTTGGGTTGGACCATAGCCGCTTCCTGAGCCGTGTGTATGGCAGTGAGAGCAGCCGAGGTGATGCAGGGCCGGGGGGAAGCTACAACTGGCGCACAGAGGATGCGGGGCATGGGGGAACCGGTGGGGGGGGTGGAGAGAGTGGGGAAAATGGAGCGGTGGCGGGGAGTGAAAAGCGGTTCTGGTGGGAGACGGGTGCGGTTGGGAGAAAGGATGAGGGAGAGGGAGAGGTGTTTGGAGCGAGAGTGGGAGATTTGGGTGTGGGTTTGGGAGGGGCGTTTGGAGGAGGGAGAGGTGCGCATGCGCAGATTGGGGCAGGGGTGGTTGGGGAGAGTTTGTTTTTGAGGCGGTTGCGGAACAGCTATGGGGGGGAGAAGGACGTTGATTACTGCAGTACTGTGAGCGAGAGTGAGAGAGGGAGTGGGAAGGAGAGGGCGAGTGTGGTGAAGAGTGGGAGTGAGAGTGGGAGCAACAGGGATGGGGAAGAGGGGGAGTGGGATGAGAGAGAGGGTGAAGCGGCAGTGGAAAGTGGTGAAGGGAGGGACTGGGGAAGAGGGACGAGCGTGAGAAGAAAGGGAAGAGGTGGAGTAGGAGAGAGGGATGGAGAGGGGGAAGGGAACGGAGAGGGGGAGGGAGC
This sequence comes from Closterium sp. Naga37s-1, assembly GCA_947471745.1. NCBI lineage: Eukaryota > Viridiplantae > Streptophyta > Zygnematophyceae > Desmidiales > Closteriaceae > Closterium > Closterium sp. Naga37s-1. The sequence goes on from CANJKZ010001154.1 coordinate 525,262, forward strand.
GGGAGGGGGAGAGGGCGGGGGAAGGGAAGGGGGAAAGGGCAGGAGGGGAGAGGGCGGAGTGGCAGTAGTTTCTGCGCGCTCGCGGTTCAGAATCAATGTGGATGCGCTGAGGCGCAAGGGCAACGCGAGTGTGGGGGGCGGGGGTGATGATGCTTCCCATGCTACCCAGATGCATGATCGTGCACCTGAGGATGCTGCTGGTAGTGCTGATGGGAATGGTGATGGTGGTGGGAATGGCGATGGTGGTGGTTATGGTGATGGGCAGAATGAGCATGTTGATCATATTGAGCATGGTGAGTATGATGGCAGGCATGATGACAAGCGCTATGACTATGACAATCACACGCCTCCTGCTGCTGCCAGCTCTGCGGTTCTGACTGCTGCCATAACCATGCTCAACAAGCCCCTGTCCCCTGTCAAGCCCCCCGGCACCCCTTCCTCCCGCTCCCCCCGCATCGCCTCCCTCCGCTCCCCCCGTTCCCCCGCCTCCTTGTCCGCGCGCCCTTCCCCCCCTCTCTCCCCGCTCTCCCCCCGCGCCCCCCTCCCCGCACCTGACACCTCCCCTGAACACGCTGCTTCGTTCCCGCTTGACCTACCTTCGTCCGCTGTTCCCCTGCCCGCCCTGCCCGCCCTGCCCGCCCTGCCTGTTCTGCCGGCGCTATCAACAAGAGAACCTACCCTATCTCGATCATCTCCCTCTGACTCCCATGCTGCTTCTCCTCCTCCCCCATCCGCGCTTCACCCTGCTTCCTCCTCTCCCTCCGCGCTCCCTCTCGACTCCCACCACCCCGAACCGTTCTCCACACCTCTGTACCTGGAAGAGCCATCATCCCTGGCGCTACCTGCTGCTGCTGCTTCGGCATACCTTCAACCGCCCTATACCTCCTTGCAGCCCACCTATACCTCTCGTTATGCTGCTCAATACGGGGCAGGGGCAGGAGCAGGGGTAGGGGTAGGGGCAGGGGCAGCAGGGGCGGGAAGGGGTGGGAGGGCTAGAGTGGGGGTGGCAGCAGCGGCCCTAGCAGCTATGGCGGGAGGGGGTAAGGGCAGGAAGGCTTGGTCTCGTACCACTGCTGCTGCTGCTCCTGCTGCTGCTGCTGCTGCTGCTGCTCCTGCTGCTGCTGCTGCTGCTGCTGCTCCTGCTGCTGCTGCTGCTGCTGCTGCTACCCCTGCTGCTGATCTTGATGCTGCTGCTGCTGTGGGTGAAGTGGAGGGTGGGGCGGAGAAAGGGGCAGCGGGACGGGAGGAGGGAAGGAGGGAGGAGGAGGGGCAAGGGAAGGCGAGAGTGGGAACACGGAGGAACCAGGAGGAGGAGCGGCAAAGGCTCAAGGCGCTGATTCGCAGCAGTGAGGAGGGGGACGAGGGGGACGTGGGGGACGTGGGGGACAGTACGGGGAGCGTGGGGGGAACAGGAGTGGTGGGCCGGGCTTTTGAAAATGAGGCGCATGGGGTTGGCGCGAATGGGGATGAAGCTGATGGGATGAGGAGCAGCAGTGGGGGCTCATTCGGGTGGGGCATGCGGCTGTTGCAGCAGTCTGGTTCCGGGTGTAAAGAGGTGGAAATTTTAGAGGGAGATGGGGAGAGTGGCGAGGGGAGAGGAGGGGAGGAGACGGAGGGGCGTGATGAGAGTGTGGCGCGAGGGGGGGTGGTGGGCGTGACAGGGGCAGTGGCAGCAGCACACGAGCAGGAAGCAGAGAGGGACGAGGGGGGGAGAGGGGAGCGAGGATGGGGGAGTGAAGCGGAGGGGAAGGGAGGGGAGAAGGAGAGAGAGGAAGCAGGAGCTCCGAGTTTTGAACCGTCTCGAATTAAGAAGGAAAGGATGGAAGCAGGGGGAGGACGAGGTCCGGATTACTCCCGGTTCTGGAATCAGAGCAGGGCTAGAGCGGAGCAAGGGGATGAAGAGGAGGAGGAGGAAGAGGAAGAGGCGGAGGAGCCTCATTGGGAGGTGTTGAGGGACATTCATGATGAAATGGCTGCTGAGTGGCTGCGCCGTGGACTGCTGAAACGAGCACTTGGTGAGTCGCAGGGTGTGCAGGATGCCGAAGAGGAGACAGAGGAAGAAGAGGGGGGTGAGGAGAGGCGGGAGGCAGGGGAGGAGGAGAAAGGTGTTGAGGAGAAGGGAGTGGGGGAGGAGGGGCGGGAGGAGGATGAAGGGGAGGTGGTGGTGGTGAAGGAGGTGGTGATGGTGGAGGAAGAGGAGAAAGGTGAGGAGAGAGAGGTGGTGGTGGGGTTGTGGGAGGCGCGAGGGAGGGAGGAGACGAACGAGGAGCGGAAGGAGGCGGTGAGTGTTGAGGGGTATGTGAAAGGTGGGGAGGATGGAAGAGAGGTTGTGTGCTCCTCTGGTGCTGAATCATCATCATCATCATCATCATCAGCAGCAGCAGCATCGTCGCCTGTGGCGCCTCCTCCTGTGTTGCCTTCCTTCAATTCCTTCTTCTCCCCTTCGTCCTCATCCTCCTCGCCTCCTTCTGTCGTACAAACCCGGTCCGCAGCACCAGCAGCAGCATTACCGCCACCACCGGGAGGAGCAGCGGCAGCAGCAGCAGCGTTACCACCACCACCAGGAGCAGCAGGTGCTGCAATAACAGCAGTGACAGTGCCAACACCACTCTCGCCTCCCTCCACTGAGTCTGCGCCTGCTGCAAGCACCCCGTTCTCTCCGCTGCTCTCCCCTTTCTCTCTCTTCTTTGGCACCACCAGCAACAAAGCAGACGAAGCTCACCCTTCTGCCGACACTGCCACCACCGCTGCCACTGCCTCTGCCACTGCAGCCGTTACTGCCATTCCCACTGCCACTTCCTCCACTGCTTCTGGCAGCCCTATAACGGCAACAGAGTGTAAAGAAGACTACAGAATGAATGGTGGGGACAGTAGAGAGCAGATACCAATGATACGAGCACAGGAGGAGATGGCGCAGGAGCAAGAGGAGGAGGAAGAGGATGAGGGGAATCGGTGGTGGGAGAAGGGGAGCGGGGGCTTGCTAAGGTACCGTAGTGGTGGGAGTGATATGGACCCGTTTGGCTCAGGCAAATTCTTGTTGCCTTCTGAGAAGATAGGATCAGGTGATGCGTCATCCCACCCTCATCATTCTCTCCACTCTCACCAGTCTCGCCAGCTTGACAAGCCGTTTGGCTCCGGCAAGGGCTTTTTCCTGCCCTCGGAAAAGAGAGGATGGCTGATGGGAGGGAGCGTGAAGGAGGGCGAGGAGACGGGGGAGAAGGATGATGTGGAGTCTGGCGATGGGGATAGGGATGCTGGTGTGGATAGAGATGAGGGTGGGGATGGGGATATGGCTAGGGATGGCCGTTTTGAGAAGGATGACGGAGGGAAGACGGAGGATGAGAGCACGGAAGGCTCAGAATCCAAGTCAGGCGAACGAGCTAAGGAAGCAGCAGCAGCAGCAGCAGCAGCAGCAGCAGCAGCAGCAGCAGCAGCAGCAGCAGCAGAAGGAGTGGTACCACCACCGGCTGCTGAAGCTGGATTTTCCTCACCTGACCCATCCACAGGCGCACATGCCCCGTGCACCCCTCACATACAGGACAAACGCATCTTCTCCTCCCCCTCCACCGCCTCTCCGTCCCCAATCCCCTCTTCCACCGCCTCCCCTTCCCCTCTCTCCTCATTCACCCCCTCCCTCTCCACACCCTCTCCCCCCACTGTCCCATCCTCCTCCTCCTCCTCCGCTTCCTCCTCGTCAGCATCATCAATGGCGCCCCACACGCCTCCTCTCCCCCCGCCGCCTGGCCGTGCGCTCGTCTTCTCCCCCGCCTCGCCCTTGGAGGAGCAGCCTGAGTCGACTCAAAAGTCAAATGCGCCTCCTCTGCTCCCTCCGCTTGGCCGTGTTCTCGCCTTCTCCCCCGCCTCGCCCTTGGACGAGCACCCTGAGGGCGCTATTTCGGAGGCGCCTCAGAGATCGCCTCTTTTGCCGCCTCCCCCTGGCCGTGTGCTTGCCTTCTCCCCCGTCACACCCTTGGGCGAGCGGGCTGAAGAAGACCATACTATAAAGGCGCCTCTAGAATCGCCTCCTCTTCCTCCTCCCCCTGGCCGTGCGCTCGTCTTTTCCCCCGCCTCGTCCTTGGACGAGCGGTGTGAGGGTGAGAGCGTGTGCGCCACAGCAACCACTGGTGCTACCCAGCAACCACTCGCCAGTGCTACTCGTGGCGGGCAGAAACTCGAATGGCGTGCAGGGGAAGGAGGAGTTACCACGAGGGTAGCTGCGGACACACGAGCAGATGCAAGGGCAGAGGAGAGAGCAGAGGAGAGGGCAGCGGAGGGAGAAGGGGAGAGAGAGGAGACACGAGCAGGGGAAGCAGGAACCATGAGGAACACAGCAGCAGTGACCTCACTCCCGGAGCGGCTGTCACCTGCGCACCATCACTACCAGCACCCAACCTCGCCCTCCCAACAAGCGGCATCTATAGACCTGCCCTCCCCATCCCAACAAGCTGCTTCAGTGGAGCTAACCTCCCCCTCCCAACACGCAGCATCTCTAGACCTGCCCTCACCGTCCCAGCAGGGAGTGTCAGTGGAACTACCCTCGCCGTCCCAGCAAGGCACATCAGTGGAGGTATCCCCAGTGGGGTCCCAGGGAGGGCGGATGAAGCCGTGGCGCAGCAGAAGCATTGGCGCCCGGGCAGGCATTCCCAGCCCCAGAGCAAGCATTCCCAGTCCCAGGTCTCGTGAAGCGGGGACAGCAGGAGGGGCAGGAGGAGCAGGAGGGGCAGGCGGGGCAGGGGGAGGGGCTGGTGGGTCTCTGGTTAGTCCCAGGTCAGGCAGGATATTGAGTCCGAGAGGGGGAATGAGCGGGGCAGGGGAGGGAGAGGAGGGCAGGGGGGGTTCCCTCTCCTCTGCCTCGTCCGCTCGCCTCGCACGCCCGCCACTCCCAGCACCCCCCATCGCCTCCGCCTCCTTCTCCCCCTCTCTCTCTTCTGCCGCCACCACCGTCAACGCCGCTGCTGGTGCTGGTGCTGCTGATGGTCTTTCCAAGCCCCCATTGACTTCCTCCTCCTCCTTTGGCTCGCTTCCTCTCTCGTCCCTGCACTCGCAGCTCTCCCTACCACGCCTACCCCGCATCACCACCGCGGCCTCTGCTGCTGTCAATGCTGCTGCTGCTCGTACTGGCAGCTCCATTGCTGCTGCTGCTGCTGCTGCCGCTGCAACTGCTGCGTCCAGTGCGAGGAGTCGCAGTGAAGGCAACAGCCCGTCAGTGGCAATGACATCTGCAATGGCATCTGGAAGGTCATCATCGGGCGCAGCAGGGAGCGCACTCAGCTTCTTCTCCTCCTCGCCCTCCGCCACCCCTCGCTCGCTCTCGCCCAGCCGAACAGCTCCACCGGTCAACCCGCGGCGCTGGCTCGACTGCCTCAAGTCGCACCCACTGATCGGGCCCAAGGTGGGTACAATCTAGCAGAAATTGAGAAGTCTTCTGAGACGAGGTGACTTTTGAGTCGACTCAAAAGCCGAGCAGCACCGCCGGTGGTGAACCCTCCGCACTGGTTCAACTGTCTCAAGTCGCACCCACTCAACGGGACTAAGGTGGGTCGAGTCTCGTGAACGCCAATTATCTTCAAGTCTCACCCACTCGTCGAGCCCAAGATGGGCTGAATCTGGGGGCTTTGAAATGATTTGTGAGGCGTTGCAAAGTCAGCTCTTGATACAGCTCAGAAACCAACTCTAAGTCCCATCTGGCAGAATCTAGCTGGCTTTTGAGTCGACTCAAAAGTCAACTCGGCTTATAGGCCAACTCTAAGTCTTATCTGGCAGAATCGAGCACACTTGCACACATGCTTCCTACTTGCATGTGTGGGCTGCGCTCTATAAGTGCACGTCCATAGTGGCTCACCCACTCAAAGCAGGCATGTGTGCCATCTCACACACACCCCCTCTTCCCCTTCCTTCCGCTTCCAATCCCTTCCCTTTCTTCCGTTTTCCTCCCCGTCTCTTCCATCTCTCTCTCCCGTCTCTTCCCGTCCCCCGCTCCACAGATCACGGCACGAGACGAGGGGCCGCTGCAGTTCATTCAGGACATTCGCATTCTCGACTGCCCCAACAGCGCCAAGGTCAGCCTGCCACCCTTGCATTCGCATTCTTAACGTCTACTCCTTTGAAAAGTCTCAAGAACACCGTGTGCTGTGCTGTGCACACGGTACCGTCCTGTGCTGTGCTGTGCACACCTGCACCGTCCTGCACCGTCCTGTGCCATTACCTCCGTGGTTCCCTTCTGTGCCGTTCCACGCCTCCCATCCCATAAAATCATACACATGAAAGGTCTCATTGAAAGCTCATATCTACGCATGAACTCATCAGCTCACCTACGAATCAACTCTCACCCACTCACTTGGATCTCCGTCTGAGCTCCTCTGTCCTCGCCTCCTGGGCTTCCCCCATCCACGCCATGACACCACGACAGGGAGCACGAGTGGAGTTTCTATTCCGCGCCAACCCCTTCTTTGGCAACATCAGGGTGAGGCTCGGCCACTGCCCCTCTGTTGCACTGATATGCAACCCCTTGGTAGACACTGCCTTTTAGGTGCCTGGTAATTTCGTGATTTGTGATGTGATATGTAACACATTGAACCTTGAGGCATCTCAAGGCTTAGGTTTCGTTTGCATGCTCTCTGACTGTTTCTATGATTGACGAGTCACACGCCCATCCACCCGCTTCTCCTGCCTTTGCATTTCTGCGTGTGCATACGTGCATGTGTGTTTGTTGTTCGTGTGCATGTGTGTTTGGGAATGTGTGCACGTGCATGTATGCATGCGTGCATGTGCTTGTATGCATGCGTGTGTGTGCATGCATGCATGTGTGCAGCTGACCAAGTCGTACATAGTGAAGGACAGGATTCGCTACGGTGACCCACTCTTCTCCAGCATCCAAGGGTCAGTCACCCGCCGACTGGACCATTGCTCTTCACCCACTCCCACTCCCACTCCCGCTCCCGCTCCTGCTCCCGCTCCCCCTCCCGCTCCCAACCCCGCTCCCAACCCCGCTCCCAACCCCGCTCCCAACCCCGCTCTCACTCCCACACCTTATTCTCCACCTGCCTTTTTTTTTTCCAGTTTGTTATCACGTTATTGCCTCTTCGATCTGTTGATGCTCTATCACCCACCCACTTCCTCACCCACTCTCCTTTCTCCTCTCACCAATCTCCCAACTTTCCCCCTTCCACACTCCTCTCCCTCCATTTGACCCTCGCCTTCCTTCCCATTCTTCCCCTCGCTCTCCCTTTCCACCCCTTCTATCTTCTGAGGCTCTCCAAAATCCCCTTCCATGTTTCCAATCTGTACTAACCCCAACCCACCTAACCCCCCTCCCCCCCCCCCCCCCCCCTCCTCTCCCCCCCATGTCCTTCCCCTCCCTCCCCCCTTCGAACCCTTTCTCAGCTCCACCATTCATTGGCTTCCAGGAAAAGACGTCACCAAGAGACCTCCCCTCCCCTCCTCTCGCTCCATCTCCTCCTCCTCCTCCCCTTCTCTCTCCTCCTCGACCACCACCACTGCCACCGCCACCGCTCCATCCACTGCCGCTTCTACCACTCCTGCTGCGACAGAACCTGCTGCTGCTGCCGCCCCTGCTAGTTCTGGCGGATGGTTTGGTTGGTTCAAACCGGTAGCAGCAACGGCTGCAGCAGCAAACGCCACTGATTCTACTGCCACTGGTGCTGCTGCTGTTGCAGACGCAAGTGGGATAGGAGGAGGTATCGGCAACGAGGGAGAGGGGAGAGGTGAAGGAAGAGGGGCAGTGCTCGGGCAGCAGCAGCAGCAGCAAGTGGAGGAGGAGGAGAGTTTCTTTTTCTTCTTCCGCTCGCGCCCCGCACTCACAGAGGAGGAGTCGTCAGAAGAGACTGTGGTAAGCGGGAGGGGTGGAGACTTTTGAGTCGACTCAAAAGTAACTTTGGGAGGGGGGGTTTTAAGGTTTGAGGCGCGTGCGCTCACAGAGGAGGAGTCCTCAGAAGAGACTGTGGTAAGCGGGAGGGGGGATGAGTGGGACAGGGGAAGTGCGGGAAGGGGGAAGGGGGAAAGGGGAAAGGGGAAGGGGAAGGTGGGGAGGCAGGAAGGGGGTTGGGGGGTGGGAAGGAAATGTAATGTAAGTAATGGGCTGAAGCGGACGAGAGAAGGGGCGAGACTAGCAGGGGCAAGACAGAAAGGGAGGAGGTGAGAGGGGCAGGCATGGGAGCAAGTGGTTTGTGAGTGGGCAAGTGTGAGGAACGGGTTATGGCGATTGTTTTGAAGGACTCCGCGTGGTTGCTGCTGCTGTTTTTGAGTCGACTCAAAAACAAGGCTGAGGAACGAGGTACGGCGTTTGTAATGTTTTGAAGGACTCCATGTGGATGATGCTGCTGGTTCGGATCCTCACTCCGAGTGTTGTTACATCTGTGTGCTTCGGGGTGCGTGCGTGCGTGTGTGCATGTGTGAGGGGAATGGGGGCGTGGGTGCATGTGTGTGTGCGTGTGTGAGGTGGGGAGGGGGGGATTGGGGCGTGGGTGTGTGTGTGTGTGTGTGTGTGTGTGTGTGTGTGTGTGTGTGTGTGTGTGTGTGTGTGTGTGTGTCTTTCTGTGTGTGTGCGTGCATGTGTGTGGAGAGCAGGAGCTGAAGCTATTGGAAGATGTGGTGACACAGGCAGCGGAGAGAGAGTAAGTGATTCCATGCACTGCCATGCTCTCTCATGCACTCTCATCACCACCCTATCACTTTACCCATCCTCCCAATCATCACTCAAGCGCTCTTGCCTCTTACCCCTATCCATTTCCACTTGCCACTTGCCACTTGCCACTTGCCGCTTGCCACTTGCCGCTTGCCACTTGCCGCTTGCCACTTGCCGCTTGCCACTTGCCGCTTGCCACTTGCCACTTATCCCTTATCCCTTGCCTATAGCCCCTTGCTTATTGCTCCTTACTTGATATCTCGTGCCCCTTGCTCCTCGCCACTTGTTCCCTCTTCCCCTTTGCCCCTTATTTCCCCTTCTCCTTGATTATCCTTCTCACTTTCCGCGTTCCCCTTCCCCTGCTTCCTCCATCCCGCCCTGATCCATTCCCCCCTGTTCGCAGCATTGAGGTTCCGAAACGAATACCCACCAACCTGTTTCCCCCTGTTCCCTTTCCTCTGCTTCCTCCACTCCCCCAACCCTCTCCCCTCCTCGCAGCATCGAGGCTCCGGAGAGAATAGTGACCAACCTGCTGGCATGGTACTCGCACCTGGGGGAGGGCGCAGGGGACGACGAAAGCAGCAGCTGCGGCAGCAGCAGCAGTGGGACAGAAACCACAGAGGGGGAATCTCTGGAAGCAGAGAGAGAGGGGAGTGGGAGGAGTAAGGGGAGTGGGAGGAGTGAGGGGACTGAGGAGGGTGATGGTGGGTGCACTGGTACTAGTAGGTTGATGGTAGCGGGTGTAGGGGCGGAGATGATTAAGGGTGATGGGAGGAGTGGGGCCCGACTGGTGTGGCGGGATGGGGTGAGAGTAGAGGAGAGAGGGGACGGGGAGGAGGAGGAAGAGGAGGAGGAGGAGGAAGGGAAGGCGAAGGATGTGGGATGGAAGCAGATAGCTAGGTACACGACCAATGGGGATGGTTTAGCAACGGTGGGTAACGATTCGGTAGGAAAAGGGAAGGCGGAAGACGAAAATGACAGGGAAGAGGAAGGAAAGGAGGAAGGCGAGCAACTAAAAGGCCATGAAGTCACAAGCGAGCCAAACTCCCCTCGTATCATACCCCTCTCCTTCCCTCCCTCTTTGGCCTCCCCCGATCGCTCCCCCCATTCCTCTTCCAGCCCCATCCCGCCTCAACTCTCCACCCATCGCCTGCCCGCGCTCCTTGCTCCCCCCCATCCCCTTCCGCCGCTTTCCCCCTGCGCCACCACCCCTCCCCCTCCCCCCTGCCCAGCGCAACCCTGGTCTGAGCAGGGGCTGTGGCAGCTGGGGCTGAGACCCGGCCCAGATGCGGCTAGGTTGAGAGAGGTGCGCTTGGATAGCCTCAGTGCTGCTTTGAAGGGGCAAAAGTGGAGGCTGGGAGGGAGGGGGGCGGGCGAAGGGAAGGGGAAGTGGGGAGGAGGGAGTGATGGGAGTGGGAGTGATGGGGAGGAGGGTGGGGAGGAGGGAGAGGAGGAGGAGGAGGAGGAGGAGGAGGAGGAGGAGGAGGAGGAGGAGGAGGAGGAGGAGGAGGAGGAGGAGGAGGAGGAGGAGGAGGAGGAGGAGGAGGAGGAGGAGGAGGAGGAGGAAGACGAAGTGGAGAGGTTGGGAGAGATGCTGATGAAACTGGAACAAGAGAGAGGGGCGGGGGTTGGGAAGGAGGAGGCGGAGAGGGGTGTGGAGGGAGGAAGGCAAGGTGAGGAGACAAGGGGAGGCGAGGAGGAGGAGAGGGAGGAAGACATTGGGAGTGAGTCTGATGATGGTATGATGCCAGGGATGGTGGATGGGAGGGAGGAGGAGGAGGATGGCGAGGAAGGAACAGGGAGTAGAGCGAAGCCAAGCAGCAGCAGCTGCAAGAGCGGCAGCGACTTCAACGCAAGAATAGAAGCTGGAGATGAGTTTTACAGATGTGGAGGGGAAGTTGCAGGGAGGGAGGCAAATGCAAGCACCGCTTTGACCGCCCCACCCAAGGGGACCTCTGCGCCATCTGGAAGACCATCCGACACATCACTTGACACCTTCTCCCACACATCACCTGAGACATCACCTGACGGCACACCTGACAGGACCCCTGAAAGCACACCTGAAGGCCACCTGGGGAGCCACGGCAGCTGGAGCCTGCGAATGGGGAGTGAGAGTGAAGAGGCAGAGATGCCGGGGATGGGTGGGGCAGAGGAAGAAGAAGAGGACGACTTTGATGTGCCTCTAGAAGCGTTGCAGAGCCTCCGCCCTGCTGAGCCACACCCTCTCCTCCTCCTGCCGCTCAGACTCACCCCCCACACTCCCACCGCGGCTGCTGCCGCTGCCGCTGCGGCTGCGGCGACTGCAGAAGCAGCGGAGGCAGCGGCGGCGGAAGTGGCGGCGGTGACAGCAGCGGCGGGGATGCATTCTGGCTGGCCTGCTGCAGGTTGCCTCCCTGCTCAAGCGCCCTCGTAAAAACGGTCTTGTCCTCTTAGCTCTCCCTATCTTTCCCTAGCTCTCTCTCCCTGGCTCTTCGTAGCTCTGTTTGCCCCCTCTCTCCCCGTTTTCCCCTTGCCTCTCCTCCTTGTCTAAACTTCTCAAGATTCCCATCACCTTCTCATGTTGCTACTTTATTTATGATAGCAAGCTAAGAAGTCCAATTATTTTCCTGCTCACATGACCCGAAGCAGTCAAAAGCGGACAGGTGGGTTGCCAAGGCCTTACTTCCATCAACTCATGTTATTTTCCTGCTCACATGACCCGAAGCACCAGTAGTACTTTTTCTCTCATGTAACCAAACACCCAAAGCGCTAACCCCCCCACACATTCCCACACGCCGTGTCTCTCACTGTCCCTTCCCTTCACTCCCATCCTTGTCGCTTCCGGTCACCTACTCCCCTTGTCTCCTCTGCTCACCCACTCCTTGTGTGGCCTCCCCTCCCTCCTGCATGTGCCTGCTGCCTGCAGGTCGAAACGCGTGGGGTGAGTGCGAGTGGTGGATGCTGCCTTACCGTCGCACAGGGGGGGCGACAGAGACAGAGGAGGGAGAGCAGGGAGAGGAGAACGCGGAGGAGGAGGAAGATGAGGATGAAGAGGAGGAGGAGGAGCCTCCAGTGCTGTTAGCTCTCAAGTGGAGGGCAGCTGAGAGATCCTCCTCTAGCGAGGTGCACCTGCACGGCACGTTTGAGGCTTCTCAGAAGGACTATCTGCAGAATCGTTTTTCCAAGGGAGATAGAGAATGGCATGAGGAGGAGGACGATGGCAGCAGCACGGGCGGACCACCCTTCCAGTCGCACCACCACCACGCCGCCACCTCCCACTCGCCCACACTCCCCCCCCAGACGCACCTCACAGACCTCCCAGATCCCCTCCTCGCTCTCATCCTCGCCCGCATCTCCCACCCTAGCGACATCTCCGCGTGCCTCCTGACCAACCGCCGCCTGTCCCGCCTCACCCGCTCCTCCCTCTCCCTCCTCGCGCTCCCCCCCGGGGCCCGCATTAATAAGAGCGATCTGCTGCCGTGTTTGGCTGACCCGGGGAGGTATCCGGGGTTGGTGGGTGTGATGCTGGGGAGGGATGCGGTGGAGGAGGAGGGCGATGATGTTGTGTTGGCGCTGGCGGCGTGTGGAGAGAGGCTGGTGAAACTGGCCCTGGATGGCCAGCCCAATGGCATGGTGAGTGGTGCGGATGGATGCTGGGGGGATGTGGTGGGGATGATGAGGGGTGGGGATGAGTGGTGGGGAGGAGGAGGGGGATGATGTGGTGTTGGCGCTGGCGGCGTGTGGGGAGAGGTTGGTGAAACTGGCCCTGGATGGCCAGCCCAATGGCATGGTGAGTGCTGGGGGGGGCTGGGTGCTGGAGGAATGTGTTTGGGGGGGGGGGAATGGGTGGTGGGGATGGGTGGTGGGGATGGGTGGTGGGGATGGGTGGTGGGGATGTGTGGTGGGGATGTGTGGTGGGGATGGGTGGTGGTGTTTAGACATGGGGACAGTGTCAGCCCCTGTCATTGCTGTTCTTATAATGAACTTCCTTCCTCCTCCCTCCTTCCTTCCCTTACCCCTTCCCTCACCAACCAGGATCGCTCCAAGTGCCGTTCGCTCTCCAGTCTCGACTCTCTCTTCCTCTCCTGCACCAATCTGCAAGCCCTTTCTCTCTGCACCGGTCGCTACACCCGCACGCTCCCTCCCACTCTCTCCTGCCTCTCCGCTCTCTCCTCTCTCACTATCAACAACAGCGCATGCAAACTAGGTCTCATCTCCCTCCCTCGCTCTCTAGGAGCTTTGATTAATCTCCGCTCTCTCTCCTTAGTCTGCTGTTGGCAATTGGCTTCCCTGCCCGAACAGATCGGGCAGCTATCAAACCTCCAGGAGCTTCGGCTGATTAGCCTTGACTGCATTCGTAGGCTGCCCGAATCTCTGGGCAGACTATCAGCTCTCGAGCTGTTGCACATCCGCTGCTGTTGCTCGTTACAGCAGCTGCCCGAAACCATCGGGCACCTTAACAAACTGACCGAGTTAGTTTTAGACATGACAGGCAGCACTTCGTGGCTCGGAACAATTTCATACCTGCCCGAATCCCTCGGCGACCTATCAAGCCTTAGACAACTAGAGATTCGCGGCTGCCCGAGGATCACTGAGCTGCCTGAAAGCATTGGGTATTTAGGAGCTTTAGAGGAGTTCATTTTCGATTCAGGAGGGTTTTCCGAAGATTCAGACGAGTGTGGACTAACCAACTTACCCCTAACCTTCTCCCAGCTTCACTCCCTTAGGCTTCTTGATCTCAGGCGCTGCTATGAAATTTCAATGCTGCCCGAATCGCTGGGCAGCTTGAGCGATCTCCGGGTGCTGCGTCTGGTGCAGTGCTTTTCTGTGGGGTCGCTACCCAAGTCCTTGGGGGAGCTGGAAAAGCTTGTAACTGTTTATGTAGACAACAGGGTGGATGGAGATTCAGAGGAGGATGAAGAGGAGGAGGACGAGCAGCAGCAGCAGCAGCAGGAGGCGGAGTGGGTTGGCGAAGGAAACATGAAGCGGGAAGAAGCACAAGGGGAGAGCGAGGAGGAGGAGGAGGATGGGCCAGGAGGGCTTGTAACCCTTCCTGACTCCCTAGGCAAAGCACATGGCTTGCAGCGGCTGGTTCTCCGGTCAAACATCGGCCTGCGTTCACTGCCGGCCTCCCTTCACCTGCTCTCCTCCCTCCGCTGTCTCACCCTTGACTTCTCCGAAACACGGCCGCCATTATCGTCGACTGCAGAACCAGGTGCAGCAGCAGCAGCCGAAGATGTATCCGCAACAGCAGAAGCAGCAGCACCGCCGGCAGTTGCGCTGCGTGCTGCGGCTGCGGCTGCTGCTGTTGTGACTCCTGGCAGTAAACTGTGGGACCTTGGGGAAAACGCGTTTGGGTTTGAGCACCAGAGCAGGGGGAAGGCTTCACGGGAAGGAGAGGTGGAGGCGGAGGAGGCAGGGGGGGAGCAGATTGTAGGGTTTCGTGCGTGGGAGTGGGAGATGCAAGGGAGGAAGGGAGGGCAGAGGGGATTTGGACGAGGTAGCGAAGAGTGGCGGTGGGCGGATGGTGTGGTGGGGGGCACTCCTGTGACCACCTTGCAATTCTACTTCCACACTGCAGTTCCCTCTGCACCTGCTTCAGCAGCAGCTCCACCGCCACCAGCAGAACCAACAGGAGCAACAGGAGCAGCAGCAGCAGCAGCAGCCCACGGTATATCCCACCTGAGCCCCTCTCTCCACCACCTCTCCAGCCTCCACTGTCTCGAGCTCATTAACTGCTCCTCCCTTCGCCACCTGCCCTCCTCCCTCACCTCCCTTCCTTCCCTGCGCCGCCTGGTCCTGCTCAACTGCCCCGCCCTCACCGCCCTCCCGCAAGGAATCTCCCGCCTCTCCTCGCTCTCCTCCCTCGTGCTCCTGCACTGCCCGCTGCTTGCTGGGAGCGAGCGGCAAGGGGAAGCAACAGAGGGGAGAATTGCATCAGGCGGAGAGACGCTGCTGCTAGGGCAGGGGACTTGCGAGAGGGGTGATGATTCAGCACCGAGGGGTGAGAACGCGGGTATTGAATCATGTGGTAGAGCTTTAAATGGAGGTCATTGGAGCAGTGGCAGTGGCAGTGGTAGCGGCAGCGGCAGCAGCAGCAGTGGAGGCGGGAAACTAACAGAGCTGGTGGGCCTGCCGCTGACGAGAGTAGTGGTGGATTCTCACACTCTCACACTGCTGCCTCCATCGCTCATCTCCTCTCTGCGGCGCAACCTGGTGCTCCTGTCACCCTGACACGTACACACCCGCGTTCAGTACACCCGTTCTCTTCTCCCATCCTTCTCCATCTTGCCTCCTCTCACTCTCATTCTCGCTCTCTCTCGCCTCTCCCAGGCTAGAAGTGTGTGAGTGCATTTGCGTGCGGCGCTGTTATCACTATCACTGTCACAGGCAGCCTCTCGCTGCCCATGGCTCTGGCTCGGCGCTGCACCACACCTCTTCTCCCCTGGCCCTCTGCTGTGCCTGCTGGAAATGCAAAACCTGCTGCCCGTCAGCTGCCCATCACCAGAACCTGCCCGTCAGCAAGCCCACCTGTTGCCACCAGTTACCATACCACCCCGTTCATCACATGCTCGCTTCTGGTTGCCATACCTCGCTCCAACTCCATCTGCCCCTCAGTGTTCTCGTCTCTGCTTCTTACAGCCCAGTCATGCCCCTTGTAAGGCTGAGCATGCTACTTACCAGCAGTGGCAGTTACCCGCAACACCATCACTTCCAGGCTGGAGGAGATCATTTGTTATCCAGTGCTAAACTTGAACCCATTTGTGTTGTCTACTAACCGAATTGTTGTATGATAAAACGCTCAACTTTGGTATATGCGGTACTTTCTTCCATAAATTGGAAGGGGTGATATGGTAGGGGTGATACATCTACCAGCCAGGACCAAAACTCAAAATACCCTACCTATTTTGAGTACCAGTAGTACCCAGCTCAAGAAATTCCAGAATTTGCAGGGGCTAAAATACCCTCTTTTCCAGGTAGCAACTTTACACAGAATGAACACTTGCATGGTGCACAAACCTGTGATATCATGCTTACAGTCCCAAGGACCAGCCTGCCTTATTAAGGATACAGGGTTACCGTACATGATGTTGTAGAGAAGAGACACCTAATCTGAAACAACACATGTCTCACGTGGGCATACTATGTGCATAATAAATAACTTCAGAGCATTGCTCTGAGCTAAGTCTTTGGTAGAACATTAACAAGTTCCTTCCCTTTCAGTCCACCCATCCAACTTGAAAGGCAGGGAGCCAGGCAGGGGAGCTGGTTGCGATAGAAAGACAGTTTGCCCTCAGGCGAAGTCACTGCTGCAGAAACATCAACAGGGTTTAGCCCTGCGCATGCTCGTGCCACACGCACACATCACGATTCACCATGTCATCACTGCATATGACAGTCACCAAGTCATACCACCAAACCACAACATAACCCATCACACACCCTCAAACACCATCACACCCCATCATACACCCTCAAAACACCATCACAACCCATCACATCCCATGAAACACCATCACAGCCCGTCACACCCCATCAGACGAAAACCCCACCACGTAACACCACACCTCACCACACACCACCGCATCTCAGATCATCGCCCTGAGCCAAGCATAGGCACACGTTAACGAGTGTTCCCAATCAGAGTCTATCCTTCCAACTGGAAAAGAAGGGAGCCAGGCGGGGGAACCGGTTGCGAGAGCCGACAGTTTGCCCTCAGGCAAAGTCACTGCGACAGGCACATCAACAGGGTTACTTTGCCCTGCGCATGCTTGTGCCACACGCACACATCACGATGTCATCACTGCATATTACAGTCACCATGTCACGCCTCAAACCCCATCACACACCCTCAAACACCATCTCATCCCATCACACAAATACCCCACCGCGCACCACCGCACCTCACCATACGCCACTGCATCACAAGTCATGGTGCAGCGCCGGAATCCCTGCAGCCCC
Source organism: Closterium sp. Naga37s-1 (assembly GCA_947471745.1). Taxonomy (NCBI): domain Eukaryota; kingdom Viridiplantae; phylum Streptophyta; class Zygnematophyceae; order Desmidiales; family Closteriaceae; genus Closterium; species Closterium sp. Naga37s-1. The sequence continues at coordinate 541,847 of CANJKZ010001154.1, forward strand.
ACCCAGCACCCCTGCAACCCCGCCCGCCGCACTCCCCGCAGCGCCCCCCGAATCCGGCCCCAGAAAAGTCTCCTTGTGGTTGAAAAAGGTGGCGGCGAGAATAGCGTACATGAGAACAAGCATGAGCCCCTTGAGCCAGTTGGCATTGGCCTCGTGCAGCACAAGCACGGTGATCAGAACCGTGATGAAGAGAGCGAGCGTTTCAAAGCGGTGGAAGTTGAGGTCCATGGGGACTCCGATGATCCACCCGCCGATGACTGCGAGCGGGATGAGGAACATGGCGAGCTGGATGGACGAGCCGACCGCGATGGAGAGCGCCACGTCGAGCTTGTCGCGCATGCCAAAGAAAATGGCGGACGTGTGCTCTGGTGGAGGCCGAAGAGGGGGGGAGGGGGAAAGGGGTGGGCTGAGAGAGGTTGAGAGGTGTGGAAGCTGGATGGAGGAGCCGGCTGCGATGGAGAGAGCTACGTCGAGCTTGTCGCGCATGCCAAAGAAAATGGCGGATGTGTGTTCTGGTGGGGTGTGGGGAAAAGGGAAGAGCTGGACGGACGAGGTGAAGGCAATGGAGAGCAACGACAAGCTGAGCTTGCCACACATGCCAAGAGAGCAGCAGGCGTGTGGCCTGGTTGGCGCAGTGGAGGGATCGGGGAAGAAAAAGAAAGGCGGAGATTGTGGGAGTAGATGGTTCTTCAGAAATTTCAGATTCTTACTGGAAGCAAAGGGGAAGCGGTAACAGGAGGGGGGGAGAGAGTGGGAGGGGAGGGGTTGGGAAGGAAAGAGGGAGGGGTGCCGGGTTCATGGGAAGCGGAAAAAAACAAGTTCAGTTGAGAGCAGGGCAAAGAAGGAGGGGGGTGGGATGAAGGGGGATAGGAGGGGGTTAGGGGAGGAGTAGTGGCAAGGCAATCACCAGTGACATTATTAACGAGTGGCAGCACGACGACGCAGATCCCGGAGAAGGGCACATTCCACTGCGTGGCCGTTCCCTCAACCGAATTCACCAGATCATCCGACAGGACGGAGATCAGCGTCGTCACGACAATCAGCCAGAACACGCCGCCCCACAAGCCCAGCTCCGACTGCTCCACGCCGCCGCCGCCGCCGCTGCCGCCGTCCGCGCCGTCGCCGCCGTCTTCGCCCTCCTCGAAGAACTCGCGGTGCGTGACGAGCTGGAAGTAGATGTACGCGGCGTACGCGAAGAGCATGAGGACGGCAGCGAAGCGCGAGAGGCCGAGCTGCGAGTCGTATTCGTGGAGCTCCGTGCCCGTGGCGTGCAGCAGGTTGGGGAAGAGCATCCCGCTCATCGCGAGCATCAGCGCGCCTGCGGAAGGGCCGGGGGGAACGTGGGGGGCAGGAGAGGAGGGGAGGCAACGGGAAGCGGGTAGGGGTGGGGAGGGGAAGGAAGGGAGAAGGAGGGAGTTGCGATGAAAGAGAGGAGAGGACTGGAGGAATAGAAAAGACGATGGAGGGGCGGAAAAGGCGAATCCAAGGGGGAAGCGCAAAGAGGCAGAAGGGGGGGGGGGGGGGAGGGGGGGGGGGGGGAAGGGGGGAAGAGGTGGGGGGGAAGGTCCTGGCAGCAGCACTCGTTTGCAACAGAAGGAAGGTTCTCGCAGCGGCACTCATGGCGTGGCCTGCCGGCAAAACCCTGGGCTAAAACGGGCTTTCTCAGATTACGATCTGCGTCACCTTCGCGTATGTTTTTGGGGCGCCTAATAAAAAGACGCGGGCTGTCCTAGTAAATGATCTGCATGACCTGGGTGTTTCTTTCCGGTCCTTCCGAAAGATACACGATGACGGTTCTCGTGATTGTTAGTTAGCGAGCAGAAACAAGTCATGCTTCATGCTTATATCGTCACGATGAATCCGCGATGTGCTTATGCCATAATCAATCGGTAATAAGGTGATCGGATGCTTCAACGTACCACTGTTCATTTGCGCGGCTGGGCGATTAAACTCCAGATGCTTGTGGTAAATTCCTCCTGCGAGGAACGCGCTTCCCAGGCACAGCAGAAGATTCCCCAGGATCGATCCGAGGATCGAGAGCTGAATAATCCGAACGAGCCCTCTTTTAAGAGCCACTAGAACGATGATAAGCTCCGGAGCGTTGCTGAACGTAGCGTTGAGGAGCCCGCCCAGAGTAGGGTTAGTGCACAAAGCGAGTTGCTCTGTAACGAAACCGAGACGCTCCGCGAGGGGGATCAAGGAAAGGAGGCTGAGGGTGAATACGTAGCCATCAGGGAAGTTATGGAGGATGGCGAGAAAGGTCGCGGGAACGCAGATCAGGAGAACGTTGGATCTCGCGCCGAAGAAGAGCGCCCCGAGGCTGCGTCTCAGGTACGTCGGCATGCTTTTCGGAGCAGCGTCGGAGGACGCGAGGAGAGGGCGTTGTTGCTGCGTGTGCGTCATACCGATATGGTGATCCTCGGAGCCCGCCATTGCTGCTAGCTCAGCCCAGTCTGACTCGGGAACACGGTTGTCAAGAGAGGGAAAACGTTTGTGGCGAAACAGTCGGGGTTTACCCCGCATGTTGATCGGCCAGCGCCATGTGGGGTGGAGTTAAAGATCCGCGGTGCTGGATGTTTAGGGGCGAAGCTAATAATCCTGCTGCTGAATCTGAGTAAGTTTGAAATGGCGTCCACTTTAGAAGGAATCACCGCTGATGGAAGGACAAAAAAAAAGCCCACGGCCGCAGCAATCAGCTTTATCCAATCCGCTCCACTCCACAGACGATTCCAAACCAGGGTGCACATTCAACGCGGTTCGGCTTGAGATGTTGGGAAGGGGGTTTGGAGAAAAACAGTGATTGGCTCACGAGGGGCGACAAAAAAATGATTCCGCTAGAGCTTCGGGCATTTCGTAGGTGGCGGGAGGGGGTGAAATGGCGGGAGTGGGTGAAACCGAATGGCGGGAGGGATGAAACAGATTGGCGGGAGGGGGGGGAAACGAAATTGCGGGGGAGGGGGGAAACAAAATTGCGGGGGAGGGGGGAAACGAATTTCGACGGGGAGGGGGAAATGAAATTGCGGGGGCGTGGGGAAACGAAATTGCGGGGGAGGGGGGAAACGAATTTCGACTTGAAGGGGTTGAAAGCACACCTCGTAACCCACTCAGTCAAGGGTTGTGCTGTGCTGGCATCGATACAGTAGAATGCTGCTGCCTGCTCGGTAGTCCCAAGGCGCACTGCCCCTGGGAGTTGCCAGGTTCAATGAAACTGGCAAACCCGAATTTGCTATCACTTGGAATCACCCTGTTCCGAAATGCTCATGGAATTCAAGCAGCTGGCCAATGCAACTGACGGGTCTTTGCTACACATCGGTTAGTTAACTTGGAGTATAGTGAGGGAGCCTATGATCCTCATGGATTGTAGTAACTGTGTCTAGGGTGGTTCCTAAACGTATCCTTACGAGCTGCAAGGTCCGGGGTGCGATGAGCAAAATATGCAATTAACCGCAGATTCACGAGCTCTTGGCGAGGCAAACACTTGCGAAGTAACAATTGCGACAAAGGTACGACGAAGCGAATGGACGATCAGCACCACACACTTTCAAATGCACGCGTTCGTCGTGTCTCTACTTTGGGATCACAGGGTGTCATCGCTCCTGACGCGCCGCTCGCAAGTCGAATTCGACGGTAGAGATCGCTCCCAAGCTTCGCATTGTTCAACTGTACGTCTCCTCCACTCCGACCAAGAGGACCAGCTGAATCATTGGTTGAAGGACGTAAGCGGAAATGGAGTCACGATAATCACTCCCTAACTTGCGGGACCACCATTTTGAGCAACCCGTCACTATCCACTGCACAAACCGGTGTTGCCATAGCCAAATATGACGACTAAGAATCCTAAAACGACTATAATCTGGTTCCTAAAACGAACTAATTGTTGGTTGACGACGGTTGCTCATCTTATGCTGGGGGAGTTTATCCATCATGAAAGAGTGATGGTTGGTGGGAATCCACAGACAAAGCATTTAGGGTGTGTGTGATTCTTTTTTTGAGTTCGTAAAACGGGTCGAACTTTTGGTGGTAGCCGGTTTTGCCGATGTCGCTAATATGTTTGGTCAATGTTGACTCAGTTCTGAAAACTATGCGAACATACAAAAGTGAACAAGAGTCAAGAATATACCCAAACGTGGTTTTGTATGATGAACCGAACGCGTGTGGTTTCAGACACATACGAGGACCAGCGACGCTTGCGAATCATTCGTCAACTCGCGCTGTCAAGAAGACAACACCAGGTAACCTACGCACCCTATAGGCGGCTCGGTTCACCCCCAGTAATCTCGAACCTCCAAATTCGCACTTGCGTGTGTGAATGTGAGTCAAGCACCTTTGACACCTGCGGTTCTAACTTGCTGTAGCTCAAAGTTGAATAACGTTCACTTTGTGTTCGCATGCTACAATCAAGTTAAAAACATAAACTTATGGCAGTTTCAAAAATCACACACGCCCTTAGGAACTGATGCTTGAGTATTTCAAATACATTGAACAAAGTGGAAAGTGGAGCATCGGTAGCTGCGAATTAACTCGGCATAATCCACAAGCTGAACAGCAGATTTGCGGTATTGGGCAACCTACCAATTTGATCGTGGTGAGTAGATATATTGTTTACAGATTGTGAGATAAGTTCAATCATTTAGCTCATGCAGAAGCTATACCCGCCTTGGCGGTTCTACCCACCCACAGCTGGTCCTCCTGCGCTAACGAGGAAGTTATGGATTTAGGCAGGTGAGGCGAGCCGCCCATGTATTGTTCCAGTGAGCGAATGAATGGAAGCCGCTAATTCAAGGGCGCCCTCTAAGGCGATGGCTCGTTAGGGCGTGTAAAATCGCCGCACCTAAAAATTCGGCCACTAGCCAAATGGCCGACTTTGCGAAAGTAACCCGTTTGAGAAAAAATCGAAGACGCTCGTGACTGTCGTTGATTTCGCCAATAAAAAACGAAATTGATGGCCGTTTTGAAAGTCGACTCGTATCCGACACCATGTCGACTCGTATCCGACACCATGTCGACTCCAATTCGGCCAAGTTGTCGACACCGTGAGCGATTGTCACGTATGACGTCGCACAGTCTCGCAGAGCGATTGAATCTGTTTATCCTGTCCAATCAGAGTTTTCGCCGTCAAATGTATGACCCCGTCGCGCATACGTTCCTACTGTAGCAACTGCAAATTTTACAACTTTTTGAAACCGGCCTGATATTCGGCCCTCAAACCTGTAAAGTTTGCAAATCTGCAAATAGTGGCTGTAAATGTGACGACACCAAGTCGACCAATCCGTCGACTTTCGCGAAAGAAATGTCAACCAGATGGTCGACGTAAAACGGGCCAAAAGCAGATTTCGCAAATTTGCGGGGACTTTACACGCCCTTACATCAAGGGCGGTCGTGTCGTCCTCATTCCCTAGCCTACATAATGCTCCTCGCTTCCTCACCCAACCAACCATGTGCTTTGGCTCGGCTCATTCGGCTCGGCTCATTTGGCCTGACCCCCGCATCTTCCCAACAACATCTGTCGCCTAATGCTCACCACTCAATACCACACCACATCCCACTTTAGAATACAGGACCGTTTTACAGCGACTCACACCGTGGTCCCAGGAAGGGTGGGTGCGATTTATGGGTGATGGCGTGGATGGGGTCGAGAGAGAAAAGGTGGAAAATCGCAAGTTGGCTGGTGACTGACGGCGATGCCGCTGCTGATGCAGGCAGACGGAACAGAACGGAACGGGATGGGACGGAGAAAGCAGAAAAAGGGCATGTATGAGTCAAGCAAGCGATGCTCAAGCTGGGTAAAGAGCTGTTCAGGCCTAGTCCGCCTCCTCATTTCCTTGCATCCTTTTTGCATTATACTCTTACGTTTGGGGTTAGACCCACCTTCGCCTTCCTGTGTAGGAGACCCGTTTACCTGGTGAAGTAGGCCGTGGTTTTCACTCAGATCCTCCAGGCGTCGTGCACCGGATGCCTCTGCTCTCCATCTTTCGAAGCTTTGTGAACACGTCGTCTGGATTGGTTGATTCCCAAGCTCGCACTGTTTGGGAATCAGTTATTCGCGAAAGCGCGATTTACGCCATCTCCGTCCTACGTGAAGCGTTATTTAACAAGGTAAAGGCCTACATGACAAAAATTAACTTAGCACGTGACATCCGTTTGTTTTATCTTGATTCTCGCACTTCCGAAACCCTCTGCTTTTTATCTGTTTCACTGGTTCTGAACGAACGTGATTTCTTATGGTTCCTATGGAAAGAGATGCTAGGCGTAACCGTGAATCCTGATCTGACAAAATGACTTCAGCAGTTCCGTGAAACGTGCTTCGTAGCAACGACTCCATTTTCCCCCTTTTTTAGAATTAGTTGCTTGTCTGTGGGTTGGAAGCCGGAGGTTTCACGACTTCATTATCACGCGCCTGACAAATTCCATGTCAACTTCTCTTTTTTGCAGGCTGGAGCCTTGTTTGAACACGTGTTGATCCCGCTCCGACCACTGGACAAATCGCCGTAACCCCCCTTTGAAAGGTCTCGCCAACAAGTTGCCTTTCTGACGGATCTGCGCTGCACTTCAGAGGCGGGACTTGGGTTGAGATCTTTTGGTCCATTTGGCCATGGCAGCTGAAGTGAGTCCATCATCAACAGGCCTGTTACTCGGCGTCGGCGGCGTTACCTTCTGCAGTTTGCCGCAAGGACCGGTCACAGGCATCACCATGGGTAGTTCCCCTAGCCACGGCAGCCATAGCTCCCACGACAAGAGTTGGGACCACCCCGCGTCTGCCGCGCAATCCCCTCCATCAACCGACGCGTTTGCGCGTTCTCCAGCTGCGGAAACAGCAGACGAGCACGGTTCAGACACAACACCCACGCGAGGAGCCGCGGAGGCAGCGACGGCGGAAGGCGAGAGTCAGTCTGTATGTCAGGTTCTGCGGTGGGGCCAGAAGAAGCGGTTGAGGTACGTTCGCAGTCAAAACCCTACCACCAGCAGCCCTGCTTCCCATCCTTCCGTGCTGGCTGGCGCTCCTGTGTCGAGTATTGCAGCGATCTCTGCAGTCCGCGCAGTGTGTAAGGACGAGAAGAAGGGTGCGTGGGAGGAGGAGTGGAGGGAGAGCGGCGAGCGTGCGGGAGAGGATGCATGCCGGTTGCGGGTTGCATGCGGGAGAGGGGCGAAGAAGGGCGGAGAAGCGTGCGAGATGGAGGGAGCGGAGGAGAATAAAGCAGCGGTAAACAGGATGGAGGGAGAATCGGTGAAGGAAGAGGCTGGACGTGGCTCGACTGCCTCGGGGACGAAAGTCTTGGAATTTGCTTACCCTTGCAAGGTGAAACGTGCTTCTGCACGCGCGCATGAACCAAGCTTGCCTGCTCTGTTCTCTAGGGGCGAGAAGGAGGCGCGAGGAAGGGGCGCCAGGGAACAGTGCGATCAGCAGCTTCTGCGACTTGATGACGTGCATGATGGTACCTGTGCTCATCCTGACGCTGACGCTCACTCTGATAATGATGCTGCTGCTGATGATGATGCTGATGGGGATGTTTCTGGCGGTGGCGAAGCAGACGGATACGATATAGATGCCGGGGAAGGGGCTTTCAGCGATGACTCGTGTCCCGCTCGCAGCCACACAAGGCGAAAGAGGCACCATGGTCAGCCGCTGCACAGCGCTCGCGAGTACAAGGGCCGAGGTAGAGAGAGAGGCAAGGAGCGGAAGAGGATCCAGCTTGGGGAGAAGGCCCGCAAAGTTGGAAGCAAGGAAAGAAATGCTGTGATTGCAGGCGAGGATTCGTGGGAAGACCATAGCAGCTGTGGGTTGATCCAGAGCTACCGGGACCTTTTCAGCACGCCACACCCCTCTGTGGCCTCCCTGATTTTCTCTGGGCATTGCCCGCTGTCTGCGGCATCTGCAGCAGCGGCGGCGGCGGCAGCTGCGGCAGCAGCGTTGCCAACAGCAGCAGAAGCAGCTGCTGTGGTTCCCAAGTTTCTCATCAGCTTGTCGCGCGTTGAAAAGGAGGAAGATTTCTGGGCCATACGAGGAGGGAGGCTTCCTCTGCGGCCGAAGAAGCGATCAAAAGCAGCGGAGAAAGGTGTCCAGGTAAGCTCAGAAACCTGATGGTGCCGGGGCTAGCTTGGCAGTCTGCAATAGCTGTGGCAGTTCAGTGCACTGTGTGCAATTGCTGCTTCTGTGTGCGTTCCATGCATCGTACAGTGTTGAGATTCTGTGAGCATATGCTGCTTTCTTCACCCTTGTTTTTCTATTTCTTCCCTGTGGCAGCGTCTTCAACCTGGCGCTTGGCTGACTGGAGTGTGTTGCGAGCGGTATCAAGTGAGAGAGCGGAAATCAAAAAAGGTGTGTAGCATGGTTCTCGATGTGGCTTAGTCAGATGCTCTGCCTTGATCCTTCCTTTATTCACTCGATTGCTGCAGTTACCTGCCTGGCTGTGGTCAAATGTACCTGCCTGTTGCTGTGCTTTGTATGAAAACAACATTTTTGCCTTTTGCATCTCTCCCACTTCATTGAATTTACACTCGTGTACTTTGAAAATGTCCCCTCATGCTCGCAGAAAACCCGTGGTCTTCGTGGGATGAGCGGGAGAGGAAGCGATACAGAGTGACAAGATGATAGCATACGCTGGTGAAGAAGTGGTTGCTTGCCAACAAGATCCGCAGAGCTAGCACAAGCAGGCCATGCCAATACAACACTCTGTTGCATATTCATGGAATCAGCAGGTCAAGTTCTTGCGTACCTAGCATTAGACTACCGTATGAATTACCCTGGATGTGGGTTCCTTCACTCCATGAAATGTTGTTCTGATTAACCTAGAAGCAGCAGCACTAATGAAGGAAAGGCAGGCACCATCCAAAGAATTGACCAGCAGTCTTAATACTGTACCGGGCTAGTGGGACTGTACAGTTTGACGCGTTCCATTGGCTCCCCTTAGGGATGGTGGCGTGGCGAGTGGTTGGTTCAGGGTGGGGGGAAAACCGCCTTTTACGTGAGGGACGGGATGGGAGTGTACAGTATGCGTTCGCGACAAAAGGTGAGACGCGGTCAAAATTCCCCAATCTCCATTCCTGCAGTAGCGGGCGACCTCTCTCTCTGTAACAGGCGCAGCCAATGTAACCTGATAGAGCGACAACCTAGGTGTTGTACGACTAGCATTGACCGTCCGATCAGCCCATCCAAGTAATCTGGGGATTGACCTGAAGTCGTTCATCTCGTGTCGTGTAATGAAAGAGTGCTGTTGGAGTGGCTGGCAGGTGGCTCTGCACAAGTGATGACACGGCGTGGATGGCGCGACCTCGGTGGTTCAACTTGGTGCCCATTCGCGTTGCGCAGCCAATGTCAGCCCATTCGCGTTGCGCAGCCAATGTCAGCCCTCAGCCCTTGGTGTCTGCGTCCAACCAGGGCCAACTCCTGCGTGAGGTTCATACAGCCAGCCACCAACCGCCTCATCGATTGTACAGTCGATGCTCAGCCTATCACAAAACATTTGCTCCTCACAGTTAGAAATTTAGTCACTCGCGAACGTTTTGCCCGTGAGTGACTAAATTGACCATTGTGCCGATTTCAGGGTACAGTCACCAAGTTGAGGAAGAAAAACATCTACAGTTCATAAACAACAACGGTTGTCCGTCATCAGAGAAGTTAACCTGGTTACGAAATTAAAGCCCTTAACTCGATTCACGTTGCAATTTCATATTAGTCACATTTTTGCCCGTGGCGACAAGGGCGAACGTGGCGAAATGTCTCAAACTCGTTTCACGCACATGCCGCCCGCCTACCTGGTGTTTTTGAAATGGGCACCGACTGTACAGTGCTGTACTGTGCATTTTCCTCGACTCCCGCGTGAGTGTGACTCGATGGACTCGAGGCCCTCTTCAGTCCCGCCCTCGATACTGTCTTCGTTGATCCCCACCGTGCTTCACACATCACATCTTCGTCATGTCATCGTCACATCCCCACCCCCTACCCCTCTCCCACTCCCTCTCTCTAGAGTGGATTCCATCTGGGCCCGCCCTGTACAGTATATGAAACCCACACTGATCTAAAAGGACACCCACCCCTTCTGCTGCTCGTTCCAACGCGCCCCACCGTTTCACACAAGCACCCTCTGCTAGCCCCCTTACCTCCCCCTCCCTGCCTCAGGCCGTAATCTTCCATAATGGCTTCTATTGCCTTGCCATGGCGTCTTTTGATATTTGCGGAGCTGAATCAGAGAGTGGTCGATTTGTCGTAGCTCCAGCTTGGTTGCGGTAGGATCCAGGTCCAGGGAATGGTCTGGGCATGGGAGATTACGAACTAAGTAAGCTACAATCCCATCTTCGACGCCGATAAGCAGTCTTTTTTTCTCCTCCTCCTTTAGCGCACACAACCGTAGCAGATGAACTTGCTTGTGCTCTTACGGAGCAACCAAACAGATGATGCTCATCAGGCCATACTAGTCTACAGTTTCGAAAAGGCCAGAACATGTCTCATATGTACTGATACTAGCACTATTACTGCTAACCTCACAGCCTACGAGTTTACTCCCGCCCTGACGCATTGACGTCGACCCATGCCTCCTACGCTCGTCCTTCCCGCGCGATCCTGCTGCTCCTTCTCTCACCACCATCCCCACCGCCGCCATAACCGCCAGAAACAGCGCTCCGTGTAGTATTCACAGCCGCTGCGACGGCGCCATCATGGCTACATCCGCCGCCCGATTTGTTACTGAAGTGCGACGATTATGGCACCACCAACCGCTCTGGGTCAACCTGAATCCCTCCTCTTCGTCTTCCTCCACCTCCTCCTCCTCCTCCAATTCGACCTCTTCTCTTGCGCGCCAAGCCGACTGCTCCTCTAATTCCTCGGGAAGTGCCGTCGCCGCCTTGACCTTCGCTTGCCTGCGACCGTGCGAGAGTGCTCTCGACAGCACCAGCATGTGTCGCATAAACGCGGGGTTTTTGCCGCAAACGATCATGTGGGCTCCTGGCGGAGCCTTACACGCTCTCTTAAACTCGGCCGCGCCGGGTGTAGACGGTTTCCCCCCTTCCGCCATCGCCGCCGCAGCGGCGGCTGCAGCGTTGCTGCCGGTGGAAGCTGTGGAGATCTCGACGACGCGTCGCACGGCGCTGCACATGTCGTCGCTGCGACCGCTGGCGACGTTTCCACTGGTGGACAAGCAGACGGGGCAGCTGTCGTGGAAGATCGTAGGCATCGCAAGCGATCATCCGCTTGCTTCCGCCGCTGTAGACGCGTGTGCGAAGCTAGGAAAGGCCATATGGAACCCTAATAGTGCGCGCAAGGGCGGAGGGGAAACGAGCGTCGGGGCGCCGCCAGGAAAGAGTAAGCGGGGGGGAAGTTGGGACAGCAAGGAATTGGCGCGGGATCAAGCTTTGGCTACCGTCGCTGGTTTAGTATCGCGCTGGTTGGTCGACGCTTATGATCTTCTCGCGGCACTCAATAACGAACCAACGGGCGTGGTGGCCGGCGCCGAGGGCGCGGAGCAGCGGCGACGGTGGCAGGTGGGGGAGCGCGCGGTGTTCGGAGTGGCGGAGAACGCGCACGTGACGTGGCAAGGCATGATGCAGCAACCACCGCCGGGGCAGGGGGCAACAGGCGCGCGGGAGTTTGCGCCAACGCTGGTGGCTCAAGGGCTAGTGGCGCAAGGCGTGCAGTGGACAGGGCCGGAGGCACAGGCGCAGGCGCAAGGGCAGGCGCAAGCGCCATGGGCGCAAGCGGAAGGGGAGCGCTGGTGGGGAGATGGAACATATGGGATGGGCGGGGAAGCGGATGTATGGTCTCAAGGGGGCAGTGGAGGGTGCATGACTCCTTCTGGCGTTACATTCACTGGTTTCACAACCCCTAGAGGTCTAGTGGTAAGCGGCTCAGATGCTGCTTGCGGCACCCCCTCTTTTGTACAACTGCTGCTGCTGCAGCAGCAACAGCAGCTGCAGCAAATGATGACGGTGGCGATGACACAAGGGAGTGACGATGGGCGGGATGAGGGAATTGAGGAGGAGGGAGAGGGGGAAGGCGAGCGGGAGGAGATGGTAAGGCGTAAGACAGGGGAGAAGGTGAAAGAGAAAGGGAAGGTGAGAGAGGACAGGGAAAGGGAAAAAGGAAAGGAGAGAGGCAAGGAGAGGGACATGAGTAGAGTGCGCAGGGTGGGTGAGCGGGCGATCAAGGCAACGACGAAGACTAAGGAAAAGGAAAAGCGTAAGGAGGGAGAAGAGAGGGAGGGAGATAGGAGGAAGAGCAAAGAGAAAGAGAGGGGTCATGGTCATGGGCAGGTGCATGGGCATGCGGAGGGGCATGGGCATGGGCACGGGCACGGGCACGGCCATGCGCGCTCTCAGAGTGGGGATGGTAGCATCGGCAGCGGCGGCGGCGGCAGTGGCGGTGGTGGTGCGGTTGAGGAGATGCAGAGGGCGCTTCAAGCGAGGTACGCTGCTGCTTTAGGGAGGCAGCAAGCAGCAGCGCAGGAGGGGCAGCGAGGCTGTGAGAATCCCAGTTCACCCGCTTCCCATGCTGCTGCCGCTGCTGCTGCTCATGCTTCTGGTGTTGCTGACGCAGATGGTGATAGGGACGGTGCTTGTAGCGGCAGTAAGGCCAGCCATGCAAGCAGCAGTGGGGCTGGCAATGACAGGAGCAGGCGCAGCAGCAGCAGCGGCAGCGCGGTTTTGAGAGCTGGCACTGCAAGCGGAAGCAGCAGCAGCTTCAGCGGGAGCGGCAGCAGCAGGGAAAGGAAGACGCCGGAGAGGAGGAGGGGGGGATCACACGGGGAGAGTCCGTTGGGGGTAGCACCAGGGGTTGCATCTGAGCATGGGGTGGCGGAGGGAGGGTTGACGTGTAGTAGCAGCAGCGGGAGCGGTTGGCGTGCGCTTGGGAGCTTCAATGAGGGCAGAAGTAGCACTGCCTCCCCAAGGCTTTCACAGATGCCTTTCCCAATGCCCGTGCGAGATGTAGTTATGACACCAGAGCAGCAGCAGCAGCAGCAGCAGCAGCAGGCAGCGTTAATGATGAATTTGATGCAAGGATTCCACTCAGGACCTCTGCCCTTCCGCCCTTTCACTCCGGATCCCTTGCTGCTGCAGCACCAGGAGCAGCAGCAGCAGGCGCTGAATCAGATTCACAGGCGCAGCAGCAGCAGCGGCGGGGTGGATGGGGGCTATATTGCTGGCAATGCGAGTCCGAATGTGAG